>OAMR01000631.1:544298-570146 GCA_900205405.1 Echinochloa crus-galli
TGCGGGGTGGAGGGCGGACATCTTCAGGGTGCTTCGGAGAAATCGGGTGCTACAAGTTCGTGGGATCATGCCAAGCGCTACTGGGGGGGTTCTTGACGACGGATGTGCGGCTCTGGTGGTGAATCGGCGACGGGCGGCGGGCGGCCATCTCCGGTGAGCAGGGCGGAGTGGCTACAGGTCGAAAGGGAGGGAGAGGAGTGGCTCGGGAGGACCAGTGAGGAGCGGGTAGTCTACCTGTGATGATCAAGTGGAGGAAGAGGAAGCAGTACATCTCTCTAAGCGTAGCCGCAATCCCATAGGGACTCTGACTGGGTGAACGCCAACTCAGAAGTACGGCAGATCCTCCGGGAACTCCACCTCGTAATCAGCCTGACTCCAATCTGTTACCCGTCCGGGATTTTGCCCAAAAATTGAATAATAACAACAAGTGTAAGTAACAGAGTTACTTAGCAAGTACAGCACGGGGAATGAGGCTTAAAAATAATTACTATTTAGGAAAAACATTTTCTCCTACATTGATTTAAATTTTTATTTTAGAGAATAATATTTTCCCTATACTAAATTCCCTGTAAAACTTCATAAATCTTGGAAAATTTTAGAAAATTGAGAAAAATATTATTTTAATTATGTTGAAATTCACAACCCAAAATTCGGAAATTTTGGGGTGTGACAGTGGAGAATATGGCTGTGGACGGTGATCTTCCAGACTTGAATGCATCCCCACCAGGCTCTGTCCCGGCAGGGAAGGTTTCTGGTTTGGACTCATATTTGGGGTCAAGTGATGGCTCAGCCAGTATTAAATCTGAGGTAGTGTCTCTGGAACATTTAAGCATGCATGACAGGTTAATGCTAGCTAAGGAGCGTGCAGCAGCTGCACGAGAGAAGAAACGCAGTATGGGTATGGAGAGGCAAGGTCTGAGGAAGGAGGAAATATCAAGAATGAAGGATATGAGGGAGGGAATTGTGAAGGCGGATGCGCCACTGGCGAAGGAATGCGAGTCCCCTGCCAAGCGCAGTAGGCTCTCTGAACCGCGCTCGAAGAACCTGACGGGAGCTCATGGTGAGCCCCGTCAGGAGCAATGAATGCTTTGGCTTGGAACTGCCGGGGATTGGGGAATTCCCGGACAGTTCGCGAGCTGTGCGGTTTCGTGCAGCGTTTTCACCCCAAACTTGTTTTTTTGTCAGAAACTAGAATGTCTTCGAGTCGTTCCCATAATCTTAGATGGAGATTAGGCCTTCGTAATTGTCTTTCTGTTAGTAGTGTTGGTCTTAGTGGTGGCCTTGCTTTATTTTGGGATGAGTCAATAAATGTTTCCCTGCTTTCTCAGGGTGATCGTTACATTGATGTGTTGGTTTCTGAGAATAATGATACTCCCTGGAGGGCAACTTTTGTTTATGGCGAACCCAGGGTAGAAAAAAGGAAAGACATGTGGACCTTACTTCGCAATCTTTGTGGAGAATGGGAAGGTCCCTGGATGCTTTTGGGTGATTTTAATGAGGCGATGTGGCAATATGAACATTTCTCTAATACTCCTAGGCCTGAGCGTCAGATGCTAGACTTTCGTGAGGTTTTAAGCCACTGTGATTTACATGATTTAGGCTTTACTGGTTTGCCATGGACCTTTAATAACAATCAGGGTGGGCAGCATAATGTTCGCGTGCGGCTGGACAGAGGTGTAGCAAATACTGATTGGTCATTCCTCTTCCCAGATGCAGGTGTGCGGCACATTTCTACGCCTCGGTCTGATCATAAGCTGTTACTTTTGAGTACACGGCCTACTGCTGACCAGGTACAAAAGAACAACACTTTTAGATATGAAATTATGTGGGAGCGTCATTCTGGTTTAGATCAAATCATAGAGAAGGCTTGGCAAAGGAAGAATCCAGGGAGTGATCTAGGAGCCCTTGCGGACTCTTTGAAAGAAGTAACAAAGGATCTGAAGAGGTGGAGTAGTGAATCTTTTGGCCATGTCACTAAACAGATTGAGTCGCTGAGGAGAGAGCTAGAGAGGTTAGAGGAATCGGGTCCTATCCAACACAGGGAGGAAATATTGGGAACAAAAAGGAATTTAGATGAAGTTTTATATAGAGAAGAAATGATGTGGTTGCAAAGATCGCGTATCTCATGGCTGCGGGAGGGCGATAGAAACACAAGGTACTTCCACCGTAAGGCTATGTGGCGGGCGAAGAAGAATAGAATTAAGAAGTTGAAGAGAGAGGATGGTAGCTGGTGTATGAACCAAACTGAAATGCAAGGTATGGCAGAACAATATTTTTCGAACTTATTTCGGAAGGATGATATTGTGGATCCGCAGGAGTTGATCTACCTATTCCACGAAAATATTACGGAAGAAATGAATCGGGGTTTATGTAAACCTTATTCAGCAGAAGAAGTCGGAGACGCACTGTTCCAAATCGGTCCGCTGAAAGCACCAGGCCCGGATGGCCTGCCTGCACGTTTCTTTCAGCGCAATTGGGCACTCATGAAGGATGACGTTGTCAAAGCTGTTCTGGAATTTTTTGATACGGGGGTGATGCCGAGTGGGGTTAATGATACTTGCATAGTTCTAATTCCCAAGGTAACGTATCCGGAAACTATGAAAGATTTCAGGCCAATCAGCCTTTGTAATGTTATTTATAAAGTGGTGTCTAAATGCATCGTGAACCGCTTGCGGCCGCTGTTACAAGATATCATCTCACAGAATCAGAGTGCGTTTATCCCAGGAAGGTTAATTACTGACAATGCCCTGATAGCATTTGAGTGTATTCATGCCATAACCTCAAATTCAGATGACAGGAGTAATTTTTGTGCGTATAAGCTGGACCTCGCCAAGGCATATGACAGGGTGGATTGGAGTTTTTTGAACAATGTTCTACTGAAGCTAGGCTTTCAAAGCTCATGGGTACAACGTGTCATGACTTGTGTGACATCTGTACGCTATACTGTGCGCTTCAATGGTGTTTTGTCGACGCCATTTACTCCAACACGCGGTCTTCGCCAAGGTGATCCTCTTTCGCCTTATCTTTTTCTCTTTGTCGCTGATGGCCTTTCTGAGTTGATTAGCAGGAAAATTCGTTCGAGAGAGCTGCAAGAATTTCACATTTGTAGAGGAGCACCAGGAGTATCACACCTGCTATTTGCTGATGACACTCTGCTCTTCTTTAAAGCTGTTGCTGATCAAGCAGTACAAGTTCGGGAGATCTTGGAAACGTATGCTCGATGTACAGGACAACTTGTTAACCCATCAAAATGTTCCATTATGTTTAATGAGAAGGGGCAACAGGATGATCAGGAGCTTGTGAAACAGATCTTGGAAGTGCAAAGAGAATCTTTTGAGGCAAAGTATCTGGGGCTTCCTACACCATCAGGGAGAATGAAGGGTGAGCGCTTCCAACCTCTGAAGGAACGACTTGGCAAAAGGCTGAAGGATTACACTGAAAAGAATATGTCAAGTGGAGCTAAAGAAGTGCTGATCAAAGCAGTTCCTCAGGCATTGCCGACATATATTATGAGTGTGTTTAAGCTTCCGCTGGGCCTGTGTGATTATCTCACTAGTTTAATCCGAGATTTCTGGTGGGGTGCTGAAAATGGTAAGCGCAAAGCAGCTTGGGTGGCATGGAAAAATCTGACACTGAAGAAAAGTTATGGCGGAATGGGATTTAAAGACTTAAGGCTCTTTAATCAAGCTATGTTAGCAAGGCAAGCGTGGAGGCTTGTGGAGTTTCCGGATAGTCTTTGTGCCAGACTATTGAACCGCGGGGCTGCCTGGTCGACACTGCTTTCCCTAGTAATGCGTCGGCAACTTGGCAGTCTATACTTCATGGGCTCGATCTTCTCAAGAGTGGAGTCATTTGGAGGATTGGTTGTGGCTCACAAGTCCATATTTGGCGTGATCCTTGGATCCCACGAGAGCTCTCTTTGCGGGTTACTACCAGAAAGGGACGCTGTCGATTAAAATGGGTTTCTGAGTTGATGGATATTACTGGACGCAGCTGGGACTATGACAAACTCATGGGAATTTTCAACATTTCTGATGCAGAGGCCATTGCCAAGATAAAACTCCCTTCGATTCCGGTTGAAGACTTTCTAGCATGGCACTTTGAGAAATCCGGAATGTTTACTGTACGTAGTGCCTATAATCTTGCACTAAAAATCAGGGATGGAACATTAATGACGGCGTCTAGTTCATCACCGGAAGGAGATAGGAAGCTTTGGAGCAATGTGTGGAAGGGTGGCGTGCCCCCTAAAGTTAACATTTTTACTTGGAAGCTGAGTAGGGATGTGTTGCCGACTGAAAAAGGGAAATTCTTGAGGAAACTAGAATCGGATGCTGTTTGCAATTTGTGTGGTCAAGAGCCGGAGACGAGTTACCATGCAACAGTTCGGTGCCCACAAGCTCGTTCACTCAGGCTTGCCATGAGGGAGTGTTGACACCAAAAATTGGCACCTGAAAGAGGCTGACGAGTGGGCCAGGCTCCGTAGAAAGATTCCATTCGGCAGGGAGGACTTCTTCAAAGCATTCGGCAAAGGACGCTCTGCGGTCGGGAATCCGTCGTCGTTCGGCAAAAGAATTGTTCCGCAGTTAGAAACAGGAGCGTTCGGGAAAGCGCGATGACGTGGATTAAATATAAGGAAAGAGCCGATTTGATGAAGAGTACGAGATGAATACGGCGCTCCGACATATTTCTTTGGAAATAAATATTTTTGTAATCGTAATCGACTAGGAATCGTGTCAAAACCAGGGTATAAATATAGACCCATGGTAATTGTAATATGAATCAATCAATCAATCAATCACACAAACCGGCCATGCGCCACCTATCGAGTCTTTAGTCGTGTCGTCGAGTTTCTTTCGAGGAGCCATCGATCCGTCGACCTCCGTAAGTACCGGCAACCTTGTAAGATATCTGACCTGAGCAATTCTTTTGCTGCTTGTTCTTTTCTTCTTTATAGCCGAAGGGGCAGTTAGAGAAGATGTTTTCCTCTTGGCAGAAGGTGGTGCAGCAAGAATTGGATCCAGACTGGCAGGCCTGGACATTATTTGAGCTAAAGAAGGAGAGAGATGCCCCAGAATAGATATTGGACCGGTTATGTTATATACAATTGCTCTGGCCAGAGGGCAGGTTCGGTTTCGATTCATCGCACGACATGACCACGTCTCCTTACATAGCCAAATTTGAAATCAATCTAGATTGCCACGTGTCGCGGGTTCGAACTCGTTGGTTTTGTATGGACCTTGACAGAGCCGGGTATCATGCGGTAGATGCAGGTTTTTGGGTCGTCTTAGAGCTAATCATCCGGTGGATTAGAATTCGATTCGATCTGATAGATTTACCTTTACCGATTAGGCTTGTTCCTTCGCCATGGACCCCGATTTTCATGTCCTCCACAGAGTGTTCTACTTCACGCTCCAGGCCCCGCTCGCAAACATCGAATCTACTGTAGTCGACGGGAGCATTGGAACCTGCCGCAGGAGAGTCGGTTTGCTTTTACAGGACCTGACTGGCTCCTCGTCCTTTTGGAAACATGCTCTCAAGAGCAGCGTGATTCAGTTAAGCTGCTACTATGGAGAGCCTGGACAGTCCACAATAATATCACTCACCAATCAGGCCCAACAAGCATCGAAGAATCAGTGCACTATTTGTTGTGCCTTAAGGCGTCGCTGACAGAAATACGGCATCAGGAAGTGTGTGGTGATCCAAAAGGGAAGGCTCCCTGCATGAAAATTGCTCAACCAGTGTTAAGTGGTATTCCATCAGCCTGGATGCCCCCGCCTCCAGGATGCTCGAAAATTAACGTTGACGGATCATTCGTGGAACAGACCGGCACTGCAGGAGGTATAGGTGTTATCGCGAGGGATAGCCATGGTGAAGTCCTGTTCACAGCGTGGCAAGTATTGGATCGATGCACAGATGCAGTGGAGGCAGAAGCACGGGCATGCGTTGAAGGGATTCGCTTAGCTTCACAGTGGGCGCAGGGATCAGTTCTTGTTGAATCAGACTGCGCCAGAGTTGTTCAGGCCCTCCAACGTCGGAAGGACCGGTCGGCAATCAGCTTTAGCATTGCAGAAGCTGTGGAATTTGGCCAACTACTTGATAGTTGGGAAGTAGTTCAGGTAAAAAGAGAGGGAAATAGAGTGGCAAACGAATTAGCTCAATTAGCTAGGAGAAATGCGCATTCCGCATGTTGGATAAGGCAAGCGCCTGCGTGCGTTCATGACCTTATCAGAGATGATTGTAACAATATGTTCTCCTAGTTAATAAAGCTCTCTTTTACCCGCAAAAAAATATAGTAGATTTGTACCATGTGCATGGCAATGCAAGTATGCACGATTTTTGCTTTCAGTAAATTGTTTATGATGTATTTGCTGCTAGTACCTGTTCTATATATGCATCACTATATTCAGTTTCTCATTATGATACATTGATACTAAACCATTATTGTTTCCTCCTTAGGTTGATCCAAAGGTGTCTTGCGTCCAAATGAGAAATATTGATAAACAAGATTTTCAGGAAGCCACACCCCTGAATGAGGATGCCATCAAGAGATACGCACATTTACTTGGGGTCATTGTGGCATATTATCGTGCATGTAATGACCATGACAAGACCACCTCTGGGATGCTTCTTCAGCAGGCTATGCTGGATATGAAGATTCACTGCACCCGTACTGATGCTTTGGTGGCACATTATGGGGACAATCTAGAAGGTTCAGATACTACAATTATTCAGCCACAAAGAGCTCCCTCTGTTTCCCCTCAAGTTCAGCATCATGGAGCCACGATATGATCCCTCAGCACTTTGACCAGCAGCAGAAGGTAGCACCGGTGATGAACCCTACAGCCAGGCTCATGCACATCACTACGGGAATGACTCACATTGGCGGCACCGGTTGAAAAACCCGGTGCTACCCTTCCGGTGCTAAAGGGGGTCAAATAACCGGTGCTTAAGGTGGGGCAGTAGCCAAAAATATTTGCATATTTGCGTGTTGCGGGATTTGAACTCAAGACCTCTTGGCTCACGCGCGTGCACCCACCTAACCATCTCACCTACACAGCACATGTGATAGAATAAAATATGCGCTCGTTTTAAAGTAGCATGTGACACCCACATTAGCACCGGGTCGTATTTACGAAGGGTCACCCTTTAGCACCGGGTCGTAATACCACCCGGTGCTAAAGGAGGGGGACCCTTTAGCACCGGATCGTAACAACAACCGGTGCAAAAGGGGACTTTTAGCACCGGTTGGTAACACCAACCGGCGCTAAAGGGTCCCCGGGGTACTCAAATTTTACGTCTGGTGCTATTGTTGTATTAGCACCGGTTCTTGAGTGCACCGAGGCATATAGGCGGGGCGGATGTGAGTTTTTCTGGTAGTGCATGAAGGGCCGAGTAGCAGAATCTTGGTGAGCTTAGCTCTATAATTCCTGCCATCTACTGCAGCTTAATTATATGACCTTGTGATTTACCTTCCTTAATGCGCGCAACTTTTGCATGCAGTGTTAATTCCGAGGGGAGCCGCTTTGTACAACAAGCACTTGAGGTGGCCACACATGAAGAGATCACTATGATATGCAAGGAAATCATGCCTTGTGTCCGTGCGCTCTCCTTTGATGTATATGGAAATCACGTGGTCCAAAAGGTTAAGTTTCTCCAACTCTATCCGATATATTTGTGGGCATGGTTTCTAAATTTTCTGTTTAACTGGAATCTGTACGTGAAGCACTATAACATGATTAAATTGAGCATTAACCCATAATTTGTTTGACCATCAGATTCTTGAGTATGGACTGGAATTCTACAGGAGGAAGCTCATTGATGATCTTATTGGGCTCGTGTTGCCCCTAAGTCTTCATATGTGGGGTAGCCGGGTCATCCAGAAGGTAAAAACCCAATCATTTTTCAGATTCAGAAATGTATGATTTGTACTATGTTTATATTCCTATATCTCTGAAGGCTGGACTCCTCTGATTAATTTTTAGTGTCCATATGTGTTGCTAGCAGGTTGTGTGTTGTGGGGTAGCTCTTTTGTTTCACTAGTTGGTATGCACGTGCCACAGGCACGTGTTTTAAAAGGACATGAGAAAAATCTTGAATTCAATAGAAGTTGATCGTAATTTAAACAAAATGTTCAATTTGCAAGACACACGGTACAAGTTCTATAAACTTTACGCTCAACGCTCGCTGTTCTCTTTTTGCAAATTCACAAATTGGAATCACAAACTCACAAACATTCGATCGGAGGAGCAGGTATCATCTACTCTAACTCACTATAAAATAGAGACTAAACATGCAATTGGCATAATGTGCACTTTTGATAGACTTCTGTATGTGCACTTTTGATGAGTTGTGGGAAGTCTTTTGGGACTGAAGGCCTTCCCTGCTAGAACCTAAAAATAAAAATATATTACGTTATAGAATCAGATTATCTAACCAAGCACTTGGCATACATATTATCATTCATGCTTCCTGCCTTTATTGAAATAGCTGTAGAAATTAAATGCTCCCTAAAAACACATTAGGTTCACACTATCCTATACACAGTATCATAACACTGGCTACAGTAAAAATTGAATTGGTAATGAAACAAAATAAATATGACCGATAGTAAAGTAGTTCTCTTCAGTAGTTTTGCTACACGCAAGAACAGGTCCATCAATATAGCACAGGGGATACAAATGGAACAGTGTGCCAATAGGATAACTGACAAAACAAATACCATGCGTTCAAAATAAACTTAGTGGAGCTTCAATCACCAAAGACCATTGTGCTCTCATTTCTGCTGTATACAGAGCTAAGGAAGTTTGTTTTGACCACAATGCTACAACTAAAACATGAAAGAATTCATACCCCTACTTAAACATATATTAATTTATCCATTTTCTGTGACAAATAAAAAAATGAAAGAGTACTAATTGAACTTAGGCACAAAGATATATAGTATTAAACTGATAAGATGAAGTGCCTAGATGAGCAAAGTTAATGGAAAATCTTTCAGAATATTATTGGAAGATTTTGGCTGACGAATGTTTTTTGTTAAGTCAGGCACCTATATTTATGATTTCTAAAACAACAAAAGAAATAAACAGTAAATTTTAACCAACTACCACTTCGAACTTTGCCGGCTACACTCACGAAAACACTCTAGTTTGAACTCATCTCACAAAAGATTTGACAAAATTGGGGTGTTCCAAACACTTTTCAGAGTAGCAGTTCCTTTGGTTGTAGAGGCAAAACCTACAATGCAACAGTCAGGATTCTGCAAAACAACCAAAAAGATAGGATGATTGCATCACTTACCTGAAGTGATATGGTTGTCTCTTGTCAGCACTCATTTCCATATTGGTAGTTTAGTTTTGGTACTAAACTCAGAACATGAGATCAATGTGGCACCAAAAACATGAGATGAATGTGATACTAAACTAAAACATGAAATGAGTGCTACACATTGCACACAAATTTTCTTTCATGAGGATTATTGTGAGGAATATTAGGACAATTCAAGGTATTAGGGAAGCCTTCCAGTGGGTAGAACTGATGAACCCTGAAAATCATTCAGCTCTAATAAGCAGACACCCAATATGAGGAGTGAGGGTAAGCATATCTACTTCTATTACACTCTTCAGTTCACAGCATCCTCTTTTATCTCTCTTCCTGTAAGAATTATTTTATAAATTTCCTATTTAGGTAGATTACACGTAATTGTTCTAAAACAAAAGGTGGACTGTTGTAACAATGAACTTAGTATTTAACAGCAATAGTGGAAGGGATATCACAATCGCACACTATTTTACAAGCATGGTTCAAACCCTGCTTCTACTAATCCAACTTTCCACCAAAAATCTTTAAATACAACACTACATAGGGTGATAGATCAAAAAGATTATTTACGGATCCTTTAATATAACTTGAGTAGAACAACACTATTTCCTTACGTTTCAAGCTCAATTAAGAAAAGATCCAAAATTATGAAATGGACAATTATTATCTGTTGTAACCTTTACTTTTTAAGGTGGCCAGAAAAAAGGACACAGTCATGAAACGGTCAAGTATTGATGTGCTTTCAAAAATCAAATATTGTTGCTTGCTAGTAAAAAAAGAAGTATGGTAGAAAGAAATAAGAATCGAAATTATACCCTGATGAGCCTGTCCACATGACCTAAAGTGCGGCAGCAGACCAAAAAGTGGCCGCAAATTAGTCACAGAAGCGAAAATATACCCCGATGGGCCTGTCCACATGACCTGAAGTGCGGCAGCAGACCAAAAAGTGGCCACAAGTTAGTCACAGAAGCTGTGGCACGGTGGCAAGCTGTGGTAACATCCAAACACCCTCTAAATCAGGAAAGTTGCATCATGGGGGTGCACATAGAACATAGAACATCTAGTTTGCATGTCGGAAAGAATATAGAACATTATGGATTCATGAATTAAGAAATGCAGTATTGGAGCCTCATATGCAATACTCCAAAAGTACAAGGTCATCAGTTCCTTCTTTGTGAAAGAGGCCTCTTTTACCTATTCAAATATTGGCACAATATTTTTTTTTACAAAGCTCATTTAGGTGAAAACTTTGGTTTCAGGTCAGTAACCTGATCACAATTCAAGAAGGATTTCATTAGTTTTTGTTTGACATGCAAAACTGTGAAATGAGCTTTCTAATTGAGATTCAATATGTGAACTCTCCAAAAACAAACAAAATAAAATGTGCGCTTGGTATATATTTGGATCAGTATTCCTTCATTTTACATGCTTCAGAAGTGCATTGCACATTTAAGCCTGCGATTGCATGCCTTCTAAACTATCTGGGGGGTAATGTGAATTATCAGGTTTAGGCTTCAAAAACAATACTTTTAATACAAGCCAAAATGCCCCTAATTTCCTATAATTTTACCCTTTGCTCGAAGATTAGAGAGGATAGGAGACTCACCACACCAAAAATTTAGCAGGTTAATCTTAGCTCTTGTCGCTCAAGTATGCTTGTGTGTAAATGTCAAGAAAATGGATCTGGCAGGGCTGTAACGTAGACATTTTTAACAAAACATTGTCCAATTGGTTGTCACCTTCTGGTTCAAGCCCTCACATGTACAAATTTGGGATCTACCTACAATCTAGAAAATTTAAATACTCAATACTTACTGTGATAAGCAATATTCAGAAAGAGAAGACCGATAGCCATATAGTTAGCAGTCTAATACCACATATTCAAGTAGTGAGAGTGGGCAAGCTGGCTCATAAACGGCAATGTTATCTTTCATGGCTAGATTACCAGAAGAATAAAGAAACACGATGTAAGTTCTGCTATTGATACCTTAAAACGCATTTGTCCTATAAGAAATTCAGCAGTGTTTTTTTTCTTTCAGTCACCACCACTGCACTTTGAACAAAATTATCTTGTTCCTTATCGTCAGCAAAAGAAATAAGGGAGTTATATAATTAAATAATTACTCATTCCTTAGGACAATCTTTTTCTGACAACTCAGTTCCAGGTTATCCTTGACTAACCTCATAGCTTCAGTAATGGTCAAAGGCACCTCCTGCCATGTCAAATAAACTATTCTGCCATTACCAAATGATCCCTTTCACCAACAATCTACAAATGTAAACATCAGCACTGCATTATCCATGCAACTTGGAAAATTAACTTATCACAAATAAATAAATAGAATGAACATATTGTTGTAATTGGTACAAAATCTAGCAGTATGTGGAGTACCATTAGAAATACACAATTCAACAAATAGTAATCAATCTGAAGATCTATTTCAACAAAATATGAAGCTAAAGCTGAAAATGAATTGAAAGAGATGAGTAACTGGGGATCCCAAAATAAAATTATGAAAGCCAACTAAAAGATAAGCAAAAGAAAATCAAGTAGACTAAAAAAGGAATACAGATTGGTGTTTAATACAAAAGACAGCTATCCATAAAGGAAAAGGATGACCATCTGAATTAGTGTTCCTGTAAGCATAACAAATATTGTACAGAATTATACTTGCAAGTGAAACAATTATGTAAGCTTTCCAAGATTGGAGGAATGAACTCAATTAATAGATTGCCATCTAGTCCTCTGAAAATAGATAGTGTGTGCATGGCGAGGTCATGAGTGGTGGCCGACCTGCGAAGAGACTGCTCCTCTCTGTTGACCTCCTGGTAGCTCTGAGCCTCTGATTAGGAAGCCATGTAGTTTCGTTAGAAACATCCTAGGTCGGTTCATAAGATTAAGTTTCATCCGAAACACCATAGGATGGTTCATAAGACCTATTTTCATCCCAAACACCATAGGACGGTTCATAAAGCAATTGTTTTTGTCACAGCATGATGTTATGAGATTATCTATTATTCTTATATCTAGCTATGTTATCTTTTGAGATTTGGTTTTTCCCATTTTACTAATAAGAACAACTACAAAATTGACAAGAGTAATTTAGAGCGTATTAAATAAAATACACTGCTTAAGCTTTATCTATTGTAAGAAATATTTTGCACTAAGCCTCCAATAATATTTGTAACACGTGGCGACACTGTTCGTGAAAGCCAAAAGACAAACGACTTACAGCTTTTCGGAAGTATGCCTCACGTCCTCGCTTATGAAATACTCCAGTAAATCCTCACAGCTTGAACTTTTGCTGTCCAACAATTTTGGTGTCAAGTCACCCAAAAGAAACATAAAACGTTACAGAGGAGTGACAGCACACCATTCAATATAGTCCAAAAATTAAAATTTAACTGACCAAATACATATATGCAACTCCGCCTATGTTGTCTCAACATAGCAGGTCCCAAGCCCTGGTAAAGGAGGAGGGTTGTGATAGGCTCAGCGAGCCAATGTAAAACCTAGCCACTCATATGGAGATGAAACCCAAGAGAATCCCGTTGGGGCGTAACCCTCTTAGCGACGCGCCATATCGGAACCCGGGTATGGTGTTAAATGAGCAAGGGCCGGGCCGTCTCCCCCGAGACGCGCCGTGTCGTGGTCTGGGCACGGTGGCAAGTGAGCAAGGACCGGGTCGTCATTTCCTTAGTGGCGCGCTACATCGGCGCCCGGGTGTAGTGAAAAATGAGCAAGGGTCTTTGCACTTCCCTCGACGGGTGCGAAGGGCAAGGAAGCTAGCCGAGCCAACTAGGTTTCGGGTGGGTAGTTGGAACGTAGGGTCTCTAACGGGTAAGTTACGAGAGATAGCCGAGGTAGCATAACGCTGTTCTTTACCATATGGACCTTCCCCAGGTCCTAGAGGAAGAGTACGGTGGGTGGGTTAGCCCCAAAATCATGTAAGTAGTAACTTACCTTAATGGCCTCCTGATTTCATCCACACCGAATCCATGAGAACCATCTGAAATATAACCAGAACACTTTATACTTCGTTGCATATGTGATGCAGAGACGATTTCACAGCATATGCCGATGTGTGTTTCCGTGAGTTTGGCGACAGAGTTGCCCATTGGACAACTATGCTCGAGCCAAACATCATGACTCAAGGTGGTTTTGACACTGGAGATCTCCCCCCAAACCACTGCTCATATCCATTTGGCACGAGCAACTGCACAGTTGGGAACTCCACAACTGAGCCATACTTGTTCATACACCACAGCCTACTGGCTCACGCATCAACTGTTAGGCTCTACAAGCAGAAGTACAAAGTGAGCTTTCTGCTCTGGTGATTCTTTTTTCCTTCTCAATTTTATTTACAAAGTTAGGAAAAATTGTTCTGTTGCTTTATTTTTATTTCAGGCTGCACAGAAGGGCATTATCGGCCTGAATATGTACACCATGTGGCTCTATCCATTCACAGATTTAGCTGAAGATATTGAAGCCACTGAAAGAGCAAAAACTTTCTTATTTGGATGGTACGTTGCGTTGTGTTGACTCTACTATTGCCATAGTGCACTAAATTATTAAACAAATTGCTTCTCCGAACTATTTATATTGATGAGTTGCTTCAGGTAAATCCCTGTACCACTGAATAGTTAAAAGCTTGTCCATCATTTTGGTTAAGCATAAAAAATGTTTTCCTATAACTAACTGTTAATGTATATGGTCGTTTCAAAGAATAAGAAGCTTGAGATCCACCGATGGAATTCAGACTGAATAATGATGCATTCAAAAAGAAAAAAGAAAACTGAACTGTTAGTTCACTTCACCCTCGTTCTTAATTGTGACACAAGAATATAACAAACTTCCAGGATCCTGCATCCATTGGTGTTTGGAGATTATCCAGAGATCATGAGGAAGATTGCTGGTTCCCGCCTTCCATTTTTCACCGACTATGAATCTGAGCTCGTTATTAATGCGTTCGACTTCATTGGACTGAACCACTACAGCTCCTTGTATGCGAGCAATCCTCCTAACACATTTGAGGGACCCCTACAGGACTTCACTGCAGACTTGGCCACACTTTTCAGAGGTCCAATATCTGTAGACATTGCTTTGTATGCTCATATGCCTACAAATATTCTAAGGGTTGCCCTGCTTTGTGTCTATTTACAGGTACCAAGTATGACCCTCCTTCTGCAATGGTGAGATGGAGAATTTGTTTTTGATTGAAAATAATAAATATTCAAAACAGCTATTAAGTGTCTTGATTGGTCTACTTGATGCAGATTCTTCCAGGTAAAATGGTAGATCCTCATGGACTAGAGCTCATACTTGAAAATTTCCGGGAAAAATATGGAAAATTGCCGTTTTATATCCAGGAAAATGGTCAGTAGTCCTTGTGGCTAAACATAACTAAATTATAATTTTCATCTCAGAAATTGTTAGTAATGCTGCAGAATTCTGTGCTGATTTGACTTTGCATGGTGTCAGGAGTTGGAGGAGCAGATGACACCCTGGATGATGTGGAGAGGATTGGCTACTTGTCCAAATACATAGCAATCACACTGAAAGCCATCAGGTATTTTAGCAATAAGCATATGTTTTAGAACACAGAAGCACGTGCTAACAGCATTTGGTGTCATTTGCCAATTCTAGGAACGGAGCCGATGTGAGGGGGTACTCTGTATGGTCATTCATGGACCTGTTTGAGATATTCGGTGGGTTCAAGTTGCGTTTTGGCCTTGTTGCTGTCGATTTCAACACTGAAGAACGGAGAAGGCAGATGAGGCGTTCTGCTCACTGGTACTCGGACTTCCTGAAGAACAATGCTGCAATCGAATTGGAATGTGATTTTACGACTAAAATCTCTCATGCTCAAATTTGACCGCTGGTAACTCTTTATGTGAGTTCCCTGGATGGCGCAGTGAACGATCTCTGCTGAGTTCACACATTGTCAGTTGTTATGCTTTGTACACTACCAGTTTTTATTAAGCCCTACAGTGGTAGTTACACGGCTGGATGTTAATAACTATGTGATAATAAAAGCCGTATGACACGATACAGTGCATTAACAAAGCTTTGTCAACTGACGCCCTCAGTGATATGATTTTGAGTAACTACACATCATTTTGGCTTATCTAGATATATAGTTTTTGCGATCATTTCATGAACTGATTTATATACATGTTGGCTTAAAATAGTCTTTATACTATTTTATCACTATTAGTGTGCCTGAGCCGTGATCTTTGCTTTCTTTTCTGCTTTCCTCTAACTCTTTTTCTGTTTTTTTTTTGACCTTTTGGGTTTCACCTCTAGCCTACCCCAACTAGCTTGGGACAAAAGGCTATGTTGTTGTTGTTGTTGTTGTTGTTGTGACCAAATACATATATGCGTTAAAAACTCACTATTGACAAGATCATTACCAACAAACACATATTTTGCAATCCCCATAGTTATATTCTCCATTTTCCGCACACTGGTCCAAGTAGTGAATCTGATCATGTGTGCATAGGGAAAACGTTTGTAGGAAAACTCACAACAATGCCAAACCTGAAAGATGACAAAAGCTAAGAAAATTAGATCGTTGGCAGCTCTGCCTTGTAAGCAAAAATAGAAAATCATTAGTAACCACTCATTAGTAATCTGCCTTATAGAACAAGAAAAGAATCAAATAAAAAGGTTTAAAAAACTGTACATCCACTTATAGAATAAATCATATTATAGACTATCTGTAGTGAATCCTGAAACCTATACTAAATGATTCAGTGGGAACATTTTTATTTTTATATAATATAAATGGTTTCAAAAAATGGGAAATTTTCCACAATTGTTGCCTTGCAGCTTTTCTCACCTACCTTTTTAGCCAAGCAACAGAACTGGCTTTTTTTCCAATCTCTCTACATAAAGAAAGTGAGGGAATCCATTAATGATTTTGAGAGTTCAGCTAAATATAGTATTGCCCAGTACACATCTTGACCAGGACTCCTTTATCTAAAAAAACATCTTCACCAGAACTGCATCCATGTTGCCTATGAATAATAGAGGCACTGCTTTATTACCTATGAATATGTTCATAATGAATTCACTAAACTATCAATGAATAACATAATTAAAAACATCACAGGAAGCTATAGTGCAGCACCAACTAATATATCATACTATCATTCTGAAATATATTTCATACATTTCTTAAATTTATATTAACTGCTTTGGCAAGAACCTAGCAACATTATCTAACTTAAACAATCCTACTTATTACTTATAGCACCACTCACAGTTCTTGTTTCAAGCTTTCAGCTAGCATGGTAAGATTAGCTAATTAAAGTAGCACAAATTCTCTACAGAAACTACAAAAAAAAGCACTTTACCAATTACCAAATTGAAATACACTTTCGGGTGTTACGGATTCCATGTCAATCAATCATTAATAAAACATAATCCAGGAGACCTTACATTTAGGAGTTTTAGCAGTGTTTGATCACCCCGGGAAGTGGTTGCCAGTAAAAATTTTATCATGACACTACAAGAGGAATCATCAATGACGACCAAAATTTAGCGACCACGTAACAATTACGGTCGTTATGCTGAATTTTCCGTGAGACTAAGAGAACCAAAACCACACGACGACCACCGTGTGCTCCCGTCGTCGGTCTCTTCCCTCGTGTGGTCGTTACTTGTTACCTAGGAACTTCCTTAAATTTAGTTACAGATCCAGAATATATTGAGATCAATCTGTCTTATGTACGCACGAAACAGAAAACAGAGATCCCTTCCCCTTCCACCGCCCACAGCCTCGATCATCTACCGCGCGCCGCCTGCCGACTTGTGTAGTAGCCACCATGGATGCATCAACCTGGAACCTCCGCTCCTTCCAGGGTCTCGAAGAACTTACGCATGCCCCTCTCCGGCTACCGTGGGAGATGGCAGAGGAGCGCCGGCAGCAGAAGAATCTCGCTAGAGATGGACCCATGTAGGTGATCCGTGCTTCAGTCAATTTAAATCATAGACTAATTTCTTGCGTCATGGATCTGTTTTAATTATTTTCAGCGGGCCTGTGCAATCGGCAAATTCGATTCCCAATTATGTAACTGCCACCGCTTTAGGCTGGATCCCATCACGAACATTTTCCCTTTCAGCTGTTCACACAATCGAATGAGCAGGAACCTGCCATCTTTGCAACTTGGTTTAACCGAGATCTTTTTTTTGGTTTCAGTTATTTTGATTCCTTCACTCCTGTTCACGGTGGCACCACTTAATTTGACAACCGCTCCCTGTCCCCTCTCC
Source organism: Echinochloa crus-galli (assembly GCA_900205405.1). Taxonomy (NCBI): domain Eukaryota; kingdom Viridiplantae; phylum Streptophyta; class Magnoliopsida; order Poales; family Poaceae; genus Echinochloa; species Echinochloa crus-galli. The sequence continues at coordinate 561,895 of OAMR01000631.1, forward strand.
TGAGGTATAATCCTGACTAGCGAGTCAATAAATGCAGTTTCATCTTGGCTACTAGTTTTCTACATTTTACTCGTTAATTATATTGAATCTGGGTATATATTAAGACTGTAGTCGTGATACATACTTTAGTCCTTTTCTTTCTCTGTACTTCTACAGTGGTGCCAAGTTTGTTGCTATCAGATTGTTTTTATTTTTGATACTTGCTATCAGATTGTTTAAAATGGATGTGAAGACAAAAGAAGGGGAAAGAACTCGATTTGTGTATTTAACTTTCTATGGATACTAACTTAACAGCTGAATACTGTACTTAGCTCTGACAAAACTAGTGATTCTTTTGTTGGATAATCCATTACTCATATCTAAATGTAGTTTCTTGGTGCCTTCTACCGAACATAGTTTGCTTTAAGGTTCCAACAAACATGAGTTTAATATCACCTGACGTGCAGCCTGTGGAGAGCTATTTGGTATTTACTTGAGCAATTGATGACTAGGCCTTTCTTTTCTTAGATGACATCAGGCATATTAAAATGTTAAACGTCTGCGGCTCAGATCGGCAAGTACTGAGCAAATCTGCTGTCACCTCGAGTGAATATAACTGTCTAGTATACTGAAGATGGCTAAATACTTTTTTTATTTCATTTGCTTGTATACTGAATATTTAATTTGCACTTCAGGGTTCAAGATGAAGAAGACTATCAGAAGCATGACAAGAGCATTGTTCAAGAGTTGGCTTTTGCTGCATGCAGAGTAGTGTGGCACTGTGCCCCCAGTCAATTATTTTAGTGAATTATCAGATTAGTTTGTTATGCTCCAGCTGAAATGAAATTTTCTGTTTCCTTTTTATTTTCATGTGTTTGATGTCTGTATCAAGCAAATAATCAATGATACTTTGGTGTTGGAATAAAGGAATTGGTTATTCAGTGTTCCAAAAATGAGTAATTGCTGTCCGTTTTCTGCTAAACTGCAGATGGTTATTATTGTGGATACTATAATAGTAGTCGTTAATGCCAAACAGTGGTTGTTAATGATCAAAGATTGGCCTGTAGAAAAATAGTTACGACTAAATGGTGGTCGTTAATAAATCAAAAGTGGACGTTGATTGTTAACTTTTAACGACAACGAATTGTTCCGGTCGTTAAAAAGTTAACGACCGGATCTTGAATGTGGTCGTTAATACTTTTAATGACGGAGCTTTTAACGACCATAGACGACCACATAATTGTGGTCATTAATAACTTTTAACGACCACATTTAGACTTTTAACGACCACATATCCCATCGTTAATACCCCTTCCTCTTGTAGTGTGATAACGTGGACGACAATCCACCCTGGCATTTCATCAAGCACGTGGTAAGCATGCATGGAGCAGGGGGCGACAGGATTGGAATTGGAACTAACTGAAGACAGCAAGCTATAGCTTACCAATCGGTAGGCATCTCCTGCAAATGCCATTGCAGTGGAGGAGATAAAGGGAACTGGTGCATCGGCCCATGCGTCCGAGTCAGAGTGGAAGCTGGGGGAGCGCTCGCCGCGGCGCCTCGGTGGCGGGCCGCGGCCGCCGGCGTCGGCGTCCGCATCGGAGTCGATGCGGTCGGGAACTGGTGCATCGGCCCATGCGTCCGAGTCGGCGGAGGTTGGGGGGAGGGGTCTTGGAGCGGGATCGGGACGGCGACGGGGACCGGGAGCGGGAGGGGGAGTTGCGGCGGCGGCGGCGGCGGGTGTAGCGGACATCGCCCCGCGCCTCGCCGTCGGAGGCGTCGGAGCCAGACCCCGGCGCGGCGTTGGCGGCAGCCGGGCGCTTCGGGGCCATGCCGGCGAGTTGGGGGGAGGAGGGGACAGACGGGCCGTAAAGATGGGTATGGATAGGCAGGGAGGCTGCGTGAGATGTGGGACCGGCGGGTACGTGGGTACGGGATGGGTTGGTGAAAAAAGTTGGTTTTGGGGGGAAAACACTTGGGAATGTCCCTCCCCCCTCATTTTCATCGTCTTTCATCGTCCTAGTTGCTGGCAGGTGGGTCCATCTGTGAGGTGGGTGGAAGTGGTGGGTGGGCCTAATCTTGGTGAGAAACGTTCTCAAATCTCATTTTATAGTATAGATTTCTTAACTAGTCAGTACTTGATGGCGTTCTTTTGCAAACGTGCATCACTGATCATTCACTTGACATTTGTTGTTTCAGGCTTTGGAAGTAGGGGATCACGATCAGAAGGTTGCCATTGCCGAAGGACTTAGCAACAAAGTGGTGAAATGTGATGAGGTACCAGCACGGCTGGCACGTCATTGCCACCATCGAGAGGTTCCTCAGTGCCAAGGGTATGCCAGCCGCCATTGCCGATGATCTTTTTTCGATAAATAAAACAGTCATTATACACTGCTAACATCACGCTGCTTCTGTTCGTTGTGGTTGCATTGCAGTGGGGAGGCAGGTGTTCCTGGCGCCACCTCAACTTCCGCGCCGTTGAAATCCGACTGCTGGCTAGCTCTGACGATTTACCTGCTGGAGAGAAGAAACTGTACTGTACTCCATCCATGTCTTATGATCGATCAGATTTCAGACTTTGATAGGAGGAGTGTTCAGATCCTATATGATGCGTGCCGTATGTTAATGGTACCTGACCGATTGACATGTGACTGATTGCACTTAATTAGAACATGCTTGGATTCAGATATACTTACTAGTTACTACAGATATATTCTGCGCAAAAACTCTGAACAAAAGCTCGCACAAACTAAAGCACACATATATAACGGAACATACATCACATAAATATATAGTAACTACTAACTAGTAGAGGCATATCATAATGAGATGGATCATCAGTGATTCAGTGAAGGCCGGAAGTAGCAAGCTGATAGATGATTGGATTGAGATGAGATCTAATTATCTCCTGGACGTGGGCGGCGGGCAGAAGGTGATGAGGTAGCGGGTGGCCTTGCAGCGGTTGAGTGACGTGGCGTCGTCGTAGGCGTAGCTGTAGGCCTTGGGGCAGACGGCCTTGAAGACGTGCGCGAACACGGTGGGGCGGCACTTGTCCGGCGACGCGTAGTCCCCCGTGCAGCAGTACCTGTCGCCTCCCATGGCCCTGCACGCGCTCCGGCACCCCGCCACCTTCCCCTCCCTGTCCCTCACCTCCAGCGCCGACGGGCAGCACACGTTCAGGTCCCCGCCGCACCCCGCCACGCCGCACCCGGCGCCGCCGCCCACGGGGGCCATGGACACCGGCGCGTTGAACCCGTCCACCAGCGACACGTCGTAGAAGTGCAGCGGCGACGTGGGGGTGCCCAGCGTCATCTCCACCACGGTGGCCGGCGTGGCGCCGGGGCGGCCGTCGCAGCGGAGCGCGCCGCCGCAGTCGCCGGTGGCGCACCGGCCCAGCCCGCGGGCGTCGAAGGAGCAGCCGCGGCGCGGCCACACGCGGCCCGACCAGCCCAGCGGCACGTCGAAGGCGGCCTCGTCGCCGGGGGCCAGGTGGAAGCCGCCGGAATGCGGCGTCGGGTGCCCGGCGGTGCCCAGCAGCCCCGGCCATATCGATTCCGCGCAGTTGTTCACCAAGATGAGCTGCACGCTGTTGCCGGCGCCACTCACTACTCTAGGGGCTAGTACTAGCAGTAATGCTGCCATGGAGACGAACATGCCATGGAGCTTGTTGCTCTGCCATGGAGGAGGGGCCGAGGCGGCCATTGTGCCGTGCCGTCCGTGATGTCAAGAAGCTAGCTGCTCGTCCAATTTAAGGTTCAGCATGCAGCTTCATAGGATTAAAGGTTCAGCATCGATCTGTCAGGCCTTTCGCCTAGCTATCTACATAGACAACAGAAAAGATACAAAAGATGCAAAGCATTGCGCCACCGGGCCAGAGCTAGCTAGTTAAGTAGTGATCTTCACTACCTTTGGGCTTTGGCAACTAACAAAAAAGGCCTGATTGTATTCTGGCAACAAGCACTTAATAGGCAGAAGAGTAGTGGCTCCCATGATTCTGTCGAGCCCCTGAGTCGATCTCGATCATGCACTTTACTCATGCCAGAATATAATTAAGTTTTCGGGTAAATCAGGCAGGTTAATTAATTCAGAATTGTTTTTTGCCGGAAGCAGCTTCACCATGCATGGCACCTTTTTGGTAGAGTATACTATAGCAGTGCAGCATGCAGGGAGGACTCAATAACAGCGACAGACACTGAACAATTACTCCTGTACGTGGGTAACTCTAGTTCAGCCTCAGTCAGTCAGTGGTGAACTTGCATTGCTATGCAGTGAGTCTAGATGCCACACCGACATATGACATTCTGACATAAAAAGATGTCAGAGAAAGCAAAGGAGACGAAATATCATGCCTCTACTAAAGTAGTGTGTTGCCCTTCAACTTAGGATTTATCATCGATCATCTCCTTTAATTTTATTTGCTTTTAGGAAGGGATTGCATGCAACCTCAGCTCCGGATCTATTCCTTGCTTTGGACTGGGGTTTGCTTCTTGCCTCGAGTGATATATAGTGTGTACTGTATAATTGGATAATAATCAAAAGAAATGAGCCCAGCAATGCAAGTTGATGGGCACTTTCCTGCTTACTGCAAGGAATATCTGTCGTCTGCTCCTCCATGCATCATCTCTTTTGCTTTTCCATCGCCATGCATACTTTCCTCAAGGCAATCTTGCCAAAAGTGCGTGTATTGCTTACATATCTGTCCAAAGCATCACGCATGTATGCTCCTGATGTTACGAGTCTTTTCTGCTTATTATTAACTCGATACAATACAAATGGTATCCAGCTACGATACAAATGCAGGTATTTGGGGTCAATTGGGAGCAGCAACCACAGTAGGGAAATGGGACCAATGAGAAGCCCAAGAGGAACAAGCTAATTGGGCCCCCAACGGTATTTAGCTAACTGTGCCGGCTGTTCAAGCCCACGTTTAGTTTTTTTTTTTGAGTCATTCAAGCCCACGTTTAGTGGGATGGCTGTTTTGTTCCATTTTTTTTTTCACCACGAGGCACGAGCTGACAAGCGCACAAGCAAATAGCCAAATAGGCTACACAGGACGTCACAAAGTTCCCGAGCCGATTGCTCAAAAAAAAAAAGTACCCGAGCCGCACAAATTAACAGTTGATGAAAGTTCTGGTTCTGTTTTTAAAATCTAATTACAGCACAGATGAGAATTAATAATTTTTACTAAAGTATCGTCGGTTATTATTTCTTTTCCTTCTCTATTTATTTTATTTTCTTTTCCTTTCCTCTTTTAGTCATGTTGTAGATTTATATATTCTTGTATCTATGTGAATGAGTAGTTAACTTCTTTATACATATATTCTTTTTCCTTTATACTCTACTACTTATTGTTTCTCGTTTTCTTTTAGTTCTTTATTTCTTTTCTTGTAATCCTCATGATATAGTTTTTCCAAGTATATAATACAGGTTTTTTCTCTGGCTCATAATCGGGTTTAAGTGTGCAAGTTCTATGAAGACACTAACACTTGATGTTTTTTTCTTCTTTATTTGATCTTTTATTTCATCTGGTTTTATCGTTATTCCCTAATTAATGATTTTTCCTTTTTATTCCTTATTCTGTTTTTTATCCATTCTTTCTTCACCTATCCTCTTATTTCATTTTATTTTAGTTTACATCCTTCCCACACTTTTTATACTTATAGATTTATATATTTTTACATACATATTAATGTTCTAGAAGTTCATATAATTTGTTTCAGGGTATACATTTTTGTTTCGTGAGTTTGTATAATGGGAAAATTTGTTACAGGACATGCAAAGTGGAGTACGTTTGCTAAGACACACCGTTGACCGCGCTGTATGCTGGTGGACACTCTAGCTTTGTGCTAATTTGCTGGAACACACTGCCTCGATTGGAATAATATTTTTCGGCTGAAGAGGAGAGAGAAAGGTAAGAAAATGCCATTTTTACCCTTGTTCCCATTAGTCAGTTTCTTCTTCCTCTGAGCAGCTCGGACCTGCTGCGCCGCGACAGCTGTGCCGCTCGGCCGGTGGCGCAGGACCAAGGAATTGACTAATGGGACCAAGGGTAAAAAGGACATTTTCTTACCTTTGTCTCTCCTCTTCAGCCAAAAAATATTATTCTAATCGAGGCAGTGTGTTCCAGCAAATTATCACAAATCTAGAGTGTCCACCAGCATACAACGCAGTCAACGGTGTGTCTCAGCAAATGCACTCCACTTTGCATGTCCTGTAGCAAATTTTGTTAAATGAGTTAATATAATTTATTCTAATGTATAAATATTTGTTCCTGTCACACCCGGATTTACACAAATCCCGAATGTGGCCATATGTGTGCCCAGGAAGTCCACAAACACATACAGCGAACAAATATGGTAAAAATCAGAGTGCAATGCTTATTTCTCAACATAAAGTAGCGGGTACATCAGAGTTTTGCATAAATGAAATACATGGACAGCGGAAGACTAATACATCTCTCTAAGCGTAGCCGCAATCCCACAGGGACTCTGACTGGGAGAACGCCAACTCAGAAGTACGGCAAATCCTCGGGAAACTCCACAGCATAATCAGCCTGACTCCAATCTGTTACCCGTCCGGGATTTTGCCCAAAAATGATAATAATAGCAAGTGTAAGTAACAGAATTACTCCTCGTAGCACACCTGATCACTGCATCATATCTGGTCATCCAGCTCATACCCAGGATCATATCAAATCCAAGGGTCTCCAGTACTATCGGACCTGCCTTGAACTCTACCCCCCTTATTATGATGGGAACATGGGGGCACCGTAGAGTGGCCCGCTGTTCACCCCCTGGCGAACTCACTAGCATAGTGTTCTTCATGGGCTTCAGGGCTAATAAATTCTTCTTCACAAAAGCAGCAGAAATGAAAGCATGCGAAGCTCCAGAATCAAATAAAACAGTGGCGGGGGTGGAATTGACGAGGAACGTACCCACGACAACATCAGTGGCTGTCTCTGCTGTCTCTGCACCGGTGTGGTTGCGGCGGCGGCTGTGCTTGCCCATGGCGGTGGCGGCGCGGTGTGAAGAGGAGGCGGCGGTGGTAGTGAGGAGGTGCTGAGAGGCGGGGGACCGGCTTTTAAAAGGGCGCAGACGCCGAGGATGGAAGGCGGCGATGCGGCGGCGGAAATCGCGGCGGCGGCGGCGCTGCGCGTCGCGGGCGGGAACGGGGCGCGGCGCGTCGGCTGGGCCGGAGCGGGGAGCGGCGCGTCGGCTGGGCCGGAGCGGGGCGCGTTGGGCCCTTGCCGGGCCTCGCAGGCTCGGCCCGAGGGAGAGGCGAGCTGGGCTGACGCGCTGGCAGAGGGGGGAGGTGGCCTGCGCGCGTGCGAGCCGGGCCGGGCCGCATCTAGGTTGGCTGGGCCGATCGCTGGAAACAGGGAGGAGGAGGAAAACCAGACTGAGGAAACAGATTAGGGGGCAAAATCGAACTCGGGCCGAAACAACTTTTCTAAGGCTCAAAACGATACGATTCAAACTCGAATTTAAATTAGATTTAAATTCCAATTCGAACCACGCACAAACAAAATTTAATGCAGCCAACATGAATGCAACACACTCGAAATTTAAACCTATATTGATTTAATTTAATTTAGAAAAACCAATCCACAGTTTGTTTAGCATCATTCCATCCAAGCCCAGTAGCACAATTCTTAAATTCCATAAATGTTGAATATTCTTTTTTCAAAGCATCTAACTTGTTCTTCAACTGTTTTTTTGTTCGCTTATCACCGGATTTTTCTGCAAACTTGGATACGACATTTTTCCAACCGTACTAGTGAAAATCCCCATAGGCCTATTCCCAGCTTCCACCTGTTCTTTTGTCACACCCCAAAATTTTCAAATTTTGGGATGTGAATTTTCAACATAAATAATACAATTTTTCTCAATTTTCTAAAATTTTTCAAGCTTTATAAAATTTACAGGGAATTTAGTAAAGGAAAAAAAATTTGTTTTTCTAAATTAAATTAAATCAATATAGGTTTAAATTTCGAGTGTGTTGCATTCATGTTGGCTGCATTAAATTTTGTTTGTGCGTGGTTCGAATTGGAATTTAAATCTAATTTAAATTCGAGTTTGAATCGTATCGTTTTGAGCCTTAGAAAAGTTGTTTCGGCCCGAGTTCGATTATGCCCCCTAATCTGTTTCCTCAGTCTGGTTTTCCTCCTCCTCCCTGTTTCCAGCGATCGGCCCAGCCAACCTAGATGCGGTCCGGCCCAACTCCCCCTTTTCCCTTTTCTTTTTTTCCTCAGCCAAGCCGGCCCAATCTTTCTC
>OAMR01000631.1:608552-619590 GCA_900205405.1 Echinochloa crus-galli
GAAGATCCGAAGCTCATCAGAAGATCCGACAAAATTCTCGGAAGATCCGAAGTTCCTGGCAGACTCCACTCCCCTGGAGCAAACCGGTCTGACCGGTTTGCCAAACCGGTCTGAATGGTTTGGCCTGAGACAGCACATACACCTCTTCTTCTATGATATTGATTGATATACATGTCATATGCATCACGGGTTGTGACGACGGCTGCCGTGGCGACGACGCGGCCGAGAATCCAAGTGCGACGGTGCGAGCGGGCCGGGGTCCAAGCGCCGAAGGCAGCGGCACTAGCAGCCGACGTGACGACGACGCGGCTGGGCGGCGGCGGGAGCGGCGTGCGCTGGCAAGGACGCGGCCGGGCAGGTGTGGGCTTGAGCGAAGATGGCGGGCACCGCAATCATGCACTGCTAGCAGCAGGCACCTGCGGGTACCTGCATGGCCTGCTATTTCTCCTGCAACCGCCCGGCAGAACAAGCGGGCTTACCTGCATAGGCATACAGGCTCCTGCAGGGAAGCAAAACAGCAGAGCGGGCATCGCATGTGCCTTGCGGGCAGCCTGCAGGCGCGCCTGCCTGCATCCTGACCCGCAGCGCCCTCCCTCGCTCCAAGCTCGAGCGCCATCGCCATCGCCATCGGTTCAGAGGTCAGGGCACCCGCAACGGGTGTCGATAGGGTCTCTAAAAGGTTCCACGTAGGATAGAGAAAGGATGAGAGAGAAAGAACTATCGCTAGACTCAGCGAGAGTCGCTGCACGCCTTTTCACACCACGGGGGACCCACATTCCGTGCCTCACGATGCATCAGTCAGCAGCCCTTTCTCTCTCCAGTCTCCACCTCCGCCGCTGCACTGCTACTTCACCATGGAGGATGCTCGTGGCCGCCAACACGACCGCCGGATTTCAGTGTAGTGTGGAGCGGCGCCTCCGCCAGCCACCGTGAGACCGAGGATGGCCATTGATCTCACCGCAAGCGAAACGGACGGATCGAGGATGGCCTTGCCTTCGTTGCCGGCCGCCGGCCACTAGCCTCACGGGCTCCGCCACCGGCAGCCACTGCGCCAAGCCACGGCGTCGTGAGCATCGCCGCCAGCCACGCTCAGTCGAGTCGTGGCCTCAGTGCCTTAGGCGTTGACATCATGCCCAAACCGACGCCGAGATCCAACAATGGCGCGCTGCCCACGGGCTTGCAGGAGATCGTCATCTTCGTGATCGGCATCGGCGAGCGGGGGACGCGGTGGCTGATGCGACTGTGCGAGGGACAAAGAGCAGGGCTGCCGGCACGGTGGAGAACCGCAGCGTCGGCGCGGCGAGGAGGACGGAAGCGCTGGCGTTGCGCGATCTTGAGCGGTGCTTCTTCCCTCGCGCCGGCAACCGCGACAGAGGCTGGGCACGCGGTCGTGGCGGAGGTGAGGCTCGCTGCCGCGATGCGCCGGCGCTGGTGGAGGCAACGGTCGTGGCTATAGCTGGGCGCGGGGGGAGGCAGGGCTTGCGCTGCGGAGGCTGGGCGCGGGTGGAGGCCAGGCACCGGTGGTGCGGACCGCCAGGCGCCGGTTACCTTTCTTCCTCTGTGCTGGATGCGATTCAGGAAGAGAAAGACATGGGACCCATGTTTGTCTTGGGTAGTGCGTTAAAGATTGATCGTTGAAGCCGTCGCCGTTTCTGTTGTCTATATGCTGTGCTGGCAGTCCTGTAGAGAGCGGTGTGTCGATAACCATTGCGGGTGCCCTCAGTAGCTCTTGGAATTCTTTATTCAATGAACAGTGCCCAAACATTTGTCTATGGTCTGCCTCCGGGTCTTTTATGGAACTCCCTCACCATCATTGGGCGGACCAGCAACCGAGCTACTCATAGAGGAAGGCAGAGATCATGATAGGTTGCATTTCTGAACAAGCAGCACCACTGCCAAAACCAATTGCAGGGAAGCCTGACCAACACCAGTCTCGGCAATGATGCGCATCTTCCCAAGCCGCTTGGCAAGCAAGGCCTGTGCAACGGCATTGTTGATCTTGTGGAGGTAGATGAGGGGGCCTGTGCCATCGATCTATTACTTCACCAAACCAAAGCAAGGTTTCTGGTAATGTAGGTTTCTCCAAGCCGAACTTCCAACCTAGTACAAATTTTACCACAAACCTCAAGTCATTGGAACTAGGAGGGGCTTGATAATAATCAAATTACAATGCCATATTTGCAAAACTGTGACCGTGGGGCAAATCAACGCAGGGCGCTGGCTTACAAAAGCACAGAGCCCCTTGGTCGTTGGTACAGGCTTACAAAAGCACAGAGCCCCTTGGTCGTTGGTACAGGCTTACAAAAGCACAGAGCCCCCTTGGTCGTTGGTCGTTGGTACAGTAGCACACTAGCACACAGTGCACAGTGTTCAAGCATGAGGAGGGCTCGTTCCTCCTCTGCACGGCCACAGCATGATCTTGCTCATTTCCCGTCCCTCCCTACGCACTTCAACTATCATGTCGACGCTCAGTCCCCATTCGTCCCCACCGCCGTCCAGGGCTCCACCGCGGCGGGCTCCCGCGCAGCCGATCGCGCCAGCGGCACCATCAGCACCACTGGCGGCACCGTCAGCACCACTCCCCCGGCCCCAGGCGCAGCCGCAGAGGCGGCGCCCGCCTCGTCTCCGACTACTCCTCTGCGTGTTCCCTCCGGCCACCCTACTCCTCCCATCAGCACCACTCCCCCGGCCCCAGGCGATGAGGTAACATTATCTGTTTCCCTTTCTCCTTCCATCAGAATTTGCACCCAGCATTTTCCCCCCTTTTTAGTGTTGCTTTATCTACCTGATTGTGAAACGAACAACTCTTAACTTATATTATATATTTAACTCCAAGAACAATGCACGGTCTGCATTTTAACCAGCAATGCACTTTTTTTTAAAGCAGGAACCAATTCAGCAGTGATGTGTAAGGTTTATTTCTAGCCGTTTTGTGTGGCGATCCCTTCCCTAGATTCAGCATTTAGTTTTGTTTTGGTTGTGTAATATGGTATAAGCATTATATGCTATCTCCTTTGTCTAGATGGATACATTTTTCCAAATGGTTATAGACACCTGCGTGATCCTAAATTTTTCCAAATGATTTATTTCCTGTGAATTTTTGCTCCACCCAGCATGCTCAATCTCTGTGCCCTTTGTCTCCTGTGAATTTTTGCTCTCAACCGCATCCCTGTTGATTGAGTATGAATTATGTTAGGCTATTTTAGCATTCCAATCATATATGCTTTGTCTCTCATTTCTTATATTTTCAGTTATCAATTATTGGATAGTATAAAGTGTCTTAATGAACTATGGATTCATATTAAATCAGCAAATGACAGTAAAGTAGTTTATAAATGGCAGTCACATTTGTTCTGTCAATCTGGTATTTTTAATATGTAAATATCTGTTTATCTTTGTTCTTTGTGTTAATTTTTATTTGCTATTTTCTGTTTTGTTCTACATTCTACATTTGACAGATTATAGTAAATATCTGTTTATATTTGTTCGAAACTTGCTGCTGCTGAATCTTGTAGCTATTATCTTCAGGGTCTGCGGTCTGCTGTGTTGGCGCTGTTGCCGTTTGCCGGCGGGCTAATGATTGGGATACTCCCAATCATGGACGATCCCGTCGGCGACTGGAGCACCGCGTCACGCGTGTTGTACTTCTTCACGGCGGGGGTGACTTTCCTGGTGATGATGGTAGGTGTGTGATGGCTGCCTTGCTGCGTCGAGACCGCACCCAGCTCTCAGCCTTCTGCCTCAAGGTGAGCTTGGTCCTTTCTACCCTCCTGATCGTGCTCTCAGTGTCCTGCAAGCTGGGGCGATGGGGGTGTGCCGCTGGCATCCCCTTTGCTGCTCTGACAGCTGGGGCGATGGTGGCTGTGTGGGTGTTTGGGGAGGACGACTGGTGCCGCCGCCGTGTGCAGCGCGGCCGCAGTCTCCGCCTGCCGGTGACGAGGACACGGTCTGACTAGGCGGAGACGAGGACAAGGTTTGTCTCATATCATATTTATTCATTCAGCAGAAACATAAATCTACTCCAAGAATCACTCCTTTCTTAGCACGCAATTGAATCAGCAGTTTCCTAATAGACTAGGCTGTTAGCAGGATTTGCAGGCGAGACAGATGAGGAGGCATAGCATAGAAGGAGCAATTCCATTATGTGCTAAAGGCCGCGGAATAAGAGCTCTTAGTCCTTTCGGCGTAGAGAACGAATCCTCTGTTGCAAGAATAAGGGCAATGCCGATTGTCAGGTTAAGTATTACGTACGTCAAAACCTGTCAGTGACTCATTTAAGTGTTGTGCGAAAAGGTAGCCTTTTGGCAACTGCAACCATCCATAGCGAGCGACGGAAGATCAATAGGCTTTCATAAGTTGATAAAAGGAGAGAGCAGCTTAATGAGAGAAGTAGCAGTGAGGGCGCTAAGCAGGTGTCAAGTTAATTGGTTTGAGAGCCAAGCCAGCTTTCAAGTAGTAAAAAGCAGGCATTAAAGTAGGTGAGTAAGTCAAGTTCTCTATATGCTTGAAGCTGATTACGCGCCTTTGTTGCCTTCTGTCTTCTTCCCTGAAGGGACTCATGAGATGATGATGCCCGAGCGAGCCAAGTCAACCATACCTTGGATTCAACCAATCAATTGAATCTTGGACACATTGAATTCTTAGATATTGCTTAAGGGATCACCACATATATTTATCTGATTATCATGTCTGTCTCGTCTTGCTATTTCCATCGACCAACCATGAGAGTGTTAATCAACTCCACCTGGAGGAAGTGTCAAAGGCGTCTGTCTATCAGTTATCGATAGATCGAACAAACCTAAAGGATCTGGTGGTTGTGTAATTGTAAGATTACTGATCAAAGGTGGTCCGGGAGCTTTCGGAGAAGGCCGAAAATACATTTTTCCTTTGAATGACTCTGACATTCAATTGATTGGTTGAAGCCAAGGTCTCGAGCTAGTCCATCTTTCTATATGATATTATTAATAATGCGCAGCACCAAGCCTGAAATTGGGGAATGAATTGAATCGATTGCCTTCCTTTCCTGAATAGCTGGACGGACAAGAAATATATTGGTACTTTACTGTAGGGACACAAAAGCTCTGAATCCTTCATTTGATGAATTTCTAATCGAAGCAAGCGAGAGATAAACAAAAGGTTAGGAGTTTGGAATGACAACTAGTCACTTCTTGCTGAAGATCTGTTCTGTGAAGGAAGCTTCACTATGATGTGTTAATGCCAATGGAGGATATGTTGCATGTTTGGTGTCCAAAGAAATGAGGATACTGGAACTCGCTTCTGGGGTCCAAGGATACCTCCGCCTTTCACTTTCATCTCTTGATACCGAAATTCGCCTAAGGTCTGGCCTTCTACTCTACTTTGATTCAGATTCATTTGTCGAGAGATAGTGGATAGAATGAATAGTAGAAGTTCCGCTGTAAGCAGTTACGAATGGGGAGGGTATCATTAAACCCAGTCTTCGCTTAAGACTTATCTAGTTTTGCTCCCTACTCTCAAGTAAGTAGAAGGGGAAGGGAGAAACCTAAACTCTGACCTATGCTGTTGGTCAGAGAAATCCTCCTCTTTTAATAGAACTATGCGATTTTGACAACAATTTAGAAAAAGAGGGATGGTAGAAGTCCTTGCGAGGTAGAGCAAGACAAACGGATCTATCATTCCGCAAGAAGTGAGTAGTTTCCTTTTCAGGGTAATAAGAGGAGTAGTGCCTTTAGATTGATTTTCTTGTCTGTCTTTGAATGAGAGATGCATAAACTAAAGAAAAGATATGCCCATCTGGATGTTCCAAATAAATCAAGGTGCTATTCTATTACTAGGGGCGATCCTCTTTTGGTGGGGCAAAGGGAACGAAGAGAAGAGGTTTAGTATAAGAACAGAGGAAGGGGGAAGGGAACCCCTGTTGCCGATGAGTCCATGGGTTGGTGATTTGGTCTCGTCCAGAGAAAAGTTTGGCTGCATAGTCAGCTGCTAAGCTCCGCAAAAAGTCTAATTAGTCTGTTTGATGTGCCTCGCTTGACTTTCATTCGTAATTAGACATCCTAAGATTCAGTTAAACTAGAAACATAGTGTTGATCCTGTGCTCCATGCATGAGCATTAGAATTTGATGGAGAAATAATGTATAATTTTTGTCGTACCAAATTAATGCATTTGTCGGCTATATAATTTCAATAAACTGAAGTTGTAACTACTTTTATCCAAATTCTAGAACTGTGGTGATGGACATATGAAGGTAACAAAACATCAAGTTTCTTCCTTTCCACCATTGCCTCTGCCAAACTCCTTACCATACGCTGCAGCTTGGTGTGACATTCCTATGTCGAATTCATAAAATTCAGTGATACCAGAAGCCTATTCCTGCATCATTCTCAAAATGTTCAGTTATATCAAGATGCTACAGCTAGCAAACTAATTATGGATGTTTTGAAAAGTTTAGCACTAATATTTTTTATGGATAGAACCTAAGGCTTTAATCCTTTTTAAGTACATTGTTGTGTTCACGGTTGTATGAGGTATCGAGATAACATGTACAATTTAAGAAGTTAAGCACAACCATTTGTGAGAATCTGAAGTAAATTTGGCTGAGGTGCCACATACTAATAACCTTGGAACCTTAAACTGTTGCTTTACTACTTGAGGCAACCGTCCTTTAACCGCTGCCTATCCATCTGGATATACCTTATTAATATCAATTGTTGATGGTCTATCTGCAAGGAGAATTTCAAGCATATAAAGTTACTTCCATCACTACTTTGTCCACAGAAAGACTCCAGCAATCGGTGGAATACTATAACTCACATTTAGTAACAATCTCCTGGTGCTCCCGAATAGCTCCCTCAAGCTTGGTGGTGTTTTGGGGTTTAGTGCCTGAACCCTCCCTACGGACAATTGGGTGCTGACATAGAAAGTGTTGAGTTAGAATGTATAAAATCTTTCCTGAGAAAGGTATCTACAAGGAGAGAGTGCAGGTGGTCACCATAATGTACAGACAATACACTAAACAGGATAGAGAGCAGGGTAACACAGTTGAATGCCTCCAAACCTGAAATGGCTTGAGCTAGCTCTATAGTTTCTTGGTGCGGTACCACCAAAGGAACATCGAAGATAATTTATAAACACAGAGCTTAATATAGATTATGTTGTGCTGTCACATTTCTTTTCTGTTGTTACTGTGTTACACAAGTCTATTATTTTTGTTACTCGTTGTCTGTAGGAGATTTAACCTAAGCACATTATCTGATACAGTCTGACACAAAGAGGCAAGAATATTGAGAGGTCTAATCCTACATGCTTCATTTGCTATAGAGGGTAGGTTAATTAATTGGACAAACCTCAAAGATTCTGAAGGACTGATCAATAAATTCGAAAATATATTGAGACCTGAAATAGCAGAACTCAAAAAATAAACAATTTGATTGAAGCTGTACATAACGCTAGAACTGCATAATCCTGTGTAAATATTGATAAAATCAAAACCTAGTTTTTGTGCTTTGGTAATTCAAAGGTGTTCTAAATATTTTAGTATGGATGACTTGTTGGGGCTCTTCTTGATAACTCTGATATTGTTAATTTTTGCAAGTACTTTTAATAATACAGACAAATGTAAAAAAATTGCCGTCTAAAATAACAGATTGTAGATATAATGAAATTTGCATAAACCTTCTGGTACAAGGTGCTCTTGTGTAGTGGTACATGAGTACTCGGAAGTACTACCT
The DNA here is from genome assembly GCA_900205405.1 of Echinochloa crus-galli. Taxonomy (NCBI): domain Eukaryota; kingdom Viridiplantae; phylum Streptophyta; class Magnoliopsida; order Poales; family Poaceae; genus Echinochloa; species Echinochloa crus-galli. The sequence continues at coordinate 616,263 of OAMR01000631.1, forward strand.
CTGTTCTGTCTATATATGATGCCGGTTAGCTCAAAATTGAGCTAATCAACGTCATATATAAACAAACAGAGGGAGTAACATGTTTTATTTTTTATGCAATAATAAAGTTTATTAATGTGTATATGAGTATGCAGCTTTCATAGTTTCTTAACGTTTTCTGTATCTTCTTAGTGGACAGCCATAGATGGAGAAGTGAAATTGAATAAAAGTATTATGTATGAAAGAAGATGATTTGATGAGAGAATATCAAGTAATTTTATACTTATCTGATACAAAAAAAAAAAGAACTCATAGAACAAGATTGTGGTGATGTAGCCATTTCGTCAAACAATATGACATGCAAACACATAGGGAGGTTATGAAGCCAACGACGGGAAATTGGAAATGAAATTACCCGTACGTGTTATAACGATGGACCTATCTCACTATCTGGCTATCTGGCAACCTGTAAGTCGCAGTCCACAAGCGCTTGAAATTTTTGCTGTTCTTCTCAGATGCCTCTGCCAGTTCAACAAAAGGGGCGCATCACAGTGAAGAGCAAAAGTGCTGAATATGAAAACTGCAGAAGAACTCAGTGGCCTAAGCGGGGAACAAGATCATGTGGCTGATGGACGATTTGGTAGCCACGATGGATGATGTGGCACTGTGGCAGCAGGCGGCGGGAGAGAGTGCCCCTCGTCACGGAGCGAGAACTGCATAAGCGCAGAATCAGGAAGGCTTGCTGCAGCGTATCGCTTAGAGCGTTGCCACATCGTTGTGGGGGCACGCGTGAGCTTCATCGGGGAGGGGATTAAAGGGTCGAGGGTGTTTGACGATAGGCCGCCATGGCTGCAGCCTCTAGAGCATGGTTTTAAATAGCGGGCTAAGGGGTTTAGCGGTTGGGATAAAAAAAGCTAATAGCGGGCTAAATGAGGCTATAGTAGTTTTTAGCGGCTAAATTGTACATGATTTCAAATAGCGGTTTTCGGTCTCAAAAGGCTATAGCGGGCTATAGCGAGGCTATAGCGGGAGATTGAAAACCTTGCTCTAGAGAGGAGAGGAAGATGGGGGATTGGAGGGAAGAGAGATGGCTTGGTGCTCACCTGCTGCTTAATCTGACGAGGAGGTGGCTGATGTTGTAGATCAGTCCGGCGACCGGCGACACGGACCTCGGTGGTGCCGGAATCGGAGGGGCACTTGCTCGTGGTGGGTCGGCACCATCGCCGGAGAGTGCGTCGCGGCAGACGGCCGCCGGAGGGGATGAGACCCGATGATTCGCGAGAGCCTGGCAAAAGTTTCAAGTGCAAAAGGGGCGTAAGACAAGGTGATCCCCTTTCACCACTTATATTTGTACTAGGGGCTGATCTTTTGCAGTCAATTATAAACTTAGCTTCTGATAGAGGAGACCTAGTACACCTTTTGGGTCCGGAGTTTGGAGGAGACTTCCCAATCATCCAATATGCAGATGACATGTTGGTAATCTTGCCAGCAGAGAGGGATCAGTTAATTGTGCTCAAAGAAATCCTTAATACTTTCGCTGATAACACAGGTTTGAAGGTCAATTTTAACAAGTCCTTTCTAGTGCCTGTTAATATTGATGATGCTAAAGCTTTAGAGCTTGCTTCAGTTCTTGGCTGTCAGGTTGGACAGATGCCATTTACATACTTGGGCCTTCCTTTGAGAACAACAAGACCACCTGTCACTGAGTTTATGCCCATTTTAACTAAACTCGAGAGAAGATTGATGGGAATAACCAACCTGCTCTCTTATGCTGGAAGACTTGTATTAGTAAAGTCTATCTATTCAGCCCTGCCCACATATTTTATGTGCTCATTAAAGATTCCAGTGAAAGTACTCAAGCAAATTGACAGATATAGGAAGCAATGCCTGTGGAATGGCGGTGATCTCACAAAGAAGGGTGGATGCTTAGTAGCTTGGAAATATGCCTGTAGATCAAAAGATGATGGTGGCCTTGGAATTGTGAATCTTAGAACCCAAAATGAAGCTCTATTACTGAAATTTCTGCATAAGTTCTATAATAAGCTGGATCTGCCTTGGGTACAGTTGAGTTGGAATTGTTTGTATAGCAATGGCACCCCTCCTCATGCTAGGCATTCAGTTGGCTCTTTTTGGTGGAGAGATATTATGCGACTAGCAGATAAATTTATGATGATGGCCTCCTGTTCGGTGCAAAAAGGCGAACTGTCACCTTTTGGGATGACTTATGGAATTTAGGTGTGTTAAAATGGAAATTTCCTCAACTGCATAGCTTTGCCAAGAGGAAAACAGTCTCGGCATGCCAGTTCTTGAATAGAAGCTCTGAGGATAACTTCCTGATGCCATTATCCCAGTTGGCAATGGACCAAATGATGCTGTTACAGGCTGATGTGCAGGGGCTGACTAGAGATGCGCATAGTAATGATCAGTGGTTTTACATTTGGGGTTCTTCTGATTTCACTTGTAAAAAGGCTTATGACAGTTTGGCAGGGACCTCACCAGCATCACCCTTGTTCAAATGGATGTGGAAATCCAAGGTGCTGCCGCGGCACAAATTTTTCTTCTGGTTGCTGTTCAGGGACAGGCTAAATACCAGAAACATGCTTAGGAGAAAACACATGGTTCTTGATTGTTTTAAATGTGTGCAATGCATGGAAGCTGCTGAGGAAACAATTCTACACTTATTCTTCGATTGTCCTCTTAGTCAGGCTTGTTGGCTCTTCCTGGGAATTCAGTGGGACACTTCTATCCCGATGTTGGACATGATCATCAAGGCGAGGACTGATTTCGGTTCAGCAATCTTTAGAGAGTTGATTATAGTGGCATGTTGGTCTTTGTGGCTTCATCGCAATTGGATTATCTTTGATGGGGGTCACCGATCGTTTGCAAAATGGCGAGTTGTCTGTCAAGAGCAGCTTCAATTGGTCACTCTTCGAGCTGGGCCATGTTTAAAAGATAAACTCAATTGTTGGATGAGTAGTAACCTCTAGCTTTTTCTCTCCCAACCCCTCTTTTCTTGGACTTGGAGTCTAACTCTCTTGTAATTATACTCTTCTTTATTTAATAGAAAATGAAAATAGAGGTAGGGACCTTCCCTACCGTGCCGGTCAAAAAAACAAGAAAGAGAAGAAAACCCATTTTTGGCGCCGATAAACGGTGGGCCTGTCTAGTCTAGATTCCTTTCCGCTTCCGGCAGTGAGATAATGGGCTGGAAATGCTCAGTCTTTTTCCTCCCTCTCTCTCCCGCTGCTTTCGATACCTACCGTTGTTCTGCCTGTCCATGCGCTAAGTCTAACGCGCGCGGGGTCGCGCTCGCGCCGAGCGCGCGACCCCGCGCGGCCCACGAAGCACG
>OAMR01000631.1:631525-687958 GCA_900205405.1 Echinochloa crus-galli
ATGACACCTACCTCGAAGATGTGTATAAGAGACAGGTTCTGGGCTGAATATGCTGGGATTCCTATGGGTAGCTCAGGAAATTAATAAGCTAGCCTAGTGTTTTAAACCCATCCGAAACTGTTTCATTTGTGATTAATTGTAGTGAGCAAGAGGGACCTGATATGATAAACATATAAAATCCAGATTTTTTTTCAGGTTTGAGTGATATGGGGAGCTTGAAGAGGAGAAACTGTTGAGGGAAGGACCTTTGCTTCTTTTTGCAGCTGAGTAGCTGCTTAAAAAACATCTATTCCTTTTGTCTTGCGTTAGCTTGTCTGAAGCTTATGTATGTCGTGATGTTTATTCATATAATTATATTATTCATAAGGTCAGGGTGAGTGTTCTTGATGTTTATTTATATATTGTACTATTATTTTGTGGTGAATGAGTTGCAAAAAGGCTTGATGACATTGCCGCTGATATTGTGTGCCTGCAAAAAAGCTCGAAGATTTAGTCTTGTATGCGATCGAAATGGCTTTGCTTTGTGTCGTGCTGATATTGTATTATATTATTCACAGCCGGACAGTGGCGAGAGTCCAGTGCATGCGTGTTCTACCGGGGTTTGTCTATTTCTGTTCCCAAACAGCAACGCGGGGAGGGAGGCGGGGCTGCCCCGCGCGGGAGGGGGACGGGGCTGTCACGGAAAAATCCCCGTGCGGGGGAATCTGCCCGGGGCTGGTACGCCCGGTGCTGCCAAAGGAGCCCTAAGAGTGGACGTACCATGATCCGGTCGATCGATACAGGCATGTCGCCGCTGGAAGATGAGGTCGGCCGGCCGGTCAATCCGACCTAAAATAACCCATTCCTCGTCTTCTTGTCACGTAGAATTCCCAAGCTAGCTAGTGGCCCTCGTGTCCGTCCCTCTCGCGCCACTTTACCTTCCTTTCAGTTCCTACCGTGGCTTCCTGTCTCTTACGTCGGTTTATTATTGAGTAAAATATATTTACCTTACGGTATCATTTAGATTCTTAAATTTTTAAAATATAATTTTGGACCCTCAATCTTGGTCAATTGTATCATCTTGATTATTTTGAAATTAAGTTTCTAAGTCCTTGAAGTTTCCCCCAACATATTATCCGGGTCACCAAACTGTAGCAGGAAAGGAGAGATCTAGTGCAAAAATAAGAGCGCTCTTTATTTTCTCACGTGTTTATACTATTGATGATACCCATAACGAATTAAAAAATATTTTATGAGTTTATGAATCTGGATGACAGACATTCTTGCACAAGTTTGAGGATTTAAAACAGTTTAGAGACTTAGATAACATATGAGTACAAGGTTAGTAGTTAAAGTGTTTATTTTAAAAGTTGATATATGAGATCTGGATATAAATTTAGGGATCATCTATATATTTTACTCTTTATTATCGCTGGCTCGAGCCTCGCCAGCTTTGTGGGCGCCGTTGATTGCCTTAGGCCTTCTCCATTGGTTAACTTTTAGCTAGCTTATAAAATATTTTCTTATATTTTAATAGAAGAGAGAAGAGCTATCTTTTAATCAAGAGATAGTATCATACTCCCTCCGGTGTCATATTAGAAGTCCTTTTGGACAAGGTTTGAGTCAAACATTGGGAATATAAATCATGAATAACATTTAAGTCGTTGAGTTTGGAAATCCTTTGAGCATGCGAGGACGGCTGCACGATGAGAGAAAACGCAGAGTCGCCGCGCGCGCCAGCCCCCGAGCATTCGAGGTCGGCTGCACGACGAGAGAAAACGCCGAGTCGCCGCGCGCGCCAGCCCCCGAGCATGCGAGGTCGGCCGCGTGACGAGAGAAAACGCCGAGTCTGCTGTCCTAAAGGACTTCTAATATGAAACCGGAGGGAGTACATACATTTCGAGATTATCTGAGGATGATGTGTGGAGTCATTCATATTATGAGTTATATGCTAATGGCTAGATCATTAGAAGAATTGTCTTTTAGAGTACAGCTAGTTACTAGCTTATAGTATTAGCTTAGGCTGTTTGCAATGGTACCCGGTAAAGCCTCCTGGGCCTGTATTTTTCCGGTTTTGGGCCTCCTGACGCGCTGCAGCGGTGTCCTCTAAAACATGTGCTACTTTGCCGGCACAGCTCTCCCTCTGCCAAATATCCGGGAGTCGTCCCCCTCCTCCAAATCGCCGCTGCCGTGCCGCCTTCTCCGTCCTCCCGCCGCGCCCCGCACCTCCCGCCCAACCCAAACGCTCCCGCTCCCGCTCCCTCCCCCGCACTCGCCCACACCGCCGTCGTCGCCCAGGCTCGGCGCCGCCACGGGCACCGTCACCCCGTCGAAGCGCGGAGAGCTCGGCCTCCCTCGCGCGGCGGCGCTGGTCAGTCCGACGGAGCTCACGCGGCCGGCGGCGCCCGCGGCGGAGCTCGCATGACCGCATCTCGCGCAGTCGGAGCTCCTGCAGCGGAATAGAGGAGGCCCGGCCAGCCCTGGGCGGCGCAGGGCCGACGGCGCGGTGGGCCTCTCCTGCTCCTTCCCCGACGCCGGCCGAAGCTTCCCCGACGGCGGGCCCCCTCCTGCTCCTTCCCCTACGCTGGCCCGCCTCCTTGGCCAAGTCTAGCGCGCTAGCGGCGGCCGGGACAGGGACCCCGGTGGAGCTTCCCACGTCGCGCGCCCAGATCGGCGTCTCATCGAGCTCGGCACGCGCATCTGAAAGGACCTTGATGTCACCTAGAGGGGGTGAATAGGTGAATCTGCAATTAACAAAAACTTTTTCCACTGTTAGTACCTAAACCGGTCAGACCGGTTTCCAAAACCGGTCAAACCGGTTTTGCACGGTGAACTCAAATCCAGTAGAAGAGCGGTCAGACCGGTTTGTGGCAGAAACACACGATTATGCAATTCTCCCCTCTACGAGTTCTAGCACAAACCAAACTTGTTGTGTAGCTCTTGTAGATGATTTCTAGCAGGTTCACAAAGTCCCTGCACACAAGTAGAGCACAACCAAGTAGATCGAAGCGGAAGCAAATATAAATGTTAGAATTGAACTTGTGAAGTAAACCAATAGAGAGACACGATTATTTGTTTCCCCAAGTTCGGATTCACCAATGCCACAAAGGCCGTCACAAAGACAAGGTGAATCCTACTCTCCGTTGAGGGCCTCCAAAAGGCGGGCTTATCCACTCCAAGCCACTTTCCTCGGTTCCACTAGCTTGTGACCCTTTTCCACGAAGGAGGCAAGGCCGGCCTATACAAACGATCCGCGGCTTACCACAAACACAGTAGCTCATCGGCGACGCCTAGCCGTCTAGGAGGTTTCACCTCCAAGAGTAACAAATGCTTCAAAGGTTGGTAGACTTCACCGCAAGTGCTCAAGCTATGGATTCACTCTTTGCTGTTGCAATTAGCTCTAACAAGCTTTCTCTAGCTCACTCACAAGATCTCTCTCAACCCAAATCCAAAGATATGAACAAATCAATCAACTCTCACAAAGAGAGGTTTGGGGAGAGCTTACTGGTGCTCAATAAAGCTTGGGACGCACAAATGAGGCAAAGGAGCCAGCAGCCCTCAAAGGAGAGGGCCAAGGGGTATAAATACCCCAAACTCCCAAACTAGCCGTTATAGCCGTTGGAAACCGGTCAGACCGGTTTCCCAAACCGGTCAGACCGGTTTGGGTCCTGACAGCACACTAACCCCAAACACTACACTCTCAAGGCTATCTCACAAGGGTTGATCTATTGAGCACTTTTTGGTGTTGTCAATCAACTAATGTTGCATCCCTCTTGATAGTACGGCATTCCTATACTCAAGAAATTAAATAGCAAATAAATCTTCCTCTTGAGCTTCTAAGTCTTCAACGATGCCATACATGATTATTCTCATCATTGAGGGCTTCAACATTCTTTTCTTGCGTGAATACCAAGAGCGTTTTGCTTGAGAGCAACAAGGGTTAGCACATGATAAATTATATTGAATTTGAGAGCATGTGCATATGTGAGGTTGGGGCTCAAATAATTTTACCGATGTTACCACAACCTCGTGAGCAACCTCTAGCATCACATGAGATTCTACGAGCTTGTCATGAGAACACTTAAGTTCGTCATGCTTTGCTTGTAGCATCTCAAGCTCACTAGTTACCATACCAAGTTTTTGCTTGAGCACTTGGTTTTCTTTCTCCAAAATCTTCCACTTGAGCTTCAACTTCTTCATTGATGCCATACATGATCATTCTCACTTTGAGGGCTTCAACATTCTTTTCTTGCTTGAGCAAATCCAACTTGAGCTAGGCTTAGAATTTTCATGTGTATGGACCAATTCATAAACCTTTCCAATATACATGATCTAAAAGAATTAGATGCATTGTATAGCTTCACTCGTAAGGCTTGATTAGTGCATAGAGACCAAACTATGATGCTAGTCTTCAATCTAGCAAAGTCCCTCGGCTACAAGACCAACTTGCCCTTCTCTTTGCTTGGTACCTGGACACTGCCATCTAGCTCAACTCTTTCACCATATCTAGCCACTTGAGATCCACTTTGTATTGCATCGCCTCATTGAGATCTACTTTGTATTGCATCATCATGAATACCACATTGAAATCCATTGCTTCAATTGATCTTGAAATATCTTCAATATTGTCTTTGGTAGATAACTTGTTCATGAGCTTCCATATACTTGAGACCATATGTGTGCCATAGTGATCATGTCTCAATTTGATTGTAACCATAGCCAAGGATCAAGCCCAAAGAAATCCCAATTTCTTAATTAATTTATCCCAAAAAACCTTTGACAAGTATCATCTAGGTGAGACCAACCAATATGCATAAAACTATGTCTCATTTATCATTTCCAATCACTTATCATTGTATCACTTTGTTGCATGGGATTACCATCACTTGTTTGCTTTTATGTCATTTGTACCAACAATAAGCTCTCATTCTTCAACAAATATGTTTCATGAATATCCATAAGAATAAAACCCTGCTCATATACTTAAACAAACAAGTTAAATTACAAATCATGTTGTCATCCAAAATCACCAAAACAATTAAGTGCCCAGATGCACTTTCAATCTCCCCCTTTTTGGTGATTGATGACAACATGATTAAAGCCGTCGGGGGAGGAGCTCCGACGCGCCGGCGAAGGAGGGACTTGGGAGAACAAACGGATAAAAGAATCTGGGAGTGGAATATTCTTTTTGAGGAGGATAGATTGAGGATACCGTTGTAGAGAAATAAGATTTAGGAGATTAAATTTTATACAAGACCCTCCAAATAGTGTTTTAGGGGTGACTTTTAGAGGACACTGCTGCACATAGTATTATAGTATTAGCTTATAGTATTGGAGAAGGCCTTATTAGAATAGTGATGGAGGACGGTGATGTCATCGATTGCGTAATTGATTGATAGATGCTGTTAATTACCGCGATGGACTGCATCCGTCCAAATGTGTCCCTGACACGCGAGTTTTGTTGGCTGGACGTGGCACGCGCGCGTGTGTGTTGAGGAGAGTTCCGTTGGAGCTTCCTCCGTCTTGGGCAAAATCATGGGTATGTACGAGATGAACTAATAAATCATGGATGTACGAACTAGCACGAAGTCGCCAGTCAAATTAAGCAGGGGATCGATTGTCTTGATGAGCGAGCATTTTTGACCTGGAGTGCGTGTATGCAGGAGCTCCGGGGACAGCAGCAGCACCAGAAACTACCAAGCAGCAGGCACCTGCTTAACTAACAAGTGCAAACTATGGGGTGTTTAGTTCCTGGAAAAAGTAAAAAGTAAAGTGAAAAAGTCACATCGGACACTTTAGTACTTTTCGTTTGTTTGTGGTAAACATTGTCCTATCATGACCTAACTAGACTTAAAAATTCGTCTCGTCATGTACATCAAAACCATGTAACTAGTTTTTTTATTTACCCACGTTTAGTACTCCATGCATGAGGAGAGAGATTTGATGTGATAGGTGAATAGTGAAGTTTGGAAAGAGAATTTTTAGAAGTTTGATGATGTGACCGGGAACTAAACAGGCTGTGGCAAACTCTCAATGGAGACGCAATCTTGGACCAGAAAATTATTTGACAAGTCCTCTTGTCCTAAGCAATACTATTTGCACTTATGCGTATGTTCATCTTTAGTCCATAATAAAAAAAACTGTTCATTATTCTAGAGCATTAGCCTGTAAAATCCTTTTATCCAATTCGGATAGAGTTAGTTATTAATTAGTACTTTCTCTGTCCTAAATTATAGTTCTTCCTGGCTAGATACATGACTTTTGCCACGTATCTAGAAAAAACAAAACTGTCTACAATTTAGGATAGAGAAAATACTCAATGTCTTCTCATAGCTTTACACTTTTACCTCCTGTTGTCCCAACTACTGCATTGTGTTTGGACACATATTTTGGATTATTTATTTCTTTAATGGAAAATAGAAATAATTTAGATGCTGATTTAGGGTTCATTTTGATAGTGATATTCTTCCTCATTTCAAAAAGAATGTTGCACTACCATTCAAAGTTTATTCCCAAAAATGACATTTTAAGATTTAAATATCATGCATGCATAGTCTGGTGTGCTAATTTTGTGCATGCATCATTTAACAGAAACTTATTTTCTCCATCTTCTACATGTAAACTCGACTAACTATACATGAACAAAATCAGTATCTTTTAAATCCATCTTTAATCTGTCCAAAAAATCTCAAAATATCATTTCTTTAGGACCAAGGGAGTAGGTTGGTAATAATACCGGTGTTAGCTGTTAATTATTTCTTGACATGATGACTGAAATGCATGCCGTTTCTTCATTGATCATATTGCGTGGATCGATCTTCCAAGTTCCAACGGCGCCCTAGGTACGTGGCGTTTCTGATTGGTCATGCATACGTCCTCTGTATGCGGCGTCGGAGTGCTGGAGCATGTCGTCAGCCAGTGCATCTGCTCGATCGACTGAATGGCATTTTCGGTTCCAAATCGAACTCTTTTTGTTTAGTCTTTTGTATACTCCACTCATACGACCATCATATATATCATGAGTTCTTTGCTTTATTTATATATACACACATGATGATGCGTTGAATCTGATCAGGTCATAAATGTAGTTGGCGGGTTACGTGCCTACATGAACACCATTATGTGGGTGTAGTACGCCAACTTAAGCAACTCCAGCAGGGGTATGGGCCTCTACTCTAAAATTTAGAGGCTTGGAGCAAAAATACAACTCCAGCAGGGCCTTTAAATGGACATGCATTTTGCATAGATCTCCAAATCTCCCCACCAAGCCTCCATTTCTAGAGGGCCTCCAATTCCCCCTCCAACTATGGGTCCCACCAGATATTTCCCATCCATTTGGCTGACAGGTGGGCTCACGGAGAAATAGAGGCCCGAGTTTATATGCCAATCGGAGTTGAGTGTTTATTTTAGGCCTCTATTTTTTAAAGATGGCCTGCAAATGAGTTTTGAAGGCCTCAATTTAAAGGGCTCCACTAGAGTTGGTCTAAGCTAGCACATGGTGTTTGACCTAGCTAGCATGCATAATGGGAGATAGAACAGGGTAACTCGTACGTACACTCCCAACAGTCCTACTGCACATCATCATTAATTATTTCAGTACCACGGGACCGATGACTCAAGTGCATTGGTCGTAAATTTACCACATGCCTTTCGCAACAAAATAAAAAAAGGGTGAAATTTACCACGTGCCCCCGCGCTGGAACATGCGAATGCCGAATATGGTGGCACACTCTCAACAAAAGTGAAAGTCTTCGAGAACTAGCTAGTGTGTGAACATGGGGTCAGAGAACACATGCATGTATGCAGGCATGCACCTCGAACAGTATGATCTCAGCGTGACAGCACAAACAGCCAGTCAGCAGCCAATCAGGCCGCGCGCCTCATTTCATCTCACAGTACGCGACTATTGGCTTGGCTTTAGATCGATAGGCACAGCAAGAAACTTATCCCATGCGTGCTGATGCACGGCTGCGTGGTGGTGCCGTCATTGTTTAGATAAAGAATTTTTTCTATTCCGGTCTATGAATGAGTTATGCAGTCAATTATCTATTAGTATAGTTACAACCAGATGTTAAACAAACAACGATGCCAACAAATAACAAAAAACTAAAAAACAAACTCGATGCCAGGACTACCCATAAAGCTATCCATATTTTGCAAAGATCTCTACAACCGTTGCTTCCAAGAATCAGCGTGGCATACCCACTTTCATCATTATTGACCGGTTGCTTTCCCTTCATGGTTCCAATATATTAGCCTCAAGATGACCTGTATATAAGAATGGCTGTGTTTAGTTTCCCGTTCCATCACCAAAATTCCCAAAATTCTCTCTCCAAACATCACTATCCACCTATCACATCAAATCTCTCTCCTCATGCATGGAACACTAAACGTGGGTAAATAAAAAAACTAATTGCATGGTTTTGATGTACACGACGAGACGAATCTTTTGAGCCTAGTTAGGTCATGATAGGATAATGTTTACCACAAACAAACGAAAGGTGCTGCAGTACGCTACAGTGTCCGATGTGACATTTTTTCCTAACTTTCTCCTACACTTTTTAGAACTGAACACAGCCAATGTATTTTTTATAAAAACCAAATCATTTCTAATTCACCATATAGTCCAACAAACTGCAGTTGCTCTCACCCAAATCTGGATCCGCATACTAGAATCTGCGTGGTGTGCTGTCATGCCCTTGAGTTCCAGATTGCCTTTGGAGAAAAATCGCACCGCACGTCCGCACGTGCGCGCGCGCCTTCAATTCAGCCGTGCCAAGTTTCTACGTGAACGTATATACGCTGATGCGGACACATACGCATACACGAAGTGACACGTCGATCGCTCCGCCGGCCTCCGATCCGGGAGATACGTACATCATCGACGTACGCCGCCGCCGCCAGCTCCGGCCTCCAACGGGAACATCGCCGTCATCTCTCCCGGCCCGGCCTCTTCTTCCTTCCGCCCGCGCGGCGTGGATCGTGGTCGTGGGTGGACCTCAAGACCGACGACTCGATGATCTTGTAGGGCTCGTACACGACATGGATGGCTCCCTGCCTCATGCCGCAGCATCCGAGAGAGCTTAATTGTTTTTCCCGCGCAGCTAAGCTATGCTGCTGCGCAAGTAATCCGCCTCCACACAGCATGTCAACATCTCCAGCGCCCCATTCTTCCAGGAACCTTCTCTCACCCATCCAGGTCGTCGATCTCACCGGATCCAAGCTAGCTAAGCAAGAACGTGAAGCAAGCAATAGAAGCCCGTCCCTTTCTGAGAAGTGAGAACAGACAGAGAGAGGGAGAGAGAGAGAAACCGTCACACCTATGACCGTACTGCCCCCACACAGGGCAAAATGATCAAAATCAAAACCCCATGTGCGGATTCCGGGAACCTGCTGCACGGGCCCAATAATATCCACCGCCGCGTTAGCACTGATCTCCCATCTCAGGAACAAAAGCTATCACCTCCCCCGAAAAAACAATCTTGCGGCGCCCGCTCGCAGCCTATATATAGCGCGGGAGAACCCCCGACATCTTCTCATCTCACTCCAGACTTCCAAGCCAGCCAGCAGCTAAGTTTGATTCAGCGATAATCTCAGTTGTTGATGTTCTGCGAACGCGCCTAGGCCAATCAGATAAAGTTAGTTTGAGATCGATCATGGACAGCAAGCTGAGCGTGCAGCAAGGGCACCACCACCACAACGGCATCTCCAAGCGGCCGGTGCACCACCACGGCGGCGGCGGCGGCGGCAAGAGGGGCGCCGGCGGGAGGCAGGGCGCCGGCGGGAAGCAGGGGATCAAGGTGGTGTACATCTCCAGCCCCATGAAGCTCACCGCCAGCGCGGAGGAGTTCCGCGCCATCGTGCAGGAGCTCACCGGCCGCGACTCCAACGTCGCCGACCACGACCTCGCCGGGGCCTACGACTACATTAGGAATTGAAGGAACGGGATTTATCATTTGCTCCATCCCCTGCGATCGATTGATTTCACATGCCATGCCTTATGCCTATGAGCATTTATGGAGCACGCTGCACGCCCGTATATTTCCATAAGGTTTCTGCGTGCATGCGCATGCGTTTTGTTCTTGGGTTTCATTGATCGCCATCTTGTACTTCAACGTCATCTTGTTCTTGGCTATGAGCAATATGCTAATACTACTAGCTAGATGTATCTACACATATTCTGCCTTTTTTAAATTGGATCTTAATCCATATGCTCTTCTTCAGTTCTTCGTTCTGGTTTGGCCTCCATGGATAAATGTCACACCCCAAAATTTCCGAATTTTGGGATGTGAATTTTAACATAATTAAAATAATATTTTTCTCAATTTTCTCAACCACACCGGTGCAGAGACAGCAGAGACAGCCACTGATGTTGTCGTGGGTACGTTCCTCGTCAATTCCACCCCCGCCACTGTTTTATTTGATTCTGGAGCTTCGCATGCTTTCATTTCTGCTGCTTTTGTAAAGAAGAATTTGCTAGCTCTGAAACCCATGAAGAACACTATGCTAGTAAGCTCACCAGGGGGTGAACAGCGGGCCACTCTACGGTGCCCCCATGTTCCCATCATAATAAGGGGGGTAGAGTTCAAGGCAGGTCCGATGGTACTGGAGACCCTTGGATTTGATATGATCCTGGGTATGAGCTGGATGACCAGATATGATGCAGTGATCAGGTGTGCTACGAGGAGTAATTCTGTTACTTACACTTGCTATTATTATCATTTTTGGGCAAAATCCCGGACGGGTAACAGATTGGAGTCAGGCTGATTATGCTGTGGAGTTTCCCGAGGATTTGCCGTACTTCTGAGTTGGCGTTCTCCCAGTCAGAGTCCCTGTGGGATTGCGGCTACGCTTAGAGAGATGTATTAGTCTTCCGCTGTCCATGTATTTCTTTTATGCAAAACTCTGATGTACCCGCTACTTTATGTTGAGAAATAAGCATTGCACTCTGATTTTTACCATATTTGTTCGCTATATGTGTTTGTGGACTTCCTGGGCACACATATGGCCACATTCGGGTTTTGTGTAAATCCGGATGTGACACTGGCCTTTTAGCAATAGAATTGCTTTTACTTAATTCGTGTTTTGTTCCGGAGACAGATCTTTTTTTAGCTACTCTTTCAGTTATATTTGTAATAAGGAACAGCTATATGCATAGTTTCATGCAGAGGCTGGAATATTGAAATATATTCCTTTTTCTAAAAAAAATTCTTCGATCAAAACAAAAGGTAAGCTCGCGTAAATTAACTCAAGTTCCTACGTATGGTCTGTTTCATCCGCATCAGCACTTCTAATTGAATAGTAAAATTTCTTCTACTCCAGCAGCACAGGTCCATTCTCGTCTTTTAATTATTAGAGGCCAGTAATATGTATGGCGGGAGAGGAGCGTCGTCGGTAGCGCGCGGGAACAAGTCTGAAAATCATGCACATGGGACTCCCCTCAATTGGTGACGGTCAATTTGACAAGGCTCCATCCATCACTTTATTTCCTCGTTTCCTTTTCTGCCCCAGAGTACATGTGCTTTCGTGAGGTGAGTTCATCTCTTTGGGAGGAGAGGCAAGTCAACTGTCAACATCGTATATATGGTAATTAAGCTTACTGTTTGATTATTAGCTCTACTTTGTATGACGACGTTTGACCGGCCACGTGACGACCGACGCATGCATGCAGACGTCGATCCACGCGGGGTCCTGGGACCTGCACTGCATTCAAGTAGAAGTAGGAGTACCTATACCAGCTTGAGCTTGGTCGGTCACCGTCCAAATCGCTACCACCTTTGTTACCAGGGAAAAAAAATCGCTGCAACCTCACTCAGTCACTCTGATTAATTTCCCCCCTGCTCTCCTCTTCATGGACAGTAGTTAAAGTAGTTACTAGTTAGTGACTTATAAACGATCTCTATTCGCAAATATATCTTCATTTATAACAAACTATTTAGTTCAGAAATAAACTATTATTTGTTCTAATTGTCACATAAAAGAACGGAGTGAAACTCCTATATGTTGGAATATAATTTACCTAGCTTGGTTATCAATTTTGGCCCTGTCCATCCAATGAATATATCTGAGTTTAGTGACTTATTATTTAGGTTGATCGTTGGCTGAACTTCAAGTCGTACTGATCCCTTTCAGCTGCGTAGCTAACTGCTAGTTAGCGAGTGGCATGGCATGCATGGCAAGCCGCATGTCACAATCATCGATCGAATTCAAGTCGTACGTTCAATTACAATCATTAATCACGCTAAGCTTGCTATTGTGTACCTTGTGCCTACTGATGCCTGCATGCATCGATCGCCTGTTCAAATTATTGTACTCCCGGCACGGTGGGCCAAATCCAATTATGTGGCATGCATATATGCGACCGTCAGTTAGCTGCTGCTGCTGTGCAAGTGCAACCGCTGCTAGCTGGGGGACTATCTGAAATCCGAGAGTTAGCTAGCAAGTCACCCTCTCACCATCCAAATTGACCTGCATGCCTGCATGCATTTCCTCTTGCTTGTCACCACTCACCATCAGTGTGGCAGTTTCTTTTCTTCTTGTACGTGCATGTTCTGCAACGAAGTTTCTTGCTCAAGAAAGCAAATTTTAGAAATTTTGTATACCTGTCTGGGTATTGCAATTTTGGATAATGTAAAGATGACATCTAAGTATTTGTCTTGGCAAGTAATTACTTTACTACAATTAAGCTGTACATATAATTTTAGAAAAAAATACGGCCGAATTGTGTTTCTGGAGAGTGGAGACAATGCCAGGGTCAAAAAGAAGCAGAGTGAGAATTACATAGCTGTGTCCTTTTTTTTTAAAAAAAAGATCATAGCTTCATGTAAAACTTTTGCCATAATCTCTTCCTTCCATTATGAGCAATGGACAAAGGGGGCTGCTACTAATGCTAGAGCATTTTTCTTCCAAAGCCTACGACTTTCTTGTACTGTTACGTTGGATGGATGAAATCATTGGGCCTTCAAAATAGTAGTGGTTGCCAGAAAGTTGGATGAGGTAGGTACGAGTACTTGGTCTTTCTAAGAAATTGGTTATTAAGTGGTTCTTCTCAACCAGTTGGATCAGGATTTTGTTGCATGTCTATCCTACTACGTACTCTGACTAACCTCAGTTTCAAAAAAAAAACTCTGACTAACTGGCATGTTAGGTACTGCAGTACGAGACCATAGACATACTCCAGTATAAATGCAACTAGGATCCAAACCATTGGAGCAAATGCACACAAGAGTAATTAGTTTCATGTAATCGGTTCGTTAAACACATGCGGCCAATATATTCATCAACCCTGAATATACATATGTTGTGCACTTGGAAGGGAAGTCTTTTATCCATGTATTTCATTTATGCAAAACTCTGATGTACCCGCTACTTTATGTTGAGAAATAAGCATTGCACTCTGATTTTTACCATATTTGTTCGCTATATGTGTTTGTGGACTTCCTGGGCACACATATGGCCACATTCGGGATTTGTGTAAATCCGGGTGTGACAATAAATAGACTAGTGATTGGCGCGCGCCACTTCAGAGTTACATGTTGTGTCAATAGCAATACTGATAAAAATATATTAGATAAACACTTGTATCATATATGATGCATACGGAGTACATCATTGTTGCATACAACTTAGGACTATTTTACAACATAGGTATAAGCAGGAGAAACAGTTCACAGCATAAGACACAATCCCCATGCTTAATACTGAAAAGGTGCAGTTAATAGCATGGATTAAATACTGTTAGCATCAGAGTGCTCGTAGACGTTGCGTTGGTTGCTTCCCAGCAGAAAGAATAGAGCTTCTCTTTTATACTGAAAACTGCAGTCTGTCATACTGTGCTGCAGACAACACAACACAAGAGAATTGATGCTAACATATCACATAGGAGCTGTGCTCATATCACTTGAAATATTACTGATCGGCAAGCATATATTGGAAAAGGCAAAAAAATATTTTAGCCTCTGATCCCTAAAAAACGCAAAAAATACAGAAAAGGTCACTGAAAGCAAAAACAATGTTCTGAATGTATATTTGGAACATAGCTTCTTGTAGAAGAATGTATATTGTTTATGAATACACAAAAGGTCACTGAAAGCAAAAAACAATGTTCTGAATGTATATTTGGAACATAGCTTCTTGTAGAACAATATATATTGTTTATGATCTTCTCAAAATAGCCTGGAAGTGTTAAAGATCCTTCGTGATGAGAAGCAAGATGGAAGACCTGATGGTCCGTGTGAAGGAGGAATTGTAGTTTCAACCCAGAAAAATGCATAATTATAGAACAATACTATGTGCCTACCACAATACATATGGGCTCTATCACTACGAGAGGGGATCAGTTGCTCCTTACATGGCTTCTATTTTCTACCTGTAAAAGAAACACTACACATGATTTTTTTTTTACCAACCAGTAGTTAGGCATGCATAATTAAAGCAATTCCATTTGATATGAAACCAGGTGGATGGTAGAGTTCGGGATTACAAATATTCTAAAATTTCAAATTGAATACAAACTTTCATGGCAAATAGCCTGCATCGGGTGGTGCAGCCTGTGTAAGCATTGTAGTAGGAGTTTGACTTGGACCAACATACATCACTTGCTGCAGAAAGTGGTGGTCATTTTTTTATGATAAGAAAGAGATAGAATAAAAGCGCCACTTAAACTCTTGCTGCAACAAGCTGAAAATTTCAATTTAATGCAAGTTTCTGTGGAGAACAGACATATCTCAATTGCAATAGCTCATTAGACAACCTACTATTTTCTCAAATATGAACCATGGAAGAAGCATTTGAGGAATAGAAGAAATGAGCACTAACCGAATAGAGGAGTTTCAATCATCAATGTAACTAGGTCGTCTAGGACAGAAAGCATAGCAAGTTGATTGCTGTCGCCACCCCAAATTGAACTTAATCATAATAACACTGAGAGGTGGTACATGGACAGAATTGTATCCAAAAATATCCAGTAATCAGTTGCGTAGTAAGGCACTGATATCTACAAAAAAAACAAGAGGAAATGCAAGCAGGTATGAGTTGCATTGTGTTACTTCAGATGCATTAACTTTATAGGAGGTAAGAATATATTTAAAAAGTTTCAATATTGTCTATGTTCGTTCTTGTATCAGGTAGTTGGCATAAATAACAATTGCTTAGAATAAGATGGAATGGGTTGTAGAAACTCATTACGTCATGAGAAATAAACGGTAGGGAAGTGTTAATACCATTGCCATCAGCTGCATGTCAAACAGTTGAACCACAAATTGGTGGTGGTGCAACTCCAGTTATTGGAATTTAAGAAGATTCTTATGTGATCCTGTAGTAAAACAGACAGCATTGAGACCATAACCAAAAACTAATTTGCCAAAAGAAATAGTAAAGCAGAGGATCAATCAAAGGAATTGTGATGTGCGAATGTATAGGTCGCAGCAATAACAGACAGACGACAACTAAAATAATCAGAGGGACTAATTAAACCATGACTACTGAAATAGATAGGAATAATTCAAGGAGCTTATCATTTGAGATTGCAGAAAAATAGACAATGGTGAGGGCCACAACTTAAAATTATTTTGTCCAAAGAAACAGTGATGATAAACAAATCAAAGTAAACTTGAGGTACCCAATATATCTCGAATTATTTTGTCTAAGGAAACAGTGATAAACAAATCAATCAAAGTAAACTTGAGGTAGCCCAGTATATGTAGAAAGACATAGAATGATGAACATAATTTGAGGAATTAAAAAACCAAGCTCTCTGGAATAAATAGGAATGAAGTGAAAAAAGTAAGGATATAAAAAAGCGTGCATGAACCTAATGCAGTGATCAACATGACTGTGTCGCCTTGCACGGAAAGCACAGCAGCTTGATTAATGCCACCATACCAAATTGAACTTAATCATGTCATCACTGAGATGTGGTAAAGATACAAATTAATCCCAAAAATTCTCAATAATCAGTTGAAGAATAAGTAAATCCTATCTTTGCTAGAACTAAAGTACAGTTATGTCGGTCAAAAATCAAAATTTATTTCTATAGACAATATATATAGGCATGTTGAAATAAGCTAAAAACTTACAGAAAAACACGAATACTGAATACAATATGAGCATGCTCTCAGCAACAAAGGAATCTTCTTTTGCAAGGGAAAATATGGCTTACCTTAACTGTAACAGTATTGTTTGAACATACTAAACTTTGCATATGGACTGATTGAACAACCATATATCGGATTTGATAGTATCCACCAACATAAAACCATGTGTTCCTGCAAGAGAGGAGATATGTTTTTTTTCAATGTCATGAGAAAGTGGATAGTGTGAAGTTTTAAGAGGCTTGTTGGTTTTAACTCATTGAATGGAAGTCGATTTTTCTGTAGATATCAAGAAGACCATAATTGTTGAGGCAACAGTTATGGACTCTATTCAAAATCCATGTGTGGTCGGTATTCCATTCTTGTAAGACAGAAAAAAAGTTATCTAAATAACAAAGGTTTGTTACACAATTGCTCAAGATTCAGTAGAAGGCATCACCAATTAAGCTTAGAATCATGGAACAAAGACATTAAGGCATCTGTCTTCACATAAGTCGTGAATTGTGATAAATTGGGTTTCTTAGCTAGCAGAATACGAAAAGCAATTGAAAGGAAAATATTGTACTTTCATGTACCAAGATGGAAAATATTGAAAGGAAAATATTGTACTTTCATGTACCGTGTGTGGCGTGGTCATACTGCTTGCTGCTCGGTGCTCATTGTGCCTCCGCCGCCGTAGTAGAGCTGCAGTAGCTCGCCCTTGGTCGCCCAATCACCAGAATAGAAGAGGTTAGCCATGGATTGGATCTGAGCAAAAATATTTTGGGCAAGAACAAAATTAGAATTTGATGCACAAGGGAGTAGAAAAGACAAATCGGTTTAGGCTACGGCATATCTGGTCCAATTTATTTGAGTTCGGAAGAGGTGCACATGTGCTCCTCGTAGAGATCTGAGACGAGCAGGTCGTAGGATGGTAAAAGGGATCCACTCCTCTGACCGGGCGAGCTGCGTGACCTGTGGTGTGCGGCTATCGTCTGCTAGAGCGCCGCGGCCGCACCATCCGTCCGCCTGCGTACCTTCCCCGGCCTGCAAGTCACAACTACAGCCAGCGCCATCCTGCGTGCCGCCGCATCCACCATTCCCTGCTTACCAACCACGACAGGTAGAAGAATGCAGCCTGCCTGCCACAAAAAAGATGAAAAGCTCATGGTTCGGAGAGACCTGCACGCCGCCGCCGCCGCCCTCCGTTGTCCGCCCCTGCGGTCCGCGTTGCCTGCGACCGCCCACGTGCTGTAGCTGCAGGCGCCCCCGTCCACTCGCATGCCACCGCTTGAAAGGGAGAAGGCTGGAGGCTGCATTGCTGCAGGACCCTGAAAAGGCAAAGAGCTGCACGGGAGGGAAGCTTAATGTTACCAGCGAGACCCTACACAAGAAAGTCGAATCTTTTAGAAAAGCAAAGAGAGCACGTAGAACAGAACTAAAACGAAATAGATAAAAAAAATCAAGAGCGGTACGCCTGGGGTGGAGGTGAACACGCAGCATCATAAGAGAAACAACAGCTTTAATGGAAAAAACAAAATGAGCACAAGATCAGAACACCAGCAGCTCTCAGGGAAAAGAAAAGTAGAAGAACCTCAGATCCAGAAGCAAGGAGCCACGAAAATCAATCGAAGACCAAAAGACAAAAAGAAAAAGCAAGCAAAGATTGATCTGGAGAGGGAGGGATCACCATCGTGAACAAAGAAACGACATCTGCATCTCGAGTGAAAAAATAACAGGATCTCAGATCCAGAAGAAAGAAACCAAAAAAAATATATCAAAAGACCAGACGACCAAGAACACATGGAACCAAACTTAGATCGAAAGAGGGAAAGAAAAAATCAATAAAGGAAAACAAAATCACGCCGGGATTACAGATCTTCCATGGCAACCATCGTCGATGAAGGAAGGAACAAGGGGGAAAAATGAAAAGGAACCACAGCTTCGTCAGAGGAAAACAAGAAGAAAAAAATAGACAAGGAGCACGCCAGTTCGTGACAGCAATCTCTGAGGGCACCAACTTGCTTGCTATCCCCACGCGGTGCGGCCCCAGACAGGCAGAGAAAAATCCACACGGGTGACAGACAGCACGGGGAAGAAGATTGCAGTGATGAGGAAAATCGATACGGCAGGCAGCTCCACGAAAGAAGCACGAAGAAGAAGGAAAAAAAATAAATACGAAGCTTACCATGGAAGGGACGCTGGCTGAAGGGAGAGAGAAGGTCTCGGTGATAGCTGTAGTGGGATAGCTGTAGTGCTTCGTGAGGCTTCCCATGTATCAGGCGGCGACACGTTATTTACCATGGGATGGCTGTACAGCTTCGCCAGGCTTCCTACGCATGAGGCCGTAACACGTATGCATAGAAGAAGGTGAGGCGCCACGGTAAAACAAGAACCGCCGGATGAAAATCGGATGGAGGTAAAATTTTTCGCTGACGTGTCCAACCTGATCATCCGCCGGACCCGCCCCCTTTCATAAGGGTTAATTCGCGAGCCCAGAGTACCATATAGTACCATGCATGAGACCCTGGAATGCATCAGCCATATGGTTCAAAAAAAAAAGCATCAGCCATCAGCATCACGATCTTCTACGCTTTCCTATTTGTTTAAATCAGTAAAATATTATCTAGTGTATATCCTACGGATTATATATGCATCTGTACGTGTCAATAATCAATAGCAAAGTGTGACAGATCGTACGGTATATCAAAGCAATTTCCTCTGTTTAAATAATTATATGTTCGGACTCCCAGGCTAAGCTATCGTCTAAAATAACGCATCTCGTCATAGCAAGAGATAAATACATGCAGTTCATTAATCTCTAGCTACATAGACCATAAATCGACTGTTCAAACCCTGCCGATCATGGTGAAAGGGAGCTCGGTCGCAGCCATGGCGGTGGCGTACGACGCGGGAGGGGGCGAAGACGACGGCATCCACTTGCACTTCACCCAGGTGCTTCATCCTTGCAGCGAGATGGAAACAACGGCTAGGATATATTGGCCATTATTGGTCTCGTTGATAAGATTTCTTTCAAAAAAATAAAAGGTTACGTTGTGCCTCCCTTCTCGATTGATCAGTGGGCCCGTGCAAAATGTTGTTGTCGCCATGGTCCACGGACATGCTTGCATCATTTAAGATTTGGATTAAGAACCCGCCCTTCGCTCTCGTTCAATTAAAAAGAAAAACAGAGGAACGCGATGGATTTAATTTGTTTTGTTCTTACTGGTTCGGGCCATGCTAACAAAGTAACAAATAGGCCCAATTTGAGTCAACACAAGGTGCAGAGAATGCGGCCCACCCTATCTCTTGGGTATTTTTGCTCCCGAGACGATAGAACCCAGTCCAGCTTGTGCCGCACAATTCTTAGCTGCAAGAAGCTGACCTGACTGGGAAGATCTTGTGCTCAGTGGGATGGTCTATTCCTGCATCATTAGCAAACAAAAAGGGACGCATAATTATTAATTGCATACTTCCTGCAGGATCCAACTTTGATGGCAACGTATCTCTACCTTCTTATTCCTGTTACCCTCCACGATTATTTATCGAGTATATAATCACACGGATTGCTCTCATCCAATATATTTATTTTGTCGGACTTAAGCACTGATAGTGACTTAATTGCTTGTTTAACCTTCCCGACTGCCCCTAGATTCCGAAACATTTGACTGGTGGCGCATAACAGAGAAGTAACCAATTGTTTGTTGATTCTTGCTTCGGATACTAAAACGTTCAAAGACAACTGAAATGCTACTGAAAGTACGAAGATATAGCTAGTCCGATGGAATTCGGCAGCCATTTTTACAATAGTACGTGGATCCAAGAGCACATGGCTGAGAATCTGCTATTGGTGCAATTAATTCGAAGAATTGGGGAAAATTAAGTGGACAAGATGTGGATCGCACGTCATGTCTAGTGCGCATCTATATGCTAAGGTGTAAGGTCTAACGGCATTCACGAGGCCTATGGTCGCAGATATCAACAAATAGGTGAAATTATTTATTTCAAAAAAACATTAAAAAAAGAAATAACCCATTGACGCGCAAATCATCTTGTTGGAAACTATGCCCTTTTACAGCTCCAGTCAGCTTTGGCTCCTCCTCGTATAGAGTAGTGTAGATCGATAAGAAAAATGAGCTAGGAAAGAGGAGGCAGCGGAGCTAAAAAAAAAGTGCCTTCTACTATGTCTCATGCGCACGCTGCTACACATGGCTTGTTTGTTTGAGCTGTGGCTTTTAAAGTTTTTTTTGAAAAATTGTTGTGGTTGTTGGTTCCGAAAAGCCTAACTAGTTTTTAGAAGATGTTTTTGATTTTTTTTAGGTCTAAAATTCTTAGAAAACTAAGCTTTTCATATAAACTTAAACTTTTTCTTTGCCGCATTTCTGGTTTTTTAGAAGTTGTGCGAGAAATTTGTTGTTTGTTTGAGCTTCTGGCTTTTCATATTGAGAAATAGTACAAAAGCTCAAACAAACAAGTTTTGAGCTGCAGATTTTGGAACTTTTGGAAAAAGCAGTTGCGGGCTTTTGGTTCTTGAAAGCTAATAATAGTTTTTAGAAGATAATTTTAGTAATGTTAGCAAACGCTTTTAATTTTTTTATATAAAATCAAATATTCTAAACTTCTATCTTTTTTTTGAAAGCTACACTAAAATTTTGTTGTTTGTTTGAGCTTCTAGTTTTCAACGCTGAGAAACTACATATAAGAATAAACAAACGTGCTCTTTGTATAATCACATGCATAAAGAAAGGATACTTTGACCTGAGTTATGATCTAGAACATCGTATGGGCTCAGCTGGGCACGAGTTTTACGAAACAGCGAGTCAAATGGCCGAGTTTCCTTATGCTATGCCACAGTTATCATAAACAATTCTTACTGCCTCCGGTCCCTAAAAGGTTAGCCATGACGTTTAGGCAAGAGAAATGACACTATGACAGGTAGAATTTCCTACCGCAGGGTCCAAAATCAATTATTAGTGTGCTGTAAGCACCAGAACTTGATTCCTTTAGCGATTCTCGAACATGAGGATTGTCAACATAGCACGTCAGGCTGACAACTAAACTAAAGCCATTGTGAAGAGATTGTCGAAGTCGAAGTGTCGATGGCACACGAGATTGCAACCACCGATGCCGGGTCTCGGGTCCCAGAAGCTTGCACCCGATCCAGATTCCCTCGCCCCCAACGTGCGGGCAAGTGACACGGCCCCACGTCACCCGCCCATATCAACACGCGCCTACGCCTTGCTCCCCCAACGCCAAATCCACCTGCACCACGGAGACACCGTACAGCGTGGGACCCACGGGACAGTGGCTGCTAGCCCACTAGCACTGGGTGCACCGGTGGCGCCACGCTTCCCGGGCAAGGGGCAGTGGCACGCGCTTAATTACCAGCAAAGTGAAGGCCGTATTAATACGAGCCCCGCAGCCCCCGTCCCTCTCTTCTTCTTCTTCCCAGCGGCGCCAGGCCCGGCCCTGGTGGCATCTCCGTAATTTCGCCGCCTCTTCGCCGCCGCGGGGGAAGGAGGAGGAGGCATGGGCAACGCCAGCGGCCGCGAGGAGGACGCCGCGGCCGCGTACGGCGACGGCGCCGACGTGGAGGACGGCGGCGGGGACTCGTCGGTCCGCTCGTCGGAGCGCAGCTTCCCGCCGTACGGCAGCGGGGGAGCCAACCACGTGCAGCGCGCGTGCTCGGTGGGCGTCGTCGGTGGCGGAAGCGGCGCCGGATCGCCGCCCGGGAGCCCCGGCCGCTCGCTCTCGCCGCGGATGTTTGTGCCCCAGGTCAGATCACGAGATCCCGCGCCGCTCTCTCGGCTTGCTTGCTCGTTAGGTTGATCCGTAGCTTGCTTGCCGATGCTTGTTTTGCTCGGGATGTGCTCGGGCGTTGTGGAGGCGCCCCTAATTTGGTTGGTTGGACTAGGCTCCAATGCGACGAGTGGTCACGATCTGGTGGCGTCTGGCGTGGCTAGATGCCATCCGAATTCGCTTCCGATGGACACCAACCATCTTTTGGATGAACTGTCTGATCTCTGAACCTATTTACTTGCTGTGCGCGTGCATTGAAATTTGCGTGATTTGTGTATTCAGTTGCCCACTTCGTAGTATGACTAATAGTTTCCCCTCGCATTGCCGCGAAACATTTTATTTTATTTTATTTGCACCCACCAGATCTTGAAGGCCAACTTTGATTGGTCATTCATCAGTGATTTTTGCACCCATCAGACCATGAAGGCTAACTTTGATTGGTCTTTCGTCAGTCATTTTGTCAGAATATTTCCTTGACGATCCTTAGTTCACCAGACAGTCTGTTGTGAACAGGGGAGCTCCCAGTGGAAGCAAATTGTTGATTGGTTATAATAACAGCATTAAAGTTTCTAAGAATTTACACTAGATTGTCTAAGCATTAGATGGTTCAATGGTGGTGCGAGAGATTAGTATTGAGATTGATGCTCGAACCAGCTCTGTACAGCTAGTTTATTCTGCGACCGCTTCTTTTCATCATGTATGTCCATCAGTAATTAATTTTTGGTCAGGAACGGGGAAGTCAGGTCACTGGTGCATACTGACGTTGATATATGCCTGCCTTGTATTTTCAAACAGAATTTAAGTGGCCATTAAAGCTAGTCTCGTATGAGTACCTTCAATGCAAATTTTGTCCCAGCCTAGTACTTTTTAGATTTATTTTGATCGTTTAACACGATAATATCTTGAACTGTCAAATCCAAGTTCATAACCCCTAATTGAAAACTCCATAATGATCTGTTCCCTCCTGTTTTCATACTGTTACTGCTAAAGTTGGATTGATATTACAATCACTATGCTTCCCTATTTTCATTAGAGGTCATACATTTGTTATTCCCTGGTAGGATTATGAAATTCATACCCTTCCTGAACCAATATTTATGTTGCACTCCCTGGGACTTTGCTCGTACTTTAATGATATTGATGTGTGTTCCGGTATGCTGATATCTAATACTACCTCCATTCATCTTTGTATGACGTTTCGGACACGAAAATTGAACTAGACTCAAGCCAAATTAGCTGTCCAAAACGTCATATAAAGATGACCGGAGGTAGTAAGACATGAAGAAAAAAATGAGGCTTACCGTAAAACTTTGTAAAATTACCGAGCACGACACACCGTATGAAAATACGGAGTACACTATGTACATATCCAAAGTTCCCAATCTACTCTACGTGCATAAAATATGAGGCTATACAAATACCGGTTGGTTCAGTCCGTTGTTCCGTTCTTATCCAGTATTGCCAAGGACTTCCGCCGCCAGCGAAGAAACAACCGGTGCATCTCTCTACACGTGTCACCGTATCCACGTGGCAGCATCCCAGCCTCTGCCTCCTGCCTCGCAACACGTGTTCCATCACGCTAACCTCATGACGGACCCCGTGATAGTCGCTGTGCCGTGCATTTTCGTCAAGAAATTTGCGTGATTTGGATATTCAGTTGCCCACTTCGTAGTATAACTAATATAGTTTCCCCTCGCATTGCGGCGAAACATTTTATTTTGTTTTATTTGCACCCACCAGATCTTGAAGGGCAACTTTGATTGGTCGTTCATCAGTGAGTTTTGCACCCATCAGATCATGAAGGCTAACTTTGATTGGCCTTTCGTCATTCATTTTGTCAGAATATTTCCTTGAAGATCCTTAGTTCGCCAGACAGTCTGTTGTGAACAGGGGAGCTCCCAGTGGAAGCAAGTTGTTGATTGGTTCTAATAACAGCATTAAAGTTTCTAAGAATTTACACTAGATTGTCTAAGCATTAGATGGTTCAATGGTGGTGCGAGAGATTAGTATTGAGATTGATGCTCGAACCAGCTCTGTACAGCTAGTTTATTCTGCGACCGCTTCTTTTCATCATGTATGTCCATCAGTAATTAATTTTTGGTCAGGAACGGGGAAGTCAGGTCACTGGTGCATACTGACGTTGATATATGCCTGCCTTGTATTTTCAAACAGAATTTAAGTGGCCATTAAAGCTAGTCTCGTATGAGTACCTTCAATGCAAATTTTGTCCCAGCCTAGTACTTTTTAGATTTATTTTGATCGTTTAACACGATAATATCTTGAACTGTCAAATCCAAGTTCATAACCCCTAATTGAAAACTCCATAATGATCTGTTCCCTCCTGTTTTCATACTGTTACTGCTAAAGTTGGATTGATATTACAATCACTATGCTTCCCTATTTTCATTAGAGGTCATACATTTGTTATTCCCTGGTAGGATTATGAAATTCATACCCTTCCTGAACCAATATTTATGTTGCACTCCCTGGGACTTTGCTCGTACTTTAATGATATTGATGTGTGTTCCGGTATGCTGATATCTAATACTACCTCCATTCATCTTTGTATGACGTTTCGGACACGAAAATTGAACTAGACTCAAGCCAAATTAGCTGTCCAAAACGTCATATAAAGATGACCGGAGGTAGTATAATGCAGCACCAAATCAAAATTGTGCTCATACCTTCCCAGTTCTGTTTTAGTTCGATAGGTTATCAACAAAGAGACAAGATAACTTCAGTTACTACTCACTGCATTCGCTGTTCCATTTATTATGTTCCGCCCACATGATGTTGGCATGCTTCATAAGTGGGAATGCACAACGCTTCATAACTAGGAATGGTGCGACGTGCTGTTCATTTTCAGCACCTCTTGATTTTTTAAGCTGTTCTTTATCCTGAAGTCTGAACCACAGGAAGAACATGTGGTGTATGGATAGATACATGGAAAACAAACTATGTGAGGTTTTACTGGTTGGTACTTCAAAGATAAGTAAGAATTTTGTCCATGAAATGCTCATAGTAATTGTTGAAATATGATCTCAAACTTTTATGATGAAAAGTGAATGGCATTAAGCACAGGGTTTCAGTACAGCACATTATGGTTTTTCCCCTTTGCATATTGTATTTACAGTCGGAGATTTTGAAAGCATCTTTTTTTTTCCTTTTTTGGTGGCACAAAACTGCAGTGATAGTTACAAGAAACAGGAAAGATGCATTACATGTGGATGTGGTCCAACTTGTGGTATTATGCATATAGGGTTTCAGAGGAAAACTAAAAAACTGCAGTGATAGTTACAAGAAACAGGAAAGATGCATTACACGTGGATGTGGTCCAACTTGTGGTATTATGCATATAGGGTTTCTTTTTTTTTCGAAAACGCAGGAGAGCTGCGCTTCTTTGTATTAGAGAGAGAAATGGTCCCCATACAACTGCCCTCCCTCATACGCGGCCAATATGAGGGATAGGTTTACCCAACACAAACTCTAGCCTAAGAAACACAAAAGAAAAAGACCAAAAAACCTTGACCTAGCAGCCTAGAGTGCGTCAATTAAACCCAGGCATATAGGGTTTCAGAGGAAAACTAAAAAAAACATTCATATAAATATACACGGTAATTTATTGCTAATTGCTCCCAAAACTGCTTTAATTAATAATGATCAAGAGCTAGGACCATTTGTTACGAGGCTTCAGAATAGGACATTTTTTTTTCCCTTTTCATAATCTGTTGCAAGTCGGTGCATACAAGGTTCCTACTCTTTTTTAGTGTACAGAGTGAAGTCTGAACCACAAAAGTTACAGAGCTGGCGCAAAAGTGGGAAAAATCAGTACATAGACTGTAAGCAATGACATAAAGTCGGTAAAGTTTAACTTTCATCCCAGTGCTTTGCTATGTGACCTTATTTGAGGCTAGTCACGATTTTTTTGCCTTGCCACCTGCTGGTTATAGGATTTGTTTAGTTGCTTATGAGAACTGTGGTTATTTTTGTTGTGGCTGGCTGGCTACTGCAGCAACTGTGGCAAACTTCGGTAAACAAAATGTCTAAAATACGTCTGCACACCACAACTGTAGCTGTGGGCCAAACAGTTTCTGTAGCAATCAAATTTGCATAACTGTATTGCAACTTGTAAGCAATTAAACAGCCCATAATACATTTACCAAAATATGGACCACACAAATGTGGCTATAGGAGAATTCATTGATTTTTCATATAATACAACTCCACTATTTTGTGACTTATATTACGAATTGGAGCTGTTCCTTCACAGATTGAGTATTAATGGTTTATGCCAATAAAAACTATAACAAACTGATTTATGCAATCTTTCACATGTGTCTTAACAGGAATTGAACAGACACAATGGATTCACTTCTGTTATTTTTATTTATAGTGCCACACCATTCACTCTAAACCTCAGAAACTTGCTGCGCTATATGGTACTTCATGTTTTGAGCTGCAAAAGTAGCCCTTCATTAAAACCATGAGCTATTTATTGTACGATAGAAGCCCAAGAGCAGTTCTCTCAATATCTTATTGCTTTCTTCCTTTTGTATAAATTATTATAACAAATTGAATATTTCTTAGAACTGGTGGGGTTTGTTTGGTGCCAAAATCTCATATTCAACTTAGTAGATATTTTTTAATTTTTACCATACTCCTGTGTTTTTTTGGAAAATGGATTTACTCATTTGTAAAAACAATGACCGCTTGTTTTTGCTTTCATGATACAAGATTTCTTCTTTCAGCAAGTTGTTTCACAAGAATGTAATACATAGCCTCTAAGCCTCATCTTTTGTAATACAGATTACTCCAATGCAGTAAGTAGTTTTCCTTGGCCTGCACTTTCTTAGCGAGAAAAGGATAGATACTGGATGTTTGGTTCTTGCAGGATGAAAATCAAATTGTTCCTGCCTGATGATTTTCCTTCCGAGTTGCTAATAGAAGAAAGGATCAATAGTTCAATACAGTGATTAATATAATGGTAAAATGTGATTGTTTATGGCCTATGGTTTGGTTCAAAACTGATTGTTTATGGCCTATGATTTGGCTCAAAACTGATTGTTTATGGCCTATGATTTGGCTCAACAACTTTCTTGTCCACCATCTTTAATCTGTATACCTAGGTCCTTTGTCCCCCACCCCAGTTAGTCCATTATAGGCTTGTCTAACATATATTTTGTAATCAGTATGGGTCGTCTGTTTCTTAACTAAGTGTGTGAAGTATGAACATTGTCGGAATATTGATTAGGCATGTAACCTTTGTATTGCAGACTCCTGTACCTCCACTGCAAAGAGCTGCCGATGTAACCCCAGTATTCAACCAGATATTGATGAACGAACAAGAAGAATATGATGGCCCCCCTCAAAAGGAAATTCCTGCTTTAATTGTGTGGACCCTTGGAGGAAAAAATGTATATGTTGAAGGATCATGGGATAACTGGAAATCGAGGTACAGTAACATTGTTTCGTATATATTAATCAATTTAATCGAATTGTAACTTCAGACCGTGGCCAGACTTGATCCTAAGATTGTTCATGTATAAATGTTGCAGAAAAGCCATGCAAAAATCTGGGAAAGATCACTCTCTTTTGCTGGTACTCCCATCTGGAGTTTACAGATACAGATTTGTTGTAGATGGAGAGAGGAGATGTCTTCCTGATCTTCCCTGTGAAACTGACGGAACGGGGAACGCGGTTAACCTTCTTGATGTTAATGTGAGTATTCTTTCTTCTTTTTTGCACCAAGGACCTGAGCACTTTCATGGGGGAAAAGTACTGGGTTAAATTTACTTTACAACACCGAGAATGACATTGCTGGCAACTATACGCCTTTTTTTTCTTGCCTTCCCTTGCAAAAGAAAGAATGTAATTTTGATCTTAGCTTAACTCAAGCTATGCATTCCAAATCCAAGTTTCATTATAAAAGCAAATGTTTAGACACTATGTAATTTATTCCTTCAGTGCTTGGGACGGCGATAGTATATGCGGTGTTCTGAAAGAGCTTCCACTCATAACTTCATTGTACTGATTTTGATGTCTAGTTGTTTATAATCACCTTACTTTGTAGTAGGTTAAAAGGTTGATTGAGTTGAGAACTTCTAACGGCAACACGTGTGCCTATTAATGCTGTATACAGCTCCTCCTGGCATCTTCTATTTGAGAATAGTCCCTTATTAATTGTTTTCAACACTCTTTATCATGCATGCAGGACTTTGTACCTGAAAGTGTCGAGAGCGTGGCAGAATTTGAGCCGCCTCTGTCTCCAGACTCTAGCTACAGTTTCCAGTCACCCGAGGACAAGGACTTTGCTAAGGAGCCTCCCGCTCTTCCGTCCCAGCTCCACCTTGGTGTTCTTAACTCACAGAACTCGGAAGAAAGCTGTGCACGGCCGCAGCACATAGTCCTCAACCACCTCTTCATCGAGAAGGGCTGGGGCGCCCACCCGCTGGTGGCGCTCGGTCTAACCCACAGGTTCGAGTCCAAATATGTAACTGTCGTCCTGTATAAGCCCATCGAACGATAGCAATAGCCCGCACATGAAGAGCGGAAGTTAATGCTTGACAACTCACTGCGAGAGCAGCGATGAACAACACCGAGGTGGTACATGCTTGTAAAAGCGGTTGAGGTTCAGGAGTATTTTTTCCATGCCTTTGACAGCTTGCAGAACCTCTGGTTGATGTTGTACATGCTGCACTATCGTGGTGTTGGCCTCCTGGTCTGTTTATCCTGTTACAGAGAGCCAGCGCGTCCTTAATGTCCGCTTGTCGTCACTGTTCCCCGCCCCCAGGGATGAAACGTGTGCAGAGATGTCACTGAGAACGGTAGAAATCTACAGAAGTTAGGTGCAAGAAATAGATCATGTGATTCGTAGATTTTTTTTTTTGTTTTTGTTTTTGGCTGGTGAAAGATGCTTTATGTAATAAGAGCAGAGGAATTTACAAATGGGATACTTTGTGGTTTGTCGCCTCTGTGTTTTCAGGGTCGGATCCAAATACAGGACTGAGATTTGCCTAATCATTTGCTTCAGAACTTTGCGTCTGTTGCGCATGTTACTCGGACCACTGAAGTGTGTAATCTCGGTCATTATCCGGCTGCGTTCCACGGCAAAAAAAAAAGAACAGGGAAGCGCACGGGCAGTGGCACGGCCACGGCCCATCGCGCATGAAAGTATGAAATGTCAAATCCCTCCTCGCATCACCTCCGTGGCCATGGTCGTGCATTGATACCTGCGCTCGTGCGTGCAGTCGTGCCTGTGCCGCGGCGCGAGTTGAGACAAGCTGTTGGGTGAGAAAAGGGGAGGAGTGCTGTGCTCGGGGGCATCCACGTGAGGTGATGGTGCGCTGCGCGGCGCGCCAACGCCAATAGCTGGCTCCGCTACACGGAGAGCAGAGCGCTTCTTCGGTTTGCTGGAACCGTGGAACGGATCATTTAGCCTTTGCAGATCGATGCAGCGGCAGCGGCCGGCTCTGCGCGATTTGGCTGGGTGCCTCAGTGCCTGAGCCCGAGTCAGTCAGTGGCTGGCCGCACGCCCTTCAATGATGCCTGTCTCCCCCACGCCCCCCTTCCTCTTCCCCTGATCCCCTCTGTCCTCGAGCACGCCGAGGCGGTCTGGCGATCCAGCCGTCACTCTCCCATGGGCATGGCTGGCTGGCCGGCTGGCCCTGGCTTCATGCCTCGTGGCAGTGCTCTCCTCCGCCCCGACTGACTCCCCCCTCCGGCCTCCCCTTCCCTCCATCGCTTTCGCAATGATTCGGTCCAGTGTGGCGCAATCAACGACTCTCGTGTCTCGATCCGTCGGCCGGGCCCCTTGGCGCTCTGCCTCTCTCTCTGTCAGTGTCGCGGCCAAATGCCAACACCTCCCACTGTGCCCGCGCGTGTGGTGGTGTCGATCGACCGCCGGGCACGGCCGCGGGCGACGGGGGAGGGAGCCACCGAGCCGTCCTCCTCGCAAACGCTAACGCCAAACCGCACGGAAACGTTACATGCTGCCGCCGAGACGGTGGCATCCGGCGCGTCGTAGCTCCAGTCGGGAAGCTGGCCGGGCCATCGCTTCCATGGCTGCAATGAGGCACGTACAGCACCCGACAGAGCGAGACAGACCGAGAAGAGAACGAAAGCCCAGCTAAGACCGGCCCAACGTAACGTAACGTACCACAGCCAAGTCTCGGCACGCGCACGGATCCTGAAAAACCGTAGGGCCAACCGGCGGGTCTACGCCACAATTATCCATCCCGTCGCGGTACTGTACGTTCCCTCGCTAGGAACCGTACGCCGCGCATGCTCGTCCGGACCCTAGTGAGCTAGCAACGAGGACGGGAACGGCGAGCGGGGAATCATCATCGCATCATGCAGCTGGCCGGGCCGGGCCGGCACGTCCGTTCCGCTGACCCGGCCGTCGCCGCCGAGAGCTAGCGGACAGCGCCAACGGCCGCTCGCAGTCGCGGTTCGCAGCGCATCCGCCTCGTCCCACCACCGCCACGAGCAGGCCGGGCCGGTGGGGGCGGGGCGGGGAGCGGAAACGGAGCCCGAGCCTGTGACGTGCCCGAGCCCGAGCCTGTGACGTGCCCGTCGCGGGGGATACGGCGCACACAGTGCCCGCGGGCCACGGCCGGAGGACTAGACGACGACCAGAGCTGCGCCTGGCTCTGGCGGTCTGGCGTTCCTGCGCGCGTGTGCGCGTAGCGCGGCAGGAGGTGCTGCGGGGTCGCCACGTGGGGTGTCTCCTGAGGCGCACTGCCTAGGATTCGGCCTCGGAGTGATGGATGGATGGATGCGAGTGCGAGACCTTTCCTTTTCTTTTCCTTCTGCATGGCCTCTTTGCTTTTGCCCGCTGGGACAACGATCGCCCACCGAAAAATGAGTCTGTGACTCGTCACTCGTGAGTGCCTTAATCCTGGCCCTTGGTTCTATCGTGATCCGTGTTTTTTTTGTCGCGTGCTCGTGTATTCACAGCGTAAAACATTTGTTTTCCTCCGTATTCAAAAATAGCTTAGAGAATCTTTCTGACATAAAGCTGGCTAGGTCATAGGGACAGTAAAAGCTGAGGTACCTAAACAAGCAAGTTGAATCTGTTCTTTTACGTAAAGGGGGCTGAATCTGTACTCGAGATGTACTGTTCACACATGTGGTGGAGTTATTTACAGAATGCACTGTTGTATATTAGTTTATTTAAAAATGATCATGAACCATTAGTTTATAACCTACCCGCATATTTTTTTTAATATTAGTATGTTCGGCACGATTGTGGATATTAATATCTAACCTACCCTCCATATTTTATTTAATATTATTATATTTACGTGGTACACCAGTGAATCGGCGTAGTACCGTGAATATGCTGGTCCAAAGGTGGTACATCATGGTACTGAATCAATCGAAAACATTTTATGATTCAATGGTGAATAAAATTTCTTAGTTTTTGTGGTACAAGACCTAACCTGTACTCCCTGTTCCCTGCGTACTTACCCAGACCCCCAGACCAAACTTTGGTGCTCACATGACTTCGTATTTATCCTTACACTACCATCTCAATATCATATATTCACCAATGAAAAGCAACATGCCACTCACTACTTTGATTAGACCTACATCATATTAAGAATACTATATATACATCACAACCCATAAAGTGCTAGCCTTGAGTTCTAGCATCCAAGAAATGCTGGCCTATATGTAGCTTAATTTATTACAAACTTCCCGGTTTCAAAATAAGCATCAGCATATGATACATGCTTTTTAGCTGGTACAAGCTTACATGCATGTATAAAATTTTAGCTCGTCAAAGGTACATGCTTTTTAGCAGGTACAAGCTTACATGCATAAAATTTTAGCTCGCCATTAAGGTACATGCTTTTTAACTGGTACAAGCTTACATGTATAGAATTTTAGCTTGCTATTAAGGTACATACTTTTTAGCCGGTATAAGGTACATACTTTTTTTCGCACTGCAACAAGCTACCCAAAAGGCCAGAAACCAAAGAAATCAATTTGAAATAGTATCTCATTTTTCCATCACATTTCATAAGATGCATAAAAAACAAGCAGCACGAGGTTGAAAAAGGCAGGTATGCATAAAGCTATATGTACAAACTAATCGACTTATATGTGCAAGTGAAATTTGACATAACACAATTCTTACAAATAACAACATTAACAAGATGACATCATTCTAATGAGCGACAATCAGACTGAAAAATGCTAATGCTCCATACAATTGAAGTATTGGTGCAATATACATGTAATTAATCCATAAAAACCATTTATATTACCGGGATTCATACGTCACGAAATTGCATAGGAGAATAAGTAAATACAATTTATTCAATCCACCTGTCATTTGAGATTTTTCTAGCGTCAACGGCATAACACAAACCAACCATACCAAAGCACCAGCATCTCTCATTCTCCTTCAGCCGGACGACCTCCTCCAGCACCATGACTTCGGCCAGAAGCTCCAGCGTCTGGGCACAATTCAGAAGTAGAGAGATCAGAATGAAATCATTTTCAGACTGCAATGGATTCTGAACTGATTGAATTGCAAGCAAGCACGGTCTGCAGCCTGCAGGGCAATTACCTGAGACGACAGGTAAGGGGGCAGGCCATGTAGAGCGCCGAGCGGCCTCGTGAACGCGTGCTCCAGAGCTCGGTGGACGTTCTCCTCATGTCGCAGCTTCTTCCTCAGCTTGTCCACCTGCAACTCGAAACAAAAAACTCTGACTGAATTTCCTCATCAAAAGCACCAGGAAGAATGAAAGGTGGGATGTTGTACGTCTTGCATAGATATAGAATCAACCGTAACTGATGATTCTGATTTCTGAATGAAGGTGCAAATTAAAATTAAAGGACCAAATTATTTGCTTGGACAGCATGCAAAGATAAAGGATGTTAAGCTATTCAGCTATCGTATAGTATATCTTCAGTCACATACACAATGCCATTTATGCATTTTTCAGGCAGTAGAAACTGAATGAATATGAATTAGCATCACCCAGGGAGAGCTTATATTCTTACTTGGATTGGTGAGGGGGAGTCCAAACTCGGTGAAGAAGTCCTGCCGATATTTTGCACATGTTGATGCACATCCCGACGCACCCGCTGTTCTCCAAGTACCTGCAGCTCGATCGGTTTCAGTTCTTCATTCCATTAACCTATCTCCAAGTGACAAGCAGTTGGCGCAAGCAGACAGACTCCCATACCTGCATTTCTTGGTGAGCACCCCGCTCTTCTGCTTGACGCCGTGGACCTCGATGACCTCGGAGGGGCCCACGAGCCAGTGGAAGAATGGCACCGTGAGCGCGGCATCGAAGAGCTTCCTGAACTGCTCCACTGCACCAGGCGCAGAGCGGCGCGGCCTCGACCCCGGCTGCGCATGTCGCCTCGTCCCCGCTGGAGTGGGAGTAGAACGCGTTGTCCCGGGGCAGCTGGAACCGGAACACCCTGACGCTCCAAAGCCAGCACGCAACCGCGTCCGCCGCCGCCTGCTGCTTGCGCTGGTTGAGGCGGCGGTACGTCTCCTCCCCGGACGGTGGAGCCCCTCCACCGTTGTTGCCGCCGCTGCCGTTGCCGCCGCCGTCGGCGACCTCAGCGGCAGCGCGTCGCGCACCTAGCGCTCCACGCGGCGCAGCTTCCGTACGATGAGGCAGGGCAGCCGTAGTGCCCGCCGCGCCCGCCCATGGAGGCCATCGCGAGCAGCATCTGCGTGCTCCGCCGCATGGAGGCCTCGACCTCGGGCTCCAGCTCCGACTCCGCATCGACGGCGTAGCACCTCCGGCTCCAGATCTGGGCTCGGCGGCGGCGTTGGCTGCCTCCGCGCCGTCGCAGCCGCCTGGGCCTCGGCGGAGCCGGCGACGGCGGCTGCAGCGTTCCGCCAGCCGCCGGTGCCCCTCCGGCGGCCCAGATCTGGGCTCGCCGCGCGCCAGCCGCCGGCGTTCGTTCCGGCAGGAGAGAGAAAGAGACGGTGGGAGGCGGACGAAAGAGAGAGAGGAGAGAGGATATGAGATTCAAATGAATTTGAAATCAGGAGCGGAACGTTAGTACATGTTATATATTTGTGGTACAGAAAACGAGGCGATACATATGTACAAATGTATCATACACGCCGATACATGAAGGTGAGTAAATACCCTGGCATCTGACACCGGCGCGCATCTCAAAATATGAACAGGTACTGGAATGGATGTACAGGATAAGATCTACATAGTACTAGAGTACTATAAATAAATCTTCATTCGATCACCCACCACATTCTCCCCCCGGTCCTCTTTAAATGGGCCGCTCGCTGCCGCCTCTGCGCTCTGCTCTGCGGTTTGTTTGGATGGAACCCTCGAAAAGCTGCCTGCGTTAGACAGCAGCGCCAGGCGTTCGATTTCTGCTGCCTGATGCACCTGCCTGGGCGATGAGCTGCCTGGCAGGCAGCAACCCAGTGCATGCATGCCAGCCAGTGGTTACTGGTAGTGGGCGTGGTGGCTACCGGCTACTGCATCCTTGATCCTTCTGCGCTTTCTTTCTCCCCGGCAGTCACAGCGATAAAACACAATGCAGCACATGATCAAAGTTAAATGGTCACCATCATTAGCAACGGCTGTAATATTGGATCAGGGATAGATGATGAGTACTGGATCATGAATCCGGAAAGGGGGCGGAATTGAAGTAGCATGGAAGCTAACTGTTTGTTCTCGCGATTCCCGAGACGCCACTGTGTGGAAGCAGACGGCATATGCGATCACGGATCAGGTGTAAACTTGAAGGTAAAGCAACGAAAGCAAAGAGTGCTGCGCAGGGCCGCAGGCTGTGCGCATTGTGGTGCGCTGGAAACTCGACCACGATTCCACGCATACTATCGATCGGTGCTCGACCTTTACCACGTGCACGCGCCTGCCCGGGCCCTGAGACAGCGTGACCCCTATGCTTCCCAGACAACAACATCAGCATCACTGACGGCCAGGTGATTAGTCCGAGTTCGGCAACGGCATGATTGCGACCATTATTCCTTAATCTCCACCCTGGTAGGCTACTTCAATACCTAACAGCACCTTAATTACTACCGAGGCACCGGCGCTGCCTGGTCTAGCGCAGCAGCCAGCAGCCAGCAGCCAGTACAACTGGCTGGGCAAAGCACGCGGCTAGCGGCCACCGCGGCGCGCGCAGCGGAGCGTGCAGTTCAACTCGGATACTGCCCTCCCCACCACCACAGCTTTTGTCGCCTCTCTTAGCAAAGATCACCGCACGAGAAGAGAGCTCGATCCATCCCTAAACTGCCCTCGCCGCTGTTGCCGTGGCGTGCCGGTGGAAACAGGGGTGGCGCGGTCATTGCGCGCTCCACGCGCGGCCTCCCTCGGCTCCAATTATAATGCCTCGGCACGCCCCCACACGCCGTGTCCCGCTGCTCCCGCTTCACTGAACAAACGGCTCAGGGCACGCAGGGGCAATGCCGCCGCCGCCGCAGCCGCAGCAGCAGCCGGAGCCAGCCCACCGGCGGGCGTCTTCGTCGACGTGCTCCACGGCGACGAGGCGGAGCATTGGGTGCATGGCCGGCCTCCTCCGCCTCATCTCCCCGTACCACCGCAGCCACCACCGGAAGCGCCTCACC
This sequence comes from Echinochloa crus-galli, assembly GCA_900205405.1. Lineage (NCBI taxonomy): Eukaryota > Viridiplantae > Streptophyta > Magnoliopsida > Poales > Poaceae > Echinochloa > Echinochloa crus-galli. Next base: position 666,965 of record OAMR01000631.1, read on the forward strand.
GCCAAGAGCAACGCGGCGCATGCCTCGGCGCCGCCGTCGCAGCCGTCATCGCCGACCAAGAAGAAGGCGTCGGCGGCCCCGCCGTCACCCGCGCATTCCCCAGTGAAGTCGACGCAGCAGCCTCCGTCCGCGGTCCGGCGGCGGCGGTCCTGCGACGCGCCGCGGAGCCCGACGATCGCGCCGGAGCACCGGCGCTCCAGCTGCGACAGCCCCCGGCCGGCGCCGCCGGCCATCGTGTCGAGATTCCCATGCAGGAAGCGGTCTTCTCCCTGCACGGATCTCGATGCGGGAGGCAAGGCCGGTTGCGGTAACGGCGCCGTGGCCCCCACCGTCGGGGCGAAGGTCGTGAAGCCCTCCCGCACCCTTGTTTTCTCCGGTACGTACGCCACCCCTGTCATGATCTTTCTTGTAAGTCACACTCACACAGCCAGCGCAGCGCACCACAACAACGTCGGCGTTCTAGTGCCACGAGGTCAATCAAATCGTGACAGGAATGTTTTTGTCGTGTGATATATACGTGCAGCCGTGCGTGCAGGAGGCGACTACTGCAAGACCAAGTCAGGCGACGAGTCGCTGCGGCTGCACGCCGTCGTGCATTACCCGTTCCCGGCGCCGGCGCCTGTGGGCATGCCGAGGTCGGCGGGAGCCGAGAGCTGGCGGCACCACCGCCGGCGGTGGGAGCTGGAGGCCGCGGCGGCGGGGCGGGTGATCAGCCGCGCGACGGCGGAGAGCGTGAGGGAGTCGGCAATGTGGGGGCCGCAGGGCGACGCCGAACAGTGCCGGGAGCGCGGCAGGGTCGCGGCCGCGCTGGAGCGGGACATCGTGCAGGACCTCGTCGCCGACCTCGTGTCCGCCCTGCTCGCGCCGTCGGGGCACGGGCACGGGCACGGCGCCGGGTGCAGGAAGAGATTGTGCTTCTGATCGATGACGAGCGGGACTCTGCATCGGCGTCGTTTTCCTGGGGCTTGTTTTTTTGGTCGCGTGCGTCGCATGTGCTTGAATTTGTTGGTACGAGAGGAATTAACTGCCGCTGCTGCCGCCGCGCCATGGATGGATGTCAGCCGCTACAGCTCGCCTGGCTGCTAGCGAGGTAGCTACCCCCACCTGAGATCGGTTAATGCTGATCGTATGGTGGTATTAAGGCCGTGTTTAGATGTTGGATTTGGGTGGGTGAATTTGGGAGTATGATGTCACATCGTAATCATTGCGCCACTATAGCATTTTGTTTGTATGTGCGAAAAATTTTCCAAAAATTTATTAATTAGGCTTAAAATGTTCGTCTCGCAGAGTACAACAAAACTGTATAATTAGTTTTTAATTTTATCTACATTTAGTACTCCATGCATGTTATGATATTTTGATGTGATGGGAATCTTCTTTTTACATAAATTTGGGAGTAGAAACTTTGGATCAACAGGGCCTAAAAGAGCAGATTCGCCGCGGCGTCAGTTGTAGTTGTAGGTGGAGTAATCAATAAAAGTGATGGCAAGCAGCTGCCCAAGTACGCCAATAGGGTCACTGGGATCAATGTACATAAGGCCTTGTTTAGTTTCAAAAAGTGACTCACAAATTCACTATGCGAAAAGAAGATTCTACATCACATCAAAATGTCATAACATGCATGGAGTACTAAATGTAGATGAAATCAAAAACTAATTGCACAGTTTTGTTGTACTCTACGAGACGAACATTTTGAGCCTAATTAATCAATTTTTGGATAATTTTTCGCACATACAAACGAAATGCTACAGCATCGCAATGATTACGAAGAGACCTCAAACCCCAAAAAGCAACTCCCAAATTTGGGAACTAAACACGGCCTAAGTTCCACTCTGATCCGGAGACCGGCTGCATAGCCTGCATGCGGCAATATAAGCCGAGTAATTGGCGCCGACATCACCACCTCTACGAAACACTAGTCACTCTCCATAAGTGATCTAGCACGGCAGCGGTACAGTCTAGATTTTGGGATGATCTGCCAATTATAAGCCAATTTATGTGAACCGTGCATGCCTCGTTTTCGCTTGAATTTTGCTCTAATTTCCATTTACTTTTGCGAGCGGAGGCGTGGAGTTTGTGTTTGTATTTGTATTTGTAAGAGGACAGAGCGCGAGGGTGCGAGACGGGCAAGAACGAGGAATGCGTGGGAGTGAGCGCGCACGCAGCGCAGCGCTCAGCGCAGGGCAGGGCAGGGAGGGCCAGGCCAGCTGATTGAAAATCCTCTGTGCCTGTAGGCTACAGAGGCTACGCGCGCTAGCCTACTGCTCCCGCAGCGTCCTCCCATCCGCCATCGCCAGGCCTCTCCACGCTTGCGCAATAACTTTGGCGCGCTGTCCTCCGATTCAGGGACCGACTGCTTTCACCGCGCCGCTGCCGCCAAAAAACTGGTGCTGGCAGCGCATGCGTGCGTGCCTACTACAGGGATGTTTAGTTGCTGGAAAAAGATAAAAAGTGAAGTGAAAAAGTCACATCGGACACTGTATTACTTCTCGTTTGTTTGTGGTAAACATTGTCCTACCATGACCTAACTAGGCTTAAAAGATTCGTCTCGTCGTGTACATCAAAACTATGTAACTAGTTTTTTTATTTATCCACGTTTAGTACTCCATGCATGAGGAGTGAGATTTGATGTGATAGGTGAATAGTGAAGTTTGAGAGAGAATTTTAGCTGTGTTTAGTTCCCAAAAACTTCCCAAAATTCTCTCTCCAAACTTCACTATTCACCTATCACATCAAATCACATCAATTCTCGCTCCTCATGCATGGAGCACTAAACATAGGTAAATAAAAAAACTAGTTGCATTGTTTTGATGTACACGACGAGACGAATCTTTTAAGCCTAGTTAGGTCATGGTAGAACAACGATTACCACAAACAAACGAAAAGTGCTACAGTATGCTACAGTGTCCGATGTGACATTTTCGCCAAATTTTCTCGCCCCATTTTTGAAACTAAACACAGCCTTTAAAAGTTGAAGGAAGGGCCTACGCCTACCCCGTCTGGTAGAACGACGACGCGGGGGAATTGGTCAGGCACTGTCCCGTCATGCAACCGAACATGGTGCACGCACAACTGCCAAGTGACGCGACTGTGCCAGCGTGCTGCTGCTGCGTGCACTGTTCGAGTGCTCGTTCGGTTGCGTACACTTCGATCGAATGATTGTTGCAGGGGACGCATGCACACGAGAGGCATGGCCGCAGAGAGATTAAAGACTCGGTCGCTACAGGAACAAGGCGGTGTGATTATTCACGGAAAGATCAGCGGGGTGCCAGCCCGGGGGCCATCACTCCATGTGTGCAAGGGATTTTCTGTTCCTTCTCCCTTCTTTTGAGCTTTGTGGCTATGGCAGGTGGGCTCGCTGTGTCAGAGATGCAGGTTTGAGATGAGCGTTTGCGTAATTTTTTTTCCAGATAATGGAGAAGCTCTCGTGCAAATAAGGCTCGTTGTTGTTGACCACAACTGTTGGACGTTTCTATACTTTTGAGCTTCGATCAACCAAATGAGATCCAGTGGAAGCTGCTCCAAAATTTTCATCGGAGCCTTTCTCAGGATATATATAGGGGTGGTAAAGGGCCCTCACTTTTATACTAGAAATTTTAAGGATCGGGCCGGATTAGGGCCGGATCAAAATAACGCTAGTTTTTGAGCTAAATTTTGCTAGGGCCAAGTTTGATTGTGAAGGAACAAACGGGCCATGATCCTTTACCACCCCTAGATATATATACTGTCTAGTCTAGTTTGAATTCTCAAGTTAGAATGAACTATGCATAATGTTCTTTAGAATCCTCTTTAGCAGTATCCGGTCTCGACTTTCGATCGCCACAATCCCACGGTTAAATGAAAGGAAGCGGTTATATTGCCACTATGAGCAAAGCAAAGGTTCATGACACCATAGATACGGAACGGTCTCTTTTGCAGCAGCTGAGCATCCCGAAAAAGCATGACCGATCTAGGTTATCTTCTAGGGTCCTGGTCTGGAATCCTAAAGAAATGTTGTTGATTGAAAGAAGACAGAAGTCATGGAGAATCAAAGAAATGGAAAGTGAAAAGGAGAGGGAGACATGCAGTCCGTCCGGTCCAGCCCACTCCAGGACTCCTCCCGAGCTAGATCCGGGCCCGTATGGAACACAGAAGAAAGACGGACGGGACCAGGGCCCACGTTCACTTTCGCGAAAGAAAGCTCCATGCATAGCCTGATAGCCATTTTTTACTGCCACGATACCACACTGCCCATAGGCAGCACCTTCATCGAGTGGGCGGCTATGATTGATGGCATCCGGAGCCAGGCATATGGATCAGGTTTCACCTTGACCAGATCCCAAGCATCCCCGAGAAGGAAATCCAAATCATCGCAGGCCTTTTGAAAAGCTTAAAGCAAGCAGGCGAGCAGGCTGATGATGATGGCGCCGACCCATGGACGCTGGCCTCCTGTTCCTCATATCAAAGCTTCAAAGTTCCTGTTCCTCATATCAAAGCTTCAAAGTTCAAAGCGGAGGCTTGAGTGAAAAAAAATGAAACTAAAGAAAATTTCTGATCCATGGGCCTTTTTTTCTTCTAGCCTACACACCAGCTGGGCTATAGAGCTTGGGCCGCAGGCCCACGGCCTATCGAATAAATAACGTTGCGCCTAGCGGTGGGGCCGGGGCGTATATATCTTTAATTAAAGAAAATCCGAAAATACTAGGAAAAATGCAGGCACTCCGCGTCCGAACCGTGTCCGGGGTAGTACGGTAATCTCCGCCTGTTGGAAAACTGGAACATGCCGGCCCTTTGTTGGACGTCATGGGCAGTTCGTTCACCAGTCCCACATGGCTGCATGTTCCAAAAAAGTTCTCGAACCTACCCTTGACGAGTTGACCTGACGAGCAGTACAAGAATTCCGGTCATCGGAAATATTTCAAAAAGGTGATTTATTACGGGAGAATTGGATTTTGCTGGTAGCCGCGTACTCGTGCTGTCGCACACGTGCACCGGCCTACATACAGGCTACACTTTGCACGATGGCGTCTGATTTGAGTAACCCTATGTATTTTCTAGTTTCTGATTTGCCCTTTTTATTTTTCTTAAGGTGGATTTTGACATGACATGACATGCCATCGTAAGCTACTAACTTGATGAACTTAGACCATATTTTTTCTTGCAACATTTGTTATTGTTTACTACCTATTAAAATCACACCCCTATGAATATAGCATGTGAATCAAGTTAGCGGTCATGCCAAAAAAAAAACTAGCATTTTCTAGCGATGTGCTACATATATTGAATAGTGACAGCACGTCTCTGTCAAACTAAAACACCCTGAACTTAACTCGAAATTTCAACCAAATTCGACGTTGCCAGAAGAAGATTATTTCATGTATCGCCAAGACTCATGTCCTCTAGCTTCCGAGCAGAAAAACTTGTCCCAACCCCTTTACCTTATCAACTTTTCTTTTAACATAAAACAACACTCGAGAATCGAGATATGCTGCCATGGATCACAATTGCTAGCACGATAGATCCGATCACAACATGCACGCACGCATGAACACGATGTTGACGACATGTCTTGGCTCACAAAAATTTTCGGAAAAAAAAGCTTACAAACAAACAAACAGCTAAACTCTCTGCCCCCACCAAGGCCAGTTCATCGCATCGCCGGTCGTGCCTGGAGATCGAGCCAGCCAGCCCATGGGCACGTCCCAATCAGCGACCGTTTTTTCTGTGTTATCCCCCTCCAGCCTGTGCCAAGGGGCAAGCAGCTGCTGCATGATTAGACAGACAGAGAGAGAGAGAGACGCAAGGGCAGTTTGGGAATTCGCGGCGCGGCGTTAACGGGGGAGGGCGTGGACGGCGGAACGGAGCCGACGGGGTGCGTGCGCGTATAAATCCCGGTAAAATTCCCCCGACGCGAGTCCTCAAATCGCTCCCTGCCTCCGGTCGCCCCTCCCCACCCTGCCCAATCTCTCCGGCCAGCCCGACACCGTCCGTTCGCTCGCCGCGCGAAGAGAAGAAGCCCGGAGACCATGGCGGACCAGCTCACCGACGACCAGATCGCCGAGTTCAAGGAGGCCTTCAGCCTCTTCGACAAGGACGGCGATGGTAAGCTAGTACACACGCCCCCCTTCTCCAGCCATCTCCCTGTCGTCGTTGTAGCTCCTATCGCCGGTGATCTCTATCTGCCATGCTTATAGGCGCGTAGTTGTAGCTGCTCTTCATCTTCCGTTAGAAACCTATGGATTACGCATCCTTGTTCGTGGTGTGGGTGCGGAATGTCAAAAGGAGGCCGTGCTGTGCATGCGTGCCTAAAATTTTACCGCGCCCAGAGCATTAGGTAGCGAGATTCTACCGTGCGGTGTGATGCGTGAGCAAAATATGGTGTGAGATGCGGCGGCACGGCAGCGCCTGTGTGTGTGAGATCTCGTGCGATTCGTAAAATTCTGGCTGCGAAAAGCGCTGATGGGATCTGGATCGATGTGGCTGCTCGTGGCCTCGTCTCCGATCCAGATGTGGCGAAACAGTTAGGCTTAGATCCGGGCCCTTGCTGTGGACCGAGTCATACTGGGCCCTGGGGTCGTTTTATTTGTAGGTGGTTGGTAGCCTTCGTCCAGATTGGTTAGTTATGTTGGGTTGGTTTGGTCATGGCAGGCAGGGGAGCACATGAGACTTTGCGTAGTACCATTTTTTTTTTTTTGGAAATTATAAGCATAGTACTATTTGAATCCACGCTGCCTCACTTACATTATGCTTTTCATGTACTTGTGAGCTTGAAATTGTTCACAAGGGGGAATTAACCATGAGAGCATTTTTTTTCTCTCAGGTTAGTAGTGTAGGCTGGGGGCTCATATAGTAAGGATATGAAAGTAGTGGAGAAAACTTTTCAGGTTTTGTATAGAAACTGATAGTGATATCGGGTCTCCTCAGATTTTGATTCTTCCTGTGTTGGTTAATGTTTTGGGTTCATATTATGACTCCATGATTTCACTTGGTGATGCCTACGATATCACAATGTTTTTAGCGTGATATAACCATGTTTTTAGTGTGATGATTGTGACGCTGTATCTTAGATTGGTATGTATGGTACTCAGCTTGTAGGTATGAAGTACACTTGAAGAAACCCATTTAGTAAGGATTGACTTATAATATGAAGAAGAAAATCTTGTTTACATTAGTCAAAGGCTGATTTTTTGGCCCTTGGGTGGTACATGTACCCAAAATTATACCTCAGGAGGCATCAAATTTAGTATGTCCCAAGGTCATCGACCTTCTAAACCGTTTGGTACATGTATGCACCACAATTTTGAATTAGTACTTGTCCTTTCTGTGTACCAGATTTTTTTGCTTCTGGCTTGCTTGCTTAGTGTCTGGTTTACATGTGCTGTCATTTTGAGAAAAAAATGTGGTAACTATTCAGGCTGGTTAATCATTGACTTCTCAGTCATATGTTAAAGCTATATAAATTGATCTGAAATTGTTCTGTTGTGCATTGGACAGGTTGCATCACAACCAAGGAGCTGGGAACTGTCATGCGCTCCCTGGGTCAGAACCCGACCGAGGCTGAGCTCCAGGACATGATCAACGAGGTCGATGCTGATGGTAACGGCACCATCGACTTCCCTGAGTTCCTCAACCTCATGGCCCGCAAGATGAAGGACACTGACTCCGAGGAGGAGCTGAAGGAGGCGTTCAGGGTGTTCGACAAGGACCAGAACGGCTTCATCTCTGCCGCGGAGCTCCGCCACGTGATGACCAACCTCGGTGAGAAGCTGACCGACGAGGAGGTCGACGAGATGATCCGCGAGGCGGACGTCGACGGTGACGGCCAAATCAACTACGAGGAGTTCGTCAAGGTGATGATGGCCAAGTGAAGGCCGTGTTGATGGTATACTACCCCGCTGGAAGGAGGAAACCGTGCATCGCGTATTAGTAAAGGCATGCAGCCCTTGTTTCCTTCGTCTTCCCCTGAAGAAACCGTACTAGCTGTAGCTGCTGAACATTTGAGTCCCCTCTGCTGCCACCCTTACCTCTCCCAGTGTATCGTCGAACCTCTTGCTTCCCGTGTGAATCTGTTGTTCTGGACCCTGATTGCGGTTGAATCCAGTTTGTAGTTCTATTTGTTCATCATCGAATCTGCCCGACTCGTTTGGTGCCAGTGAACAGGCAGTTGCTTTCCATTTATCTCGCGGTCGTGTTATCGGATGGTGCCTTCTGTCTTGCGAGGTAATCGTGTTGTCAGGATGGGCCTTGTTTTGCCAGGTCAGGGAATGTTCTTGAAGGACGATGCGGCTGGTAGCATATGGAGATGCTGAATGATTTAATTTGGTCGATGCTGAATGATTTAGTCTGGTCGCATATATGTTTCTACATGGCTCTAGCGACATTTTACAGAGACCATATGGAGATGCTGAATGATTTAGTTTGGTCGATGCTGAACGATTTAGTCTGGTCGCATGTTTACATGGCTCTTGCGACATTTTACAGAGACCATGTGAAGACGTGTCCTCGCAATCGCATCGAATAGGGATGGTTCCCGGACCCGGGGAAAGCAGCACCGAGAGCCACCGACCCGATGGAGCACCCGGCATTTCGGCCGCGCCATCCCAGACCGAGAGGCGAGGACGACTGAAATGGCTGTGTTTTGCTTGAACAGTTGAACTGCAACTGTCCCGAGAAAATTGAAATTTCACCATTGTCAAAAGTGGGCTTCGCCAATTTACCATCACGAGAATGGGCTTCGCTATCAAACTATGCCAACACGTTGTAATGCATTTGCTTTCGAAACTACCCGTCTTCCCCATCTTCCTTCGCCTGAAGCTGCTCCTCCAGTCGTTCACGCCGTCGCACGCCATGGCTGGCTGAAGCCCCGCCTTCTTCCGCTCTCTCCTCTCTTCCCGTCCATGGTGGCTGCAGCAGCATCAGCGTCCTCCTTCGCCTCAGCCTCGCCGCTCCTCCCCTCAGGTCCGTCCGTCGCCACCCTTGCCCCCTGCCATGGTTGCCTCCGGCCGCCGCCCCAAGCTCCCCTCCCGCGGCCCCGCCGCCGCTGGAGCTCAGGCTCCCCAGCTCGGCCGCGCACTCCGCCGAGGTGTAGGGGAGGGGGAGAACGGAGGCGGCGCAGGAGGGGCGCCGCTCGAGGAGCGAGGAGGGGCCAGGCCGCGCCGGCCCGCCGCTGCAGCCGGGCTGCTTCGCGCCCACGCTCGCCGGTCATGGAGACGGCAGATGCGGCGGCCGCGAGGAGCCAAGCCCCGAGGTGGAGCACATTGCGCCACCCGCATCTGGGACGAGCTCGCTCGTTCTCCCCTTGCCTCGCTGGGGAAGAAGATGGGGGAGAAGACGCCGGGGCAGAGCTCGCTGGTGAAGGAAGGACAGCTGCTCGCCGGTGGTGGAGGATGGGGGTGGCACAGCTCGCTGGCGGGGAAGACAGGAGTAGTTTCGGGAGCAAATGCATTACAGCGTATTGGTATAGTTGGATAATGGCAAAAAAGTGAAGTACATTCTTATGATGACAAACGGGCGAAACTTACTTTTAAGAATAGCGAAATTTCAATTTTCTCCCTGTTTTTTTGAGCCCACAGCCCCTACAGCACCACACGTTGGATTGGGCTTGCCGAAAGGGAGGGGAGGAGCAGCTGCGCGGCCGCCGGCCCATAGCGCCATCGAGGGAGTCGAGCCGCTGCTCTGTTGTGATATGTGATAGGATCCAAATTCACCTATAGAGTGAAGCGGAGGCCCATCACCAGAGGTTTGGGCCGGAGCGAAGGGGTACTGTGTTTTTCTCTTATGAGCGCACAGTTTAGTCTCACATCGGCAACGCAACCAAGCCCGGTCACGTGAGCTGCCTATATAATAGAGCTTTGCCCTTGATGAATAATAATCCTCTTGTAAGCCGCCAACAGGCGTTGTAAACACACACTTGATATAGTAAAGTTTTGCTGGCTGGCGCCCGTGGTTTTTCCCATCTACATCGGGAGGGTTTTCCACATTAAAATCTCGTGTCTCCTGCGGTTTGATTCCTTTACTTCTTGTCGTTTATTCGCCATCATTTATAACAAGTGGTTCATGGCAGTGAAAACAATGCTGAAGTTGCTGATGTGGCTGGTTTCATGCTGTTTTCTAAAGAAAAAAAACTATTACGATATCCTAGCAAACTATGAAACAGATATTTACTATCACTGTTATCACAAGGAAGGTGGGAGGGGGATTGGCAAAACCAACATGCATGGGAGGTGGGAGACTCGTTAGATCAACATCATGTGGACCAACTCTGTTTTTAATTCAGCTTTATCTGTCTAATAATATTCTGCAAGAATGTTTGCAAGAACAGACTGCTGCAGCACTCTGGTTGAAACTGGAATCGATCTGCATGTCGAAGGATCTAACCAGTAAGATGCATATGAAGTTGAAGCTGTTCACGCTCAAGATGAAGGATGGTGATTCGATGATGAGCCATATATCTGTGTTCAAGGAGATCGTTTCTGACCTAGCGTCGATGGAGGTTAAGTATGATGATGAGGACTTAGGTCTCCTATTGTTATGTTCTCTGCCAAACTCTTTTGCAAATTTTTTATGTTCTCTGTCAAACTCTTTTGCAAATTTCCGTGACACCTTGTTAATTAGCCGTGATGAATTAACCGTTTCGGAAGTTTATGAGGCACTCAAATCAAGGGAAAAGATGAAAGGCATGGTGCAGCCCGACGGATTGTCGTCGTCCAAGGAAAAAGATGAAAGGCATAGTGCAGCCTGACGGATCGTCGTGGTCCAAGGGCGATGCTTTGCAAGTGAGAGGCAGACCGGAGCACAGATCTTCTAATGAAAGTAATGATCGTTACAAGAGCCAAGAAAGTAGAGGTCGTTCTAAGTCCAGACCACCCAAGAAGTTCTGTAAGTATTGCAAGAAGAAATCACATTTTATCGATGAGTGTTGGAAGCTTAAGAAAAAAGAGAACAGAAAAAATAATTCGGATGGTAATGCCTCTGTTGTTTCTGGTGCTGGGAATACTTCTGATTCAGGAGATTGTCTGATTGTTCTTGCTGGTTGTGTTTCTGGTCATGATGAATGGATACTTGATTCTGCATGTTCGTTTCATATCTGCACTAACAGAAATTGGTTTAGTTCGTTTAAGCCTGTGCAGAAAGGAGATGTTGTGCGTATGGGAGACGATAATCCGTGTGACATTGTGGGGATCGGCTCAGTTCAGATCAAATCTGCTACAGTGTTCGATGTGATAGAATGTGAGATACATACCAGGGACGACCAGAAATCTGATTTCGCTCAGCACACTTGATGCAGAAGGATTCAAGTACTCCGGTTCAGGCGAAGTTTTGAAGGTATCTAAAGGTTCTCTTGTTTGTTTAGTAGGTGATTTGAATTCTGCAAAGTTATATGTCCTAAGAGGAAGTACTTTACATGGTTCTGTTTCCGCTACTGCTGTTACTAATGCTGAACCTAGTAAGACTAGCCTTTGGCATATGCGTCTTGGACATATGAGTGAACTTGGTATGGCAGAATTGATGAAGAGAAACCTACTGGATGGTTGTATTTTGAGTAGCAAGAAGTTCTGTGAGCATTGTATTTTCGGGAAGCATAAAAGGATAAAGTTCAACACTGCTGTTCATACCATCAAAGGTACTCTTGATTATGTACATGCTGATTTATGGGGTCCTTCTCGTAAGCCTTCAAGGTGGTGCTCGTTACATGCTTACTATTATTGATGACTACTCTAGAAAAGTATGTCCTTAATTTTTGAAAAATAAAGATGATACTTTTGCTGCTTTTAAAGATTGGAAAATGATGATAGAAAGGCAAACCGATAGAAAAGTGAAGGTGCTTCGTACTGATAATGGAGAATTTTGTTCTGCTGCATTTAATAATTATTGCAGGCAGGAAGGCATTGTCAGGCACCACACCATACCGTATACTCCACAGCAAAACGGTGTGGCTGAGGGCATGAACAGGACCATCATCTCGAAGGCTCGTTGCATGTTGTCCAATGCACGGATGATCAAGCACTTTTGGGCTGAGGCAGCTAACACCGCTTGCTACTTGATAAACAGGTCGCCTTCTATTCCAGATAATAAGAAAACACCTATTGAGGTATGGTCTGGCACACCCGCTGATTATTCACAGTTGAAAGTCTTTGGCTGCATTGCTTATGCTCATGTTGATAATGGAAAATTGGAGCCTAGAGCTATTAAATGTCTTTTTCTTAGCTATGATTCGGGGGTTAAAGGATATAAGTTGTGGAATCCCGAAACTAAAAAGACTTTCATGAGCAGAAGTGTTGTTTTCAATGAATTTGTGATGTTTAATGAGCAGGAGTGTTGTTTTCAATGAATCTGTGATGTTTAATGACAGTTTGTCCTCATATCATGTTCCAGATAATTTTAATAAAGGGCTGCAGCATATGAGCGTGCAGGTGGAGCATGTGGATGATGATACAGACGAGCAGGTGGAGCCGCCTGTGGATGATCAGGAAAATCAAGCTGTTGATGATGAGGCTCATGATGATGTTAAGCACTTACCACCTGATTTGCAGCTAGAGGAGGATTTACTTATTGCTCAGCGCAAGTCAAAGAGAAATTGTGGACCTCCTAAACGTCTCATTGACGAGTGTAATGTAACCCATTATGCTTTGAGTTGTGCTGAACAGGTGGAGAATTCACATGAGCCGGCCACATATGTTGAGGCCATTGATTGTGCTGATAAAGAGAAGTGGATTTCTGCTATGCATGAGGAGATGCAGTCACTTGATAAGAATAACACCTGGGATGTTGTACCATTGCCAAAGAAGAAGAAAACAGTCCGCTGCAAGTGGATCTTAATAGAAAGGAGGGTTTATCTTCAAGCGAGCCTCCGAGGTATAAGGCAAGGTTAGTAGCGAAAGGCTACAGTCAAATTCCTGGTGTTGATTATAATGATGTTTTCTCTCCTGTGGTAAAGCATAGTTCCATTCGCACATTCTTTAGTATTGTTGCTGTACATGATCTTGAGCTTGAGCAGTTAGATGTGAAGACTGCATTTCTGCATGGTGAACTTGAGGAGGATATATACATGGACCAGCCAGAAGGGTTCATAGTGCCAGGCAAGGAGAATTTTGTGTGCAAGTCGAAGAGATCCTTGTATGGTTTGAAACAGTCCCCTCGTCAGTGGAATAAAAGGTTTGATTTATTTATGCTGTCGCACGGTTTTAAGAGGTCTAAATTTGATAGATGTGTCTACATCAAGCATGTTAATGGATCACCTATTTATTTGCTCATTTATGTTGATGATATGTTGATTGCTGCCAAGAGTAAAGTCGAAATTGCTAAGTTGAAGAAATTATTGAGTAGCGAATTTGACATGAAAGATCTTGGTGCTGCTAAGAAAATTTTGGGCATGGAAATTACTAGAGATAGAAAATCTGGTGTGCTATTTCTTAGTCAGCAAAATTATATTCAGAAAATTCTTCAGCGTTTCAACATGGATGATGCTAAGCCTGTCAGTACTCCTATTGCAGCTCATTTCAAATTGTCAGCTGCTCAGTGTGCTAGTACAGATCAGGATATTGGAAAGTAGATAGTACATGTTCAGAGTTCCTTATTCAAGTGCCGTTGGTTCTTTGATGTATGCCATGGTCTGTTCTCGTCCGGATTTATCTTATGCTTTGTTTAGTAGGTGATGACAAATTCTCTTGTAGCATCTTCACTTCATCTTGAATCATCACGAAGAAAATACAACTGGCGCCAAATAGCCTCTTGGGCTAATTATCTAAACCAACTAAGCTTGAGCACAGCTCAAACTTAGCAACAGGAACAGGTTTAGTCATCATATCAGCTGGATTATCATGAGTGTTGATCTTGCATACCTTCAGCTTACCTTCCTCAACCACATCTCGTACATAATGATACTTGATGTCAATATGCTTTGTTCTCTCATGGAACATCTGATCTTTGGTAAGGTAAATAGCACTTTGACTGTCACAATATAAATCAATGCAAGAATCAGCCCCAACCAGCTCAGAGTACAATCCGTTCAGCCAAATTAATTCCTTGCACGCCTAAGCAATAGCCATAATTCTGCCTCAGTAGTAGACAAAGCCACAACAGACTGTAAAGTAGCCTTCCAGCTCACAGCACAACTGCCAACAGTGAACACATAACCTGTGAGCGACCTTCGCCTATCAACATCAACAGCAAAATCTGAATCAACATAGCCAATAAGTCCCTTCTCAGTTCTGCCAAACTTCAGACAAGAATCTGCAGTGCCTCTGAGGTACCTGAAATCCACTGAACTGCCTTCCAATGTTCTTTACCAGGATTAGTCATATATCTACTAACCAAACTCATAGCATAAGATAAATCTGGACGAGAACTGAAGATGCTGCAAGAGAATTTGTCTCAAGGTGAAGTTTGTTGTGATATGATCCAAATTCACCTATGGAACGAAGCGGAGGCCCATCACTAGAGGTTTGGGCCGGAGCGAAGGGTACTGTGTTTTTTTTCTTATGAGTGCACAGTTTAGTCCCACATCGACAACGCAATCAAGCACGGTCACGTGAGCTGCCTATATAATAGAGCTTTGCTCTTAATGAATAATCATTCTCTTGTAAGCCGCCAACATGCGTTGTAAACACACACTTGACTTGATATAGGCTTGGCAAAGCTCCGTCCTCCCTCGCGGCGTTGGCGGCCGGCCGGGAGCTCGTGGAGTGCGCGGGCCACAACTGGGATTACTCTGCACGGGGCCACGGTGTGCTTCAGACTCTCAGTTGATTCAGAGCGAGGTGAAATGACCAAACTCGAAAATTCGCCATTCCATAGCTCAAGCGGCAGCTGATTTTCGGGGGGCTAGCACCCAGCCACCCAGCATCATGCACATTGCGGTATTGCACAAAGACCAGGACACAGGCTAACTGTTTTCACCTCATACATCTAGATGCAAAAGTTTATTTGGAACTTGAAGTAACACACCATAGAACAAATTGAAGGGGGCTAAGCTTGAAGCCTTGAACTAACCAACAATCGGTACTCCCACACACCATCTGATGTACCTCAATACTACAGCACTACTACAGCCTTGATTGTGGCTCCCATCCCAGCTAACTTCCAGTTACCGACCATAAAAATGAACCAAACAACACGCCAATAAGCTCATCCACAACGGCCTTCAAGACGGTTGTTTCATCGGAGCTTACTCGCCATCAACAAATGAACCAAAGAACTTGCTTGCAAAATCGACTCTGCAATGGGCACTGATCATCCAGAAGAGAAGCTATGTACAAGGAAAGCCGGCGCCGGCCTGTTGAAGCTCGGAGGCCGCTTCATGCCACTGCGCTGTTGCTGTCGACCTCGCCATCGCACTTCCACACAACATCCTTCAGTTGGGTCGACAGACTTCTGTAGAACTGTTGTACAACATATTTAATATGGGTATTAATTCAATGCCTCAGCTTAAAGAGAACCGCAGAGAGAATTTCAAAGGCTAGTACCTTTTGAAACTCCAGAGTATCCCCTTTTGCTTTCTTCAGTTCAACCACGTGAAGGGACGGGGCTATTTGAAATACCTGAAGGTGGTCATACAAAAATAAACCTGAATTTGTGATTGTTCTTAAATGTTTTAAACTGTTTTATCACTGTGGTCTTTTCACTTACCTCAGTTGCAACATTTAGATTGCCTTTTCTTCCTGCTTTCGGGTTCTCCATCCGCATCTGAAAAGAAGAAACACACACACTTTTCATGACTTGAAATATGGAAAAGATGGTATGGTAGTATAGGAGTTGAAAGCAGTAAGAGAAGTATTTATCTATACACCGTAATCAACAGACATACCTTGTATTTTTTCTTCTGAATGTCAAATCCAAGTGGCTTTGCAGCTTCTTCTATCTTTGTGATTATTTCCTTTGGAGGACATTGTGAGGTGAATCTTGTCTCTCTTTTATACTCCTGTCATTTTTTTAGGGAAGGATTATTATGAATATGTAGTTTCTAAAATATGTTTTTATTAATAAGCATTTAATAAAATATAGAAACCTAACATTGACAATATAAAAAGACAGCAGAACCATATCTGACCTTCTTTGCCTCAAACAAATTCTCCAGATTCAGTGCCTGATTTAGTGAAATCAGTTCAAATGCATTCATTGTGGTTGGCTGATCTTCAGTTTCCTCTTTCACATGCCGGTCCTGGTAAACAAATAAATTATGCACAGTCACTCAATTAATTACTACCACAAAAGGTTTGATTTTTATTGGTCCATTTCACTCACTTCTGAGTCTCCAAAAGCAGCATCGACATCATCCAAGCTAGTTTGATATTTCTCGTCAAATACAGGAGGCTTGTATCCCTTTTTGAACCAAGGATCTTCCAGTATCTGAGCAATGGTGATCCGCTGGTAAACATCGAAAAACAACAAAAACAACCGTAAGTTTAGATTCAAGAAATACTTCTGATTTTGTGGGCCATCCATCATTCTTCTATCTTTTCATATGGTTATCTGATTATGAAACGTTTCAACAACTATGCACCTATGCTCAAAACTTATATGATACTTACAGTTGTAGGATTGGGATCAAGAATTCTGTTAATCAGGTTCTTAGCTCCCGCCGAAAACCATGAGGGACATGTAAACTGAGCTTCAGAGATCTGTGATTGCAAAAGGGAGTATTAATACATAATAAACATAAAAAACATCTCGATTCTATTTTTATTGTCTATTTTCCATCGATGTTACCTTTTTGTATAATGCAATGATGTTTTCATCCTCGAAAGGTAAATAACCAGCAAGGAGAACAAAGAGGATTACTCCACAAGACCAAATATCTGCAGTTGCACCATCATAACCTCCATCCTCAATCACCTACAAAGATGCAATTCACATATTATTTAGAGAAACTTGTTTATTACTATGCAACCAAAACATGCCTTTTCTACGATAAGCAAAAAATTCTTACCTCAGGAGCAACATAGTTGGGAGTTCCACATGTTGTATGAAGCAAACCATCAGCCTTTAGAGCAAAAAGTAACAACAATATTAGAGTGCAAGAAATGAAGCGCTGGTAAAAACAGGGAATATGATGCAACTATTATTGAGAATTTATTGTAACTATTATATTTGGATGGTACCTTCAATTGCTCAGTTAAAGCACTTAAACCAAAGTCAGATACTTTGAGATTTCCAGCGGCATCAAGCAGCAAATTCTCTAACTGCATATACAGGTTAATCATATGTCATTTTTCTTGACTCATGTGCCCATAATTTATTAGAGAAGAACATGACAAGGAAAATAAGGGTTCACCTTCAAGTCTCTGTGGTACACTCCCCTACTGTGGCAATAATCAACTGCATTGATCAGTTGCTGAAAATATTTGCGTGCTTCGTCCTCCTTCAACCTTCCATTAGTAGCCTGATTGTGAAGTTGTTGCATAGCAGCAAATTGAATTAATAAAAAACATGATCATGTAACTCGAGTCATTAGTCTCATGTTGGACAAACACATTTCAAACGAATGAAATAGTATCACTTACAATGATTTCAAAAAGCTCTCCGCCAGTAACATATTCCAGAACAATGAAAATTCTTGCTTTACTTCCCATCACCTGAGGTAGAACCGTAGAAGGCATAGTTCCAGCCAATTAGTGTCAGAATATATGCATGAATAAATAAATTTCCAGTCTAAAAACAAATATATTCTGAGAATGATGCAGTGATATATCATGAAGTGTTGATACTTTTTTGGATCTTACCTCAAACAGTCGAACAACATTAGGATGCTTGACTAACTTCATAGTACAAATTTCACGCTTAATCTGCATTGAATTTCGGATAGTATATGTCAGCATAGAGATACCAAGTACATAGCGCAAATCTGCTTTAAAAATGCATACAGCAAGAATCATTCCTGAACATCATACTAAACAGTACTGTATGTTTTCTCCGTGATTTGTTCTGGCATGTCAAGTTATTTGTCCGAGGACTACATGGTTAGAGTAAAATGAATAGTGAAGTTAATTAATGAAGAACTGTGGACATGGAAATAGGGCACTCAGGAAATCAAGAAAACATATACTGAAGTGTACAAACTGAAGACACTGTATTCAATTTGCACAAAGTTCAGACTGACTGGAAACAGCACAAGGCACCAGGAGAACATACTGAGTTGGTAGTATGACTTCAACTGGAAGACCACCATGTGGATATATCTCGATGGCATGCAAATATGTAGATATAGAATCGTTTCTTAATTGAAGTTTCATCTTCCTATGCTCCCATGCTGACACGGCAACATCCAAGGAAGAAAATTCATTCTCCACGTTGTTCCTTTTAATACAAAAATGAAAGTGATGGCAGTGAATTTTGACAAAAGGAAACCACATGTTGCATCTTTGACTGTCAGGAATGTTGATAAGATTGTCTGTATGGCAGACTGAACTTCTTACCATTTAGAAAAATCGTAAACGGCTTTTATAGGGAGCATGAGACTTTTAATTTCGGTATTTCTAATTAACTGAAGTTTGAGCTATGAACCATGATATGGACAGACAAAAGGCATGCAAGAAACTAGTGCGTGGTCTTACAAAAGAATTGTCTGATACTGACCTGTTCAACCAATCTATGCCTCTGAACCTTCTCCTTGTCAAGAATTTTGATAGCAACAGGCTCCCCACTTTCAGTGTCCCTCGCAAACCGTACCTTTGCAAAGGTTCCTTCCCCAATGGTGCGTCCGAGCTCATACTTCCCAACACGGCGCTTCACCTTTGGTGACAATGCAGCTCTCTTAGCCCTATACATCTTACAACAAACAAAGGCTCCTCTAAACCTTCAAGCTATTCTTCAAACACCTGAAATTGTTCAGTGGACCGATCCTTGAATTAGTATCTTGAAATATTAGCCATTCAAATACTCAAGTGACAAGCTCCGGTGAGAAAAATGAAAAGAAAAACACGAGAGAAAGAGGGAAAGGAGAGGCCATGTGCAAGCACTTATAAGTTGAGTACAGAGAGTTTTATTTTGACTGAATCTAATGGCAGATTTTGGTGAAAAGTGAGACGACAGAACACGCTCTGTTGCTATATCATCTTCCTGTAAGGAAGAACTAGGCTTTACTCAAAAGTATGCCTCGGATAGTCGGATACTCACAAAAATCCTTGCAGATGAGCATTGACAGCTAGCGCTCAACAGACAACTCCGAAATAAATGAACAGAGGGTGAAAAAAATACGGAAAAGATTAAATGGCAAGTGAGGCATTGATCCACAAAAAACTCAGGAAGTTAGGACGCAAACGTCGAGGGGCCCTTTGAATAAAACGACAAATAGAAACTGATGGGCAACGCATGACATGCAAATTTACAAAGCGTACCGGTTACCGAGCTGTATACTACTGTACTCTGTAAATTTTATTCAAAGAGTACTGTGTCTTCTTTTCAAGAGGTAGTTCTTGTGTTCTATGATTTCTATCCCAGAAACCAAAAAGGGCTCACTCATCTGTAAATTCTAATTTCTTTACGTGTCCTACATAGTACAGACATTACCGCACCTGATCGAAACGATAAAAAATGACCAGACAGCTCCAAACAGGAATGATTTTATCCGGTTTGACACTTTGACCTGTATAAAAGGTGGGTAAGGCATGCGCCTGCGACCAGAAGGCACAAAGCGGCACAAAGAAGCCTGCAAATGTGCGACTTTTGCAGGTAATAAAGCATGAGCAAACCTGAAAACTGGCGTCTATGCACGCACACGCCACATAGGAAACAACCGCCACTTGCGGATTGACATGGATATCAATCAGAACAAAAAAACCGAAAATTCAGCCCAAAAGGCACTTTACAGATGGTGTGTATTACTGAAAGAAATGAAGAGAAACGAGGAAAAGGAGAGGTTGGTGGCGTGGAGCGAAACGTCACGGATGAGCTGGAAATGCCAAGGCCGCCAAAGGGAAACGCACAGGACAACCAAGATGCCACAACATATGGCCTTGCAATTCACAACATCACAGAAAGTAGTATCATGCCGAACCATACTCATCGACCCCGAAATCCATACTCTCCGAATTGCAGACTAAAAGATAAACCCAAATGCAAAATTCTTGCAGCGCAAAGCCACACAAGAAACAGATTCGGGGCTGAGGGGGGCACTGAAGCTCACCTTCCAGCGCAGCGCGCAGGTTGATCGGCAGATGCGAGCAGCTCGCAAGAACTCAAGGAGAAGAGAGAAGCCAGAGCGAGCACTACAAGGCTGAGGGGGAGGATGCTGTGCTGGGGGCGAAACGAGAGGGAGGCTGGTGCTATAAAGCCGTGGGGCGAGGTGTGGCGTTGTGGCTTTGTGGACCGGCCAAGACAGGGACATGTAGGGGGGCTCCGGCTCTCGGCAGCAGAAAGTTTGTTTGATTGCATTTGCCAATTCACTTGCCCTTTTCAGGTCCCAAGGGCTGCATGGTTCTTTTCCTGTACCTTTTGGTTTTGGGTCACGCCTATTGCCTTTTCTGCTGATATATAGAAGAAAAATGGAAAAAAAATTACAGTCGAATTATAGTGAACAAAATTAGGTAAGATTGTCATGTCTGCTCGGTGGCTACCAAGGGTGGGTTTGGTTGGAGGCATGGGACGGAACGGGTTAGGTCAATACCATATTTCCCATAATCATCCCTTCCAAGAGAATATACCTTCGATATCCGGGATGACTTGGTCTAGCCAAAATGGTCGGATCGCTTCATCCTAGGAAACAATGTGAGAGCACCGTCTCCCCATGCGCATGGGCACAGCGCGGGCGGCAGACGGCGCCGGCCCCATGCAGGCGAGTGGGCGGGCGTCGGCTGCAGTTGAGGAGGGGAGTGGGAGATCGAGTGCCAGGGGCGGAGGAGTGCGGGAGCCCGGCCGGCGATGGAGGGCGGATCCACGGCCGCTCAGGCGGCACTCCGCCGCTGGGCCATGGCCGGGCGGCACGGCAGAGCAGAGGTGCGGATCCACGGCCGGAAGGCCGGGAGGCGCGAGGCCACGACTGGGCGGCGGTGGTTGATGAGGCGACACGGCGGGCGAGCG
>OAMR01000631.1:699253-714815 GCA_900205405.1 Echinochloa crus-galli
GTACTTTTTGGATAGTTTCACTTTGGTTCCTAGGGAAGAAAATCTGCTGAATTAGACTTAAAACCTAAAAGGTTCATTTGTAAGTTATACATGAGTCATGCCTGTGTTGAAAGACTTACAGATGCAGGGTTCATAATCCCTCCAGTTATGTCTGAGCTAAGGATATGAATTGTGTTCTTCCAGATGCTTGTGATCCATGTCTTCATAAAGAAACTTTTCATCTCCTTCTTCTTAAGAGTCACTGACACCATAACAACCATGAAAGTCGCTAATCCTTCAGCTAACGCTCCATGATGAGCACCAACACTTAAGCGGGCTCCTTTACCCACATTGGGGAAAGTTAACTGAATGAGCTTCACTCCAAGAACCGCTCCAATCACCTGATAACCATAACAAGCACAATAAATGTTTAATCAACAAACACACAGATCAACAAATCAATGTATCCGTGACAGCTAACTGAAATGAAAAGGTAATGGGCCACCTATAGTATATGGATCTGTATATCATGACAAAGTGACAAGTATTACGACATATTGCATCAGGCATGCTACCTGTTGTATGAATGTTGCAAACTGGTATATGTTTATAAGGTCAGAAAACGACACTTGGTGGATTGGTTATCAGACAACCATATAGTAATCAGTAATTGTCGTCCCTACTCCCTATAGATGTGATCAACCAAATTACCATATGTAGTTTTAAGTTCTGCAAGTAAATGCACATCACTGCTTGAAGACTAAATCCGGAAGATAGAATTACGAGTTTACAACAGACAATCGCGATGTGCTTGAACAATTACCTGGGCAGGGATTCGCACGAAGGAGGTGAACAGGTATACGGCGGGTCCGCCGTGGGAGGCGACGGCGGCGGCAAGGACGGTGAGCGGGTTGTAGGAGGCGCCGCCCGAGGCGGTCTCGAGCCAGGCGAAGAAGAACATGTATACGATGGAGAGCGAGACCTTGACGGCCTCGGCCTCGGGCCGGCCCCCGAAGCCGAGCGGGCCGTACACGAGAAGCTTCACCAGCGCGCCCACGCACACCCACGCGGCCGCCAGCGCCAGGTCGCCCACCACCAGCCACGGCCGGATGTGGGCGCGCGACGGCGGTGGCGGGGCCGGAGTCATGGCGGTGGGGGGCGAACGGAGGATGGCACCGGGTCGTGCGCGGGTGTAGAGGGGAATCTTCTTGCTGGCCGAGATTAGGAAGGAGGCGATTGAGGGAGGCGGCTTAATGCGTTTTAGCCCTTCGTTGGAAGTGTAATTTTGAATTGGTAAGCGAGACAAAAATTCTCAATCATGTGATTAGCGGATAGCGGTTAACTTGAGGACAGGGAAACCACTGGGTAGTGGGTATATTTGTCGTCACGTGCAGCGAGCACGCATAGATGTTGGGCAAAATCCAGAATCAGAATGATAAAACTGCAAAAAGAAAGTGGTGAAAAAAATCAGAATCAGAATGCTAAAACTGCAAAAATATTCCGTTGCCGGGACTGGAACCCGGGTCTCTCGGGTGAGAGCCGAGTATCCTAACCAGCTAGACTACAACGGAATTGTGATAACATCTGTTCTTCTACCTTTACATTATGGATACACGCATATCTATTGTCATACAATCATGTTTGTTTACTTCCATATACAATCCATGCTCACATAACCAGCTGTACTTGGTTCTTCTCAAAAAGAAGAAAAAGATGTACTTTGTATTTATCCACACATATTGTATCTGTTGGACCCTTCAAGGACCCATA
Organism: Echinochloa crus-galli; assembly: GCA_900205405.1. Lineage (NCBI taxonomy): Eukaryota > Viridiplantae > Streptophyta > Magnoliopsida > Poales > Poaceae > Echinochloa > Echinochloa crus-galli. The sequence goes on from OAMR01000631.1 coordinate 701,003, forward strand.
TCGTGGACACATCAAACATTAATCACACGCTTGAATGTAAGCTCGACCCTGAGACTGAATGCATATGCATCGCCTGGTTGGAGCCCAGGAGGAGATCAAATGAGGTAAGGGAGTATGAATCCAGAACAACACCCATCTGCTCGCCTGCGTTGGTTATAGGACTTGCCGCTGGCACCACCTGTAGCACAAAAGTTCAGACAGCATGAATACTACTCAAATAATACAGGGCATAATCACTATCATGATGCTCTAAGTTTGCAGTGGCAGTGAATCAAGTGATGCATCAAACCTTGTCTGGCTGCTGGAAGGAGTTCTCGTCCCGCAGCCAGCCAGATGTAAGAACCGTCTTGATGGATCCAAACATCTGAATATCAGTTTCCAGCCCAGTTACAGATATATTAAGGTTAACAGCCTTGCTCCCAAAATTTACAACCTGCAAAAGAATTTTTTTTCCAAGTTAATTTTCATTTCATCTGCAAAGCTAAGTTTCCCAATGAAAGAAATAAATCACCTTTATTTTCAGGTAAGTACTCCCATCTTGCGAATTATTCCAAGTGATAGCAGATGCAGCCAGTTGATCATAGTTTGAAAGTTGAATAGTGGATGGATGAAGTGTCGCGCCGCTTGAATCTTTGAAGAAGTGTAACATCCAGTAATTTGGACATCCATAGTGCTGCCACGAGTTAAAGACTATGGCATCTGGGTTCCACCTATCAAGCAGAGTGGTAGTTTTAATAAAATATTGACGAATCATCAAGTAGAAATACAGTTGGCATGCGGAAGTAAACATCCACATTTACCCTTGATCTTTGTCATTTACAAAGAGTGGGGCACAACTTGCCATCTCAACCACATCACTGAAACAGTAGCAAAACAAATAAGTCCATAACATAATCTAACATCACCCAGGAGCCAAACCAGAAATAGCATTAAAAAAACCTGTTTCTTTCTAATCCAATGAGAAATGCAGCTTCAGCTAAAGCAGCTATCAGTGTTCCTCGGCCAGCATCATTTCCAGTCACAGCATATTCACTAACAATTGCCTACGAGTTACAAAGGTCATTACCAGCCAGTTGGAAGGATGATTAATTGAGGTATCAGTTGCAAAGCAAGTACTTTTCAAAAAAAAAAAAGTTGGAAAGCAAGTACCTTGGGTCCACTGCGGGCCGTGTTATCAAACATTCTAGATTTGGAAAACATGTCACCTGATGAGGTATAGACCTGCAGCATAGCAGATGTCACACTCTGATGGGAAAAATATTTTATCCAAATGAAGACGAAGCAAAAGCAGTCATTACATGGACATCATACAAATCAGCTGGGTTGACTGGTGATACAGCAGATTTATCGCAGCTTGATATGATTTTGATGTCCGGGTAGGATGCTTTTATTGCAGAATAGAACTTCACGTAATTGTCTACAAAATGGGGCACGCATTGGTTTTCTTGGCATAACATAAAAATGAAACCAAAATATATAAGAAAAATGAAACCAAAGCAACTCTATGTTGTTTGGAAAAAGAAGGTTACTAAGAAGCCAGACAGGAAGAAAATGGAATTGTGTGAAAACCTTTGTAATAGTATTTAGAACATTCTTGATTCCCTATTGAGACATAATAAAGCTGAAAGGGCTCGGGATGTCCCATTGCTGCCCGAACTGAACCCCATGCAGTCTGGGGATCTCCCCTGGCAAACTCAATACCATTAACAACATCCTGCAACATGGCAATGGAGAAATTTGAACAACATGAAGAGGCTTTTTCGAAAAAAAAAGATTATGTAATTGATGATATTCAAAAATATTATTAGAATGGAACCATATACTCTAGAAAACTTCATCGCCTACATGTGAGACACAGCAACACTTCTGGTCAGCATAACCAGGAAGTCGCAGAAATCCTACTTACAAACTTATGGGTTATATCCTTCTAGACATTGAAGCCACATGTCCATGCCAACATTTGACTTTAATTTTTTTTCTCATTTCCAGAATACTTAGACGTGATCGCGTGAAACTAAACCATTGCCTGAGCAGTGCTTGTGTTGTAAATTGTAAGTACATTATGCTATTCCCAAGTAGTTAATATAAACGAAAATAAAAATTAAGTGGGTATTTGTTTAACCCCTCATCTAATAGTCTTAGGCTAGACATCAACAGACACTTGTAATGTTAGTAGTATGGGACTGAAGGTGCAGAACTCCACAATTGGAGTCCATCAGTCCACATTCTTGTTGTGTAGCATTTTAAATTCTTAGTTCTCGATGAACTGTTTGTTCTTTTCCCCTTGTTTTCATTGGTTACTTCCTGAGATAACCCTTTGACAAATAAATCAAATTAACGGATAACGTTCTTAACATGTTTCCTTATGACCAGATGTTCAAGTTTAAGGAAAAAGGTGTTCATAGGTAAACCCATCATAAAATAAGAATCTACAGCTTTATGCTGAGAAAACTTACTAAGAGAACTACTCAAACAGATTACATGCACTTTGCGAATTGAAGGGTCTGTACAACTTAAGTTCATTCATCAGTTTTGGGGACTAAATTATCATTTCCATATTCCATATCCAAGAACAAACCTTTACAAAGGCAGCTATTGTTGCAGATGAAACTTCTTCATTGAGGCTGGCCCCTGTCACATTGAAAGGAATTCCAACAAACCAGTCAAGGGTAAGTTATCTCCCCAAATAAGTAGTGGTTTTTTAGGCCATCTTCTGAACTTTCTTGATAAGATGATGTAGCAATTACCATCATTGACCACCCAAACTGGGCAAGCATCAAGGTCTTCTGCTAGCTACATCCATGAAATAGAACTGTCGGCATCAAGAGAGGCTATGTTCGGAATTATTTGAAATTTCAGTTCAGGCAAGTAGCGGCGCGTTACTCACTTGGAGGAACTCAAAAAATCCAAGTCCATCATCAGTCCAGTAAGCCCAAACATCATTGAAGTGGCCAGGTCTTTCTTCCCAAGGTCCAACAGTTTCACTCCAGCGGAATGCATTTATAAGATAATTCCCCATTACATAGTTGCCACCTAAAAGTAACATGATGTATTGCCTCAAAAAAAAAGTAACATGATGTACTTTCATTTCCCAGCAACCCCACTGTCTAAACTATGAGACCATAAAGAACATCATAATCTATTTTCTTAGTTGACCATTTTTTATTTATCCTTATAACAGAAACACAAACATAAATGATATCATGCAGGTACAAATTGATGCATCTTGTATTCAGTACAGGAGTGATATTACATGCAATATTCAATAAGTGATACTACATCTAGGGAGGTTTTTCTTTTTATTCTCTTGAAATATTCTTGCACAATCACAGAAATGTTGGTCCTGGTGTGGATGGAATATACATAAATTCTTTATCAAACCACAAGATCCAGTAACAAACCAATTTTAGTAAAATAATAAACTAATAATCATAGTTGAAGGGCACATGTTTTTGACATTATTAGAAAGATAATACAAGGCATATAATTTCAACATATCACCAAAAATTCTTGCACATAGAGAAATGGACCAAAAAGTATGACTTGCATGCTGCAATATGTAAGGTTTTACAGTAATCACAAAAATATACAACCGTCAATGGAAGAAGAGTCAAGAGTATGTGCAAGGTATATGCATCTAATTCTCAACCTGACTGCTGGGCAAATACTCATATAATCAGCAAGTACTTGCCCAGTATTCTCAACATTTTACAAATTTGTCTGATCTTGTGGTCACATAAATCCAGGCTCTTCCCTTACATGATGGGTTTGTACTGAGGCACACTACCTTCACCTCTACCTATGAAGAATGCCAGAAGATAAAATGCTAAGTGACAAACCTGGAAATTTTAGGAATCGAGGCTTCAGATTTTCCAGCATAGACGCAAGATCTTTACGAAAACCATGCCCCTGAGGAATAAAATTGATAAATAAGGGTCACTGTTATGTGTTAAATCAGTAAATGTAAAATCCTTGATGCCATATATTTTTCCTTTCTTCTGCTTATGCCGTTTCCTGATGTAAAATAGGATTAAGTTTCGGATCATATGATGGCTTGCTTATAGAAACTTCTAATCTAGCAGATTCCTGAAGTGGTAAGGCATCACAACACAATGCAATCATGATTATGATGGCTGCAACTTGTATTTAGAAACATTAGAATGCAAACTGAAACTATTATAACTGGATGGTTGCACCATAGCTATGCATGGACGCATAGTTCGACAAACATAGATCAGTTAACATTCTCTGAACCATGAATAATTATTTCTAGCTTTCTAGCAATAAAAATTAAAGTTACAGAATATTATGGTTCAAGTTATGATGTATTTGGATATGATCTGCACATGAAATAGCTGTAGGTATATGTGTATGATTTTGTGCTTCTCACATACTACCATTAAGGCTGGAAGGGAAATATATGGAGGAAATATGCGCCATGATCCTATGGAACATCAAAAGGATAAAAGGGAAATTGGAAATGAAATTACCATGTAAGTATCTGACGGCATAAGTGATACTTGATCAAACCAAACTATGCCACTTTTGGTCGTCGTAAGCTGAAGTCTTGAATTAGTATTTCTACCATTTGATTCCAAATCAAATTCAACCTTAGTCCACTCAACAAAATCTTCTTTGTCACCCCTACAATTTTGTATTTCATATGCTATTATTTCGCCGAAAAGGGCACAATAGTAGAAACTGAAGTATTCTTGATAAGTTGAACCATGAAAAGTTGCTTACGTGATGGTATGGGAAGCTAGATTTTGAAGGCCGTCTGAACTTGTTAAGGAAACTGTTAACTCCACCGATTCTGATGACCTAATGTACATGGTAGCTCTATAAACCTTTTTTCTCTCAATGTTCTGCAACAATTGTAGGAAAAGTATTTCTTATTGTTACACTCGGGATAAGCATACCTTATATGGATTTATCGTCTGAAAGGGAGAAGAAATGTGCATGTATTGTTTCCGCATTCATTCAGATATTAGTACTGAGTACTGAATATAGAAAATCTAAACATATTTAACTGAAAATTCCTGACGAAGATATACAGCTGGCGGATATAAAACGTTATGGCAGTTTCTCTAATAAAAAATGAAACCTCCTGATGGGCAGGCATAAAGGTCTTACCATGCCCCAGTAACCAGGATTGTAGATTCCAACACCTCCTGATGGGCAGGCATTAGCTCCACTGGCTTCACAAATTACTTCCATTCGAAGTGCAATTGGATTACCAGCAAAACAGGATGAACGATCTGTTGCCACGATAATATTGGATTCATCCCCAATAATCATCCATGGGTCAATGTTTGAAGGAGTATTAGAACCACCAGCTTCAAAACCTGTGACATAAAGGGAAATTTGTAAGGAGACAGGAAAGTGTAAGGCTGAATCTTTAGCCCATTCTTGACATGCTCCTATTCCTTACGATCTAGAAACAAATATTTGCTATAAAAAAAAGGAAGTCTGAATGGACAGAATGAGGTCTGAACATATAGTAGCTCTGCTTTTAACTATCTATACAGACAAAATCATCGTCTGAGCAACAAGTATGGCTATAGCAAACAAAGATATCATTGTCGCCATCATGAAGTTATTTTTGCTTACAGCCATAAATGGTTACAGATACGAAGACACGACTCGGATGATAAAACATTTAAATTTTATTCCAACAAAAGATAAAAAGGGATCAAATGACGAACAAGACTTTCTTCAGGCAGAGTGCTAGTTAAGCTTAGACACTGAATCCCATTACCTCTGTTGCTTACAAGCTCTGCCCACAATCCACCAGCTCCAGCATGGTTGATCTCCTACAAGTACAACCAAGATTCCAATAATTACAGAGATTCATCACCTTAAAAGTAAAACAACTAAACATTTTGAAAGGAATTGAGTGATCAAGAAACAATTTATATTGACTAGTGTAACAGCAGGTTAAGTTTCCTACGTAATCATAATACTGTTTATAGCAAAATTAAACACCAGCTGAACTCCTGGATAGCCATGCATGAAAATGTGATATCCTTACTCAGCCAGAATGTTATGCAAGCTGAAGTTGATTGTGTATGGTCATTTAGCACCAATATAGATATGCTAGATGTGCTGACTTCCTACAGACCACTCTAATACCTGCATAATAAAACCAATGTTTGAACAACAACAAATCATCACACTCACCTCAAAGAAGATGCCAAACATATTTCCAGGGATCATCTGAGCATTCTTAGATGAAGCATCCACACTCAACTGAGCAGTTTGAGCCGCCACTGATCCGACATAAAGTATATGGCACAAGCCAAAGACAAGAACAAGCACATGGAACAACCAGCAAACCGAACAGGCTCTTGTGATGCCCATCGCGCCCTGCTACAGCTGAGACCAGAGCACTCTAAGTCAATGTAAGCTCTCTATTCTCAAGTAAGCATGCTGCAACCCCAGCAATGTTTTAAACAAACTGCAAGGATAGAAAACAGCAATTGGCTTAGAGCAATGGTGCATAATTAGAAGTAAAGTCACAATACAATGATAAGAGAAGACAGCAACATCATCTATATGTAATCCTGTGTGAAGATTACTTCAGAGAGTTGCACTCCTGTCGCGGGCAAGCAACCCAGAAGTGACGTTTTCTCCTTATCCAACCAGGAAAGCAATACAACGTACAGTACACTGTATGAATGGCCAGTTTTTTCCCTGGGTAATACTCTCTTTGTGTTCCATTGGCTAGACTTGTTTGATACTTCTGTATAAATGAGTTTACTGATGAGTGATGACTCTAGTTGAGAGGCCAAACACCCGTGGTCGGTCAAACCTGGGTGCTCGCAGATCGTCTTCTCCAAATCCATCTACCAAAGCAATACCATGTACAGTAGAATATCTGCATTTCACGGTGACCAGTTTTCTATTACCTAAAATAAGCAAAATTTCGCTTTCTTAAATGTGGTCTATTCTTAAATTGGGAGGTGTTCGCATGCTGCATTTAGCCGGACTATAAATGGCAAAGTACTACCGAGATTGTTTAAGCTCCCAACGTGGAACAATCCAAAATCGCTCAATCACAGCCCCATTCATCAGACCTCAGACAGTTTGCCAGAAAGGGGGCGACCAGACGTGGGGCGATGGGGTTTCAATTGAACACCTAGCAATTTTGGGAAATAATAAATTAGCTGCTCTACCCCTCCACGCGGAGACAAAGATTCGCGACAAAATGGACGGATTAATCCGTCCAAGAAACAAAAGGTTGAGAACTGATGGGTCGCCAGTTCGCCGCAGCAAAGCAGAGGGGGCAAAAAATTCCAGCAGAACAGAGCGAGTAGGGTAGGGTTTCCTTACCAAGCGGAGCGTCTTCAGCTTCTGCGGAGAGGGTTCGGTGATCTTGTGAGACCCTGGGACAAGGAAACGGGCGTCGATTGATCGGTGGACTCGGTTGTGGCTTCGCGCGGCGGCCAGCAGGCAACAGTGGACTGGGGAGGCAAACGAAGACGACGATGATTCGTCAGAACTTGGAGGGACCGACGTGGCAGTGATATAGACATGTGAACTGTTTCATGGATAAAGTCGAACAGTTGTGGGGGCACAAGGAGCCGGCAGTAGAAATAATAATTAAGGCAGTTCCAAAAAGCAACTCCCACATACACTATGCAAAAGAAAATTCCCCATCACATCAAAATGTCATAACATATATGGAGTACTAAATATAGATGAAATTAAAAACTAATTGCACAGTTTTGTTGTACTCTGCGAGACGAACATTTTGAGCCTAATTAATCAATTTTTGGATGATTTTTCACAAATACAAACGAAATGCTACAGTAGCGCAATGATTACGAAGTGACATCTTACTTCCAAATTCAACCTCCCAATTCTAACATCTAAACACCACCTAAGTAAATAAAAAGAGACTTTGAAAATGAGGCCGCCAACTGGCAACTCTTGTGATTTACTCCCTCCGTCCCTTATTAAGTGTCGCCGTTGCTTTTCGTGCCACGATTTAGATTCGATTGGTAGAAAATACGTGTAATATTTTAATCTCTAAATAAATTTATTAAAAAACTAGATCAAAAGATCTATCCAATGATACCAATTATGCACCATAAATATGAATATATTTTAATATAAAATTAATCAAAGTTATTTCTCGGGAAGTGAGAAAGACAGTTATTTAGGGACGGAGGGAGTAGTCTGTTTAGTTCCCGGTCACATCATCAAACTTTTAAAAATTCTCTCTCCAAACTTCACTATTCACCTATCACATCACATCACATCTCTCTCCTCATACATGGAGTACTAAACGTGGGTAAATAAAAAAACTAGTTACATGGTTTTGATGTACACGACGAGACGAATCTTTTAAGCCTAGTTAGGTCATGGTAGGACAATGTTTACCACAAACAAACGAAAAGTGTTACAGTGTCCGATGTGACTTTTCACTTCACTTTTTACCTTTTTCCACGAACAAAACACCCCTTATCTATCATTCGTCTTTTTTTTAGTTTTAAATGTAAGGGCACCCACAATGTACCTTTTCAGGTAGCCTTAAGCCATTAAAATGCAGCAATTTATTTGACCATTACCATTGTGGATATGCACCACAAGCAACATGCAAGTAAAATGCACCTTAAGCTTATGTTGTGACCATAGGAAATAAAATAGAAAATTCTCTTGTTCTATTGTACTGTTTATCTCTCTCTCATTCTGTACTATTGTTGTTGGTGCTTGTACTCTGATAGTTATGACCTCCTTTTTTATTGATGCATGGGTCCATCTTAATGATTGCTGCTTGTACTCTGATAGTTATGACCTCCTTGTTCTATTGATTGCTGCCTTGTTTAGATCCCAAATTCCACTCCCAAATTTACTATGCAAAAAGAAGATTCCCTATCACATCAAAATGTCATAACATGCATGGAGTACTAAATGTAGATGAAATAAAAAACTAATTACATAGTTTTGTTATACTCTGCGAGACGAACATTTTAAACCTAATTAATCAATTTTTGGACAATTTTTCACAAATACAAACGAAATGCTACAGTAGCGCAATGATTATGAAGTGACATCTTACTCCCAAATTCAACACCCCAATTCTAACATCTAAACAAGGCCATTTTGTGGAGATAGAAACAACTAAAGCTCATTTTTTCTGATCTTGACTTTAAAGTATACTTCCTTCTTGTCGTTGTCCAAAACAACTTCCTTTACTAAATCGGATGGACTAGATGAGCCACGTACATTGGCCTTGCTCTAAGAGCAACTCCAATAGTTTAGGTATAATCCTACCTAAATGTAAATTTTTTTAAGGACTCTAAAACAAATAGAAAACCTCCTAAGGCCCCGTTTGGGACATGGGAATTTCACGGGAAATTTGGAGGAATACGTTCCGGTGGAAAGGAATGGCATGCTGGCGTTTGGAACAAAGGAAAGCTGAGTTAGGAAAGGAAACACTCGATGAGCAAAACACAGGAAATAAAACATCTACTCCGATCCAAGGGAATGCATCTTTGCTTGCTCTCTCGCTCATGCTGTGCTGCTCGCTTCTGTTCCCGCGCACCATGGCTTGAGCACTGTAGAAAATTTTCCTCAAGGACTCACCTTTCCCATAGATGTACCCGGTCCTGAAACTCTGGCAACTATACTGCAATCAAGACAATGGAGAGAGTGGAGGGCGTCCGATTTTAACAACCCACTACAGAGAATATGGCCAGATGCCAAGGATTTGGCCGGCGTGTTGCTGTATAGGAGAGAGAGAGAGAGAGAGAGAAATAGGAGCAGGAGGAACATCTCACAGTAAGAAGGGAGAAGAAAACGATCCATGTGTGTACGCGCTGGCTAGGAGTCTTGGAGATAACTACATTATGGGCATCATACTACGTGTACTAATTTATAATTTGAGTAGAAACCACTACAAAAGAATAACTATCAAATGACTATTTTTTTAGGAAAAACAAATGACCAAATTCTTTTATACTGAATAACCAATTAATAAGCATATAAATTATCACTAAAGAAACAAAATAATGTAAAAATACATTTTTCTCCTAAATATTAAAGTGTTTTGCCTCTTAGAGACATGTGATGATGCAATTTATATCCTGCGATCCAAACACCTCGAACTTTCCATTCCTTTGTTTTAGAATCCTGTAGTTTTCTAACTTTCCCTTCCTCTCGTTCCTGCGTTTTTTTCTATTCCTGTGTTTTGCAATCCTTTGTTCCAAACAGGCCCTAAAACTATGAGGTAACCAAAGTCACCATAACACTTGTCTATATGAAAGGATGTTGGATGAGTTTTTACCGGTATTTTCTTTTTTTATCGAGAAGAATACATTTAGCCATGCTGTTGGAATTGCTCTAACGCTACTCATTCTATCTAAAATTGTAAATTCTTCTTTTTTTAAAAAAAATAATATATCTAGAAAAAACCAAAACAATCAGCAATTTGAAACGGAGTACTGATCTGTTATATGGTTCCCTTCTCTATTCCAGACGCACAAACCCGATATCAGAAAATCCAATCCAAGCTAACCCAAACAATAGGGGCTTGTGTTTCGTTACTTGATCCAAAACTAAAGTCTGAAAATATCGCAATATATTATGCCCTGGTACGTTCAGCCCTCACATTGACATCACGCTGTCAGGTTTTCTTCAAAATCCTACATGAATCTACCCAAGATATTATAAGATCTATTTTCCACCGAATAAAACCCTGCCGATCATTTTTCTCCATTGCCTCCGGCTCTTCTCACTCACATGGCCAGTCATACCTACGGCCAACCTAGCGCCTGCCACAATAATGTTTTTGCTATGGAAAGACGTAAGAAGAAGGAAGGGTGCAGAACAAAGAAGACAACACATGTAAGTTTAGCATTCTCTTTGAAGAAGGAACACCGAGTAATTTTGAGCATTCTCACTGAAAAGTTGCCTTGCGACAAAGTCTGAATGTTTTTGAAACTATGGCAGTTATTAAGCTTCAAGAACGCAGCACTAACGACACATTGTATCCTGTCGACTGCAATCACGCATCACTACTGACACGTGTTGCACGATGTGTATAGTGTATAACTTGCAATGCGACCATTGAGAGGCATCATCGATTCGTCATTCATCCGGGGACTCGCCGTCTTCGTCTTCATCAGCATCCAAGGTCCTGAAAAACTTGCCGTCCAGCAGGTACGTCCCGACGGCGAGGCGCACGGCCCAGACGTCCTTGGGCTTCCTCGCCAAGATCCTGCTCAACCGAACAAATCACACGCACGTCAGTAGCTCAGTGCCAGACCAGTGCCATGACATTCTAGATTTCTAGTACTAATTACACAGTTTGTTTTCGTTTCAGGCCAAGGCCAAGTGCCAGAGCACAATTCATCACGTACCTCCCGACGTCGCCGGGCTTGACCTGGCCGCTGTTGTGCCGGAGCGACGGCACCGACGCCGCGGTCTTCAGCATCACTGGCGCCTCCAGGATGACGATCGGCGAGCCCACCTTGAGCGTCGATTTCGTGTCGCCTGCTGGTGCAGCGCCGCCGTTCGGCGCGCACCGGACGGCGGCGGCGCCAGGACGCCGTCGCGCCGGAAAAGCAGGGACCTGCGCCGGTGAGGAGACGTAGGGTGAAGAAGATACAGCAGCAGTTGCTGCCGCGAGCAACGGATGTGCCATCCTGCCCTCACTGAAGCTGATACAGAGGCAGGCAGGTCTTCGACTCTAGTGCAGCTAGCTGCTAATGCTGTTTGGCTGATTCGTGAGAGCTGCGATGATGGATGACGGCTGGGAAGTGAACGGTTGTTGTGTGCCCTGTTGGCTGTTGCTCCCTCCTTATCCATTCGACCAGTCCTTGTGCAGTAGTGCTGCGGCCTATCTGTAAATCTGAGTCTCTGACCACTGAAGGAGACGTCCCAATACAAAGGCGATTCGTCTCATAATTTCCGTGTCGCCGTTTTCAGAGCACCTTGCGTCTGGTTAATTTCCTATCGTGAATTTCGAACATCTCTCTGTGTCTCTCCCACAGAAATCCACACTGACCGTGGGCCCTGCTGCACTGCACGCTTTCTATTGCACTTGGCGCGGCCCATTTTCTGATCCCACTTAACGCGGCCCATTTTCTTCTATTGCTGGAGCAGCTGACATTTGTTGACAACCATTGCGTGGCAACAACATCCTTAACCAACGGTGTTGATCGATCAGTAACACTTACTGAAAGCGAGGTACAGTACCTACGTTGCATTGCTTGAAGTTTAGAGGCAGCACTCTCATGGTGGCTGCTAATTTGCCTCTTGAGATCTGAAGGTTCCTACACCGGTGCTTGCAGAACCTCATTTATACGATCACAGTACATCCAGGAATCAACTTGGACCTAAAATAACAAGTAGACAGGAGATCTAAAAGTCCTACAACCTGCAAGTGTTCAAATGGAGTGAAACACTTGAGACTATTAACAATGGAGTAAAATCTGTATGTCTTATCAGTTCTAAACCAAAAGAAAGGGGGGCAGGTTACTGTAATCCCCATGCTCAGGGACGGGGTCCATCAATGGGCAATTGTTACGTTGATGGCTTTTTGCTGCAATGACAGATTCAGATGATTCAGATCAATTGTAATGCAGCCTCAGAGGATTCAGTCGTTAAAAAAGTGAGCGCGTGTTAGTGTTGGCACTTGCAATGTGAACGGGGGTGTGTGGTTTTGCGGAAGTTTCAATGCAAAGAAATGAGCACAATCACTATCCAAAGAGGGACAAAGTAAAATACAGCCTTTTGTTCTTTTGGATCAGCATTTTCCCTCCTCTTTTCAACACCTAAAGAAAGTCTCTTTACCATAAAGCACATGAATACAAGACCAGGTCACGCGCCAGAGGAAGTGAGTGGAGCGGGAATTTTGGCATTCGTTGAAATCTCTTCAAATTGTCGGAAAAATGCTGTGTCGTTCACTGCTAAGCCATGGTCGTGTTGCAAAGCCACATACTAGAACCAACGAGATTTCTTTCTTGTGTCGAAACTAAAAACTTAGATGGTAGATAGCCGGTTTTGTGGTAGGATCTCGAGTAAATTGGCGATTTTACTGAGAAAGTATACGCAGTAAGGATATCAGTTACTGGTGGCTCAATGCAATAATGCAAAACAACGGCGGACAGAATTCCCAACGCCACATTTTTATGCATGATGAAGCAGGAAGCTCACATCGACGGGAGGCATGTAAATGCAAACCGCAAGCAAAACAACTACTGCAATCTCAAGAGAAAGCCTGGTTCTCTGCTTAACACTACTAAGATCCCAGAGGCCTAGAGCACTCACGTTCACCCCAACAGTAAATATGTGATGTGATGTGCAGCTTCTCTGCTGCCTACCAGAGAGAAGAAGGGATCATCGACCACGCCGCCGCCGCCGCTGATGCACACGCGCACAGCCTCGCCTCGAACGGACTAGCGATCGCGCCATCTCGACGTTTTCATTTGGCAGTCAGAGCTCAGACCACCTCGTTCTTCTTGCCGTACATGACGTTCCACGAGTCCAGCGTCGGGAACAGCGGCTGCTGCTGCTCCGCCGCCGCCGGCGGGGGCGCCGCCGCCGTGTACGCTGCGGCGGCGGCGTGCGCAACGGGGCCCGCCGCCTGAAAGAACTGCTCGACGCCGAGCTGCGGCAGGAGGAGGCCGAGGCCGAGGCCCCCGTCGGCGCCGCCCTGCTGCAGCAGCTCGTCCTCGTCGGCGCCCGTGACGCGCTGCACCATGGCGCGGAACGTGGCGGCGTCGGTGCTGATGTACGTGGTGGGCGCGCGCTTCGACGGCCGCGGCCGCCGCCGCTTCCCCGCGTGCCGGCCCGCCGGCCCCAG
>OAMR01000631.1:727491-781285 GCA_900205405.1 Echinochloa crus-galli
CCTCCGAAGCCGTGCATCAGCGCTGCCGCTGCCGCCGCCGACGCGGCTGGCGCGGGCGGCGACGGCTCCGGGGCGTCGGAGAGGGAGAAGTGGAGCGCGCGGGCGATGGCGGCGTCGGCGAAGGAGCGGGACGTCAGGAGCGCGCTCTGCGGCGCCACGCCCACGCAGGAGATGGCGTCCATGGCCTCTCTCTTCTCCGGCTCCGCGCTGCGTGTCAGCTGTCACAGGCTCTCTCGGCTTCGCGAGCGGCAAGCGGTGGAGGTGGAGCAGCGGCTTGCGACTTGACTTTGGGAGGGAGTGGGAACGGGCGGGCTGGAGTGCGGGAGCGAGCGGCACGCGGGGTTATAAAAGCGGGGCGGCTGGGCTGCGGGGAGGCCGGGCCGGCGACGCAGCGCCAGGCCGCCAGCGTGGGTGGTGGGTGGGGGCGCCCGGGCAGGCAGGCAGGCAGGGGGCGGGACGCCCATAGGACATGGACGGGATGGGGAGCGCGCAGCGCAGCGCTGGTCGGCCCGTGGGCGGCGATGCGTCGGCTGGGGGGGCAGGGGATGTGGACGTGCCGCGTGATGCCAGCATGGTCGCATCGCGTGGGTCTGGGCAGGGCACGGCAGGGCAGCGTGCTTCCGTCTGATTTCTGAATGGACTCGGACCGAACTGTTGTCTGGTGTCGCCGATCGATCGGGTCGTTTAGGTGCCGCCGTGCGCACGTCCTCGCGACCAGAGAGCCCCCGCGGTTTTTGTCAAACGTCTAGAGAGTGACGAATGTGAGTCCCATCGCGACGGTGCGTTTTGTCCTACGGCAACCGCGAGCTGCAGTCTCTCCGATTTCCATTTCCACGTTTTGGTGCTGCTCGAACAGCAGCGGCGGGTGCCATTTACTGGTACGTGAAAGAAACCACTGATTTATTGCAAGAAAGAAAAACTTTTGTTAGTTTGAGACCAATATATAGACGAAGATAATTGACCGTGATGCCCCCAGTACGTTGTTCCTGCTGTCGGTCACAAGCAAACAAATTGCCAAGTGACCGCGAAGGGGAGAGAATTCAAAGTTCAAACACGATCTAGAAGCGATCTTTCTTGTGCGTCCTTTTGGAAAATTTGTCGTGCATTTCTGGTCGCCTTTTCGATCGAGATGCCCCCGTCACACCTCTCTCGCCCGCTAAGTGCGCCTTTTTTGCCTCTGAACATGATACTACTAATATAATTACCTCACTCACTGCGGTGCAAGCGCATATTTGGACAAGCGAGCGCCTGCACTGCTGCACACTGAAAGTGACAAAAGAACCTTCTGCGACGTCAGGTTAGAGTTCGCTTCAAGTTTTTCTAAGCTCCCTTCCTATCGCCACTTTTTTTGATTGCTAGTAAAGAGGAGAATGAATATCATGTGCCTTTCATGCATCTGATCTAATGTATCCTCCGCGAAGCAAAGCATATATCCACTAGAAATCTAGAATTGAGAAAATGTTAAAGCACGCACCGCCCAAATGCCAAAGCTTTTAATTTGCTGCTGCAAACTGAGACTGGGTCTTCGCCTATGTGGAGCAGTGCGGGGTGCTGTCATCACTTATCAGTACTCAGTTGGCACGCACAACGTGTGGCAAGTGAATATATCCTTCAGCTGCTCTACTGGAACTCTGAAGAATGTTCAGCTGCATGCCTGTGTGTGCATCGCTGGGTTGTTGCAGCAGTGCGTGAAATGGTTCTGATTCCATCCACAGGATTTGCAAGCTTGCAGCAACGAACTGGATGCACAGAATTAAGCCACCCGCAAACTGTTTGGCAACGAGAACGGGTCTGAAGATTCCTGAGTCTTGTCAGCGTTGACGTTTGAAGAGCCCAGCCCAACTGCTCCATGATAGGGCAACTCACTAGGCCATGACGCCGTACTGCAATTGTTGCGACTTGCGACCATTATGCTTCCTGGATTCCTTTTGCGCTAGGCAATAGGCATTCCAATGATAGAGTATTAGAGACGCATCACAATTCATAACTCAAAAGCTCATTAGTTAGCTTTGACAGTCCAGCTATAGTATATACCGGCCTTACTCACTCGTCCTGTTCGTTTGGATTGTTTCTAGCGAGTCAACAGTGTTTTTCTCTCAGCGAAAACCAACGCCAGCCACCAGCCACCAACCAGCCAGCAGTGTTTTTCTCTCAACAAAAACCAGCGCCAGCCACCAGCCACCAGCCACCAGCCAAACGAACAGGGCGACTGAAAACCAATCGACATGTCACTGTATAGCTATAGCTTAGCATGGTATTTACCTTCAACACACATATATGACATTTACCTTGTTTGAGGATAATTTAGCATGATATTTACCTTTAACATACATGATGTTTACCTTGTCGAGGATGATTTAGCATGATATTCACATTCACCTTCAACATGATATTTACCTTGATGAGGACATGATGATATCAGTATGTGGTAATCAACCACTGCCACAGCTCACAACATTTCTGTTTACTTGGGTTTGCAAGCACGTTAAGGCAGCACATTATAATATTCCTCATGTGATACTCCCCTCTTTGACTTGCTGGGTCTCTCGTCTCGTCCATTTGGTCCTTTTTGTTGAATTGTGACTGGGAGCTGGGGTAGTCTAATCCAAAGCCCAATAGCCACAGACTGATTATTTAATAGTGCATATAATATACTAAAGCCACCAAACATGATGATGAGAAGTACTAGTATGATTTAAAAATCCTTAATGTCTTTGATTTTTATGCATGGGCTGCTTAAAAGTTAAGACCATCCTACCCCGCCTCATTCCTAGTTAGTGCCTAGGTCAATGCATGGCTAACAATCTAACATTACGGACAGGAAGATGTTTCCTTCTTCCAGAATCCAGATAACAACAATCCAACAACGAACACGAACTGAGGTAGACACGGTACTGTGCCTGCCTACTACAGATGTATACTCTGATTTTATATTTTTTTTAAAAATACATGACCGGTGATAATCCGGTGCCTAATGTTTCATATTTCAACTTTTCTAGCCCCTATATATGCCGCTTACTGCTTCATGTGCATATATATCCTTGATCTTCTAACGTACACAAAATCTTCTGCTTCCCCCATATATATAGATAGATCTATCGTACTGCTGCTTTCGTGCCGCAAAGCACGCTAAGCATTAAGCATCATTCCCCCAACCGCATGTGACGTGTGCTAACAAACACTGCATCAGTTAGCTAAAGCTAGAAGGCTAAAGCAAGTTTATTCAGGTACGTGTTGCAGTATATATAAGCAGTACACAGTCCATTGTATACTGGCTGCAGGCCTGAAGCCTATATAGTGGCACTAGGATTCATCTAATTTATTTCCATAGGTCAACAGTTAGGCAGGCCGTGGCCAACCATCGCCAACGTCCACCCCGATTGTACTTGTGAGTTGTGACCGGGTGTCCACAACGACAACGTACAGTGTGTGCTTATGTTGGGAATGATGTCATCTTGAGCAGGCCTGATCTTGAGGACTTGGTGACACCACGAAGAAAAGAGATCAAAACCACTCTCGCCCACGAGACCAAGTACCATCACTTAGAATAGGTGCTACTGTTAAAGTGTTACTAATCGAGAAACGCGACACCTATGTAACTTGCAGCAGCCAGATGGCACAAGTGCCAGTGCCGAGCTCTTCCCGCCTCCGCTCCCAGCGGCGCCGGTCCATCACTTCAGCGCTGTCACACTAATCGGTAGTTGTTTTACGCCCCTCCTCTAGCCCTGGCTCGTTAGATGTCTTGTTGCCATCAGCGACCAGCAGCGTCTTGTGCCTCGATCTACCGCAATCTCGTTGTCCTCTCTGGCCCCGACCCTCTTTCTAAGTTCGATGGCCACAGGATTCCCCACCTGCCGTCCATTTCCTTTGGCTCCACATCAATGGTCTATTCGATTTTCCTAAATTACCTGAACTAATCGAGAAACCTACTATTTAGATCAGAAGTTAAGTTATATCAATCGCTCGTGTGTGATTGCCAAATTATACGTTTTTTTGCTAAATTGTTCAAATATTTGTGTGATACTATTGTGATCGTTCAGATTGCAATTGTTTTGATCAACTATGGTAAATGTGCTCTACCGAACTGCTCAACCTGAAATCCGACTACCCAAGCTCTGGGCCGGCACCTGTAGATATCCGCTCTGACACTATTGGGCTGGGCCAGGAAGACTAGTCATTCGTTCTTCCATTGGGCCAGATAGGGAAATCGCTGCCTGTTCCAATCCACAAGGCCCAAGTATCTATTTCCCTAATTCTAAAAAAAAGTATCTATTTCCCTTTTTTTCCGGTTCATACTTCAACATCGACGACACAATGCTGATGTCCTTTTATGTCTACAAATGGCAGGCAGGACCCTTCTACCACAGCTGACTTTACCTGCTGACCAGTCTTTCTAATCCTACGCAAGTTTAACTACTGATGATACGCTCTGTTCGAAGTCTCAATCCGACTCTACCGGCGACAGGAACGCGAAGACGTCGCCGTCCGATCCGGCTGCGGTGTCCGGAAGCCCTAATCCTGTAGCAACTGCACCCTACAAACCAGTACTAGCCATGTGCGCCCGGTTCGCCCGGGCATAAATCCACCCGTTCGCGTCCTCCCCATCGCCACCGCGCGCAGACGACGGAGCGCGAGGACGGACCAGAGCTAGCTAAATAACCTTGCGTTACCTGCACTGTAGCCAGCCGCCAGCCCCCTGTCCGGCCGGCTGGCCGCGCGGCTGGTCCATGCCATGCGTGGCCACGGCCACGGCACGGCCGGTGGGCGTCGCGGCGGCGCGGCCAGCCGGCCACGGCATGTGCAATAAAAGAAAGGCCGCCATCCGCGCGCCACCGCGCACAGGGGCAAGGCTCCTTGTTGCCTTGCCTTTGCCCTGACCGATCTAACTCGCCGGCGGCCCCTACGGCGGTGACCCGTGAGCATGCATGGGCCTGGGGGGTCGTTGAATTATCGCCGTCTTTTTACCTGCCGGCCGGCTTTTGACCTGCGTGCGCGTTCGTGCCGGACCTTGTCTTGTCAATTTGCCATTTGTCAAATGGCAAGCCTGGCCACGCCGGATGGCCCGGATCTGCCGGTACCGGCCTTGATGAACGACGGCCAAGGGCCCGAGGCCAAACGGTCACGGCCTTTTCGCGCCGGCGTACGTGTACGCCTGCCTTTTTTACATATGGCCAAGGAATTACGAACGGGGGCGTAGTACGGCCGGATCGTTGTAGTACCGCGGTGTCAGCGCCAGACACGGTTCCAGCTTCGGTGCTTGGCCCTGTTTAGTTCCCATCCAATCACCAAACTTTCAAAAATTCTCTCTCTAAACTTCACTATTCACCTATCACATCAAATCTCTCTCCTCATGCATGGAGTACTAAACATGGATAAATAAAAAACTAGTTGCATGGTTTTGATGTACACGACGAGACGAATCTTTTAAGCCTAGTTAGATCATAGTAGGATAATGTTTACCACAAACAAACGAAAAATGCTACAGTGTCCCATGTAACATTTTCACTTCACTTTTTCTCTTTTCACATGAAAACACCGCCCTTGAATGAATGTCCATCTATCGGGGCCTTCGATTCCCTCCTACTGCTGCGATCGAATCGCGCCGCGTTTACTGCGGGAATAAATACCGGCCCCCCAGGGGAACTCTACTGACTACTGCTGCACCATGTGACAATCAACCGGTTTGTTTCAAAAAAAAAAACAATCAACCTGTGCACACACCAGTGCGGTTGAGATGGAAACCCCAGGTGAGTGAATACGATCAAGAACTCCGATCACGGACAATCTAATCATATTGCGCGCCTGCACCCTAGTCCTACCCGTGTGCAACGGGCTGGGCGAGGGAGCGACCGGCAAATCCAGTCAGTAGTCATCCCGAACAGAAGCCATCAAGCCTCTCTCTCTGTCTGTCTCTCACTCAGCCGTCGCCCAGCCTAGAAGTAAGCGCGACGCGAGGTGAGATTAGCTGTCACCTGGCCCTGTCTCCCCATCATTGAGCGTGTGCAAAAGCCGATCGCCGCAGATCTCCACGCGCGCCACCAAATATATTGTACCCACACGGGTCTCTCTCGCCAGGGCAGGCAGCCGCAGCAGATCCATCAAAAGCGCGAGGGCCGGACCGTGCAGGCGCGCACCGAGGAAAAAAGCGCCGCACCACCCGCCCTCCCGCACCCGCACCGCACGCGGCCGTAGCGGCGGTCCCTGGATCGGCAGATGAGATGATGTCCCGCCCCCGCGACCCGCGAGTGGCGCGCAGTTTGCCGGCCGCGGCGCGCGGCCTCATTCCCTCTGCAGGGTGGCGCGCGCGGGCGGCGGCATCGGCACGGATGCCGGCCGGCCTGCCCGCGCGGCAGTTTGGTTCGCTCTGCTTCAGTACCCGGACCGTTGCGCCGCCCGAGTTAATTGAGCAGTTACGCAGGTGGCCGAGGCAACCCTGTTGTTGTTTAATGAGGGGCGCTCCTCGCTGTCGCCGGAGAATGCTGCTGCGTGAATAGTTCCCTGCCCAGGAAAAAAAATGGGAGTGATGGGAGTACTACTACAGCTGTTGATTAGTGGGGGCGTGGCAGGGTAGCTAGAAAGAAGGCGTGGTAGGTGATGCGTATTGATTGCGGCGAAGATTACTTAATGATGGGAAGGCCGCTGCGTGCGTTGCGGCGGCAGGGCACTCGAGTTCAGTCCCGTGCGGTGCGATCGATGTCTAGTGCTAGCACTCTATTTCAGAAAAAAAGAAGAAGTAGCAGTAGTACTGCTGCTAGCCTGAAAACAAAAAAAAAGTTACAACTGCGCGATGCCCAGTGATTAGTCCTGATTGCGCCCATTAGCCTGCGCTTATTACCGTAATCATTTGTGTGCTCCGGACAGCGGCTGCGCCCCACACTCCCACTTGCTGGCGGCTGGCGCATCAGTGTACCACCAGGCACCACCGATCCCGGCACTACCAGCGTTTTGTTCGTTTGCAGGGCGCAGAGGAGGATGGCATCCATGCTAGCTATGCTATCATGTACCACCAGTCCACCACTGGTACAGATCAAGAGCGACGTCCACACGTCCCACGAAATCCACCATCGAACGCTCTATTCCTAGTGTCGCCACGGGACAAAGGGCTGCACACGCTTTCCTGACGACCACAAAAACAACCCCGCGCTGACGTAGTGACGTGCCGTGCCCCCCTCCGGGCTCCGGGACTTTACCGCGGCTGCGGCATCGGATCCGGCAGCCGGCGTCGGCGCAGCGCAAGCGAACAAACGCCGTGGATCAGCGCCACCGCGCGCTGGCCGCAAGGGAACAAACGCGGCACGGAGCGCGCGTCCCGCCGCGCGCTACCGCCGCACGGAGAAGCCAACAAGGTGGCCTTCGACGGCGGCGTCGGCTTGTCCGGAAGGGCCTGTCGTGCCGCGCGTGGCTCCGACTGACCTGGGAAAAGAAAAAGACCGCTCAATCTGAATTATTTATGCGAGAAGAAAGAAAGGCCAGGTGTTTCTAAAGTCTGTGTTCTGTCATATGCGAGCGTTTGAGACCACAATATTTCTCTAAACAAAGGAGGGGAGATCTAAGCGCAGTACAGAATAATAATACCGTGCCAGCGACTCATTTTGTCCGATCCATGATCCATCCCCGCCGTGGACTTAATTACTCAGTTCACCGGAGTTGGAATGATTTGCTACAGAAGCGACCAGGAAACCGAATAAGCCACCGTGCCCGTCGTCGGAGGCGAGCGCAAATCAGCGGCCAGTCACGCCCCGGCGGCCCGGCACAACACATGAACTAGCAGCAGTAGAGAACTAGAGATGACTGGCGATTACCAGTACTGGGCACGGTGGCATCAAGGACTGGGGGCAGCGCAGGACCGAGGAGACCGCTGCGGGCTTCTGCAATGCAATGCAATGCTGCAGCCTGCAGCTGAAGCGTATGCTTCCCCTGCGCACCAGCAACCGTCGTGGGCGTCGTCACCTCATCACCTGCCCCGCGCAGGCCACACACAGTCCCCATACCAGCGCGTCCCCAGCCCAGCCCAGCGCGGCAGCGGCAGCGCATGCTGGGTGGCAGCGTTGCCGTGGCTAGCCAAGTGGCCATGGCCTCTGGGCCAGCAGCAAAGAAAGGGTAAGGGGATTAGCACTTGATGCCGATTTCCCTCCTCGTCTCGCCTCAAATCATGACGGTATGAGTGCTCCTCTTCACACGCTCAACAGAGTTCGGGAATCTCAAATCATAGGACCCATCACGAGAAAAAAGTACTCTCTCCGTCCCAAAATATAAGCATTTCTCGATTTCTGCGCATCACGTTTGATCGCTCGTTTTATTCAAAAAATTTATAAAAATATAAAAATTATTATGATATGCTTAAAATATATACAATGATAAAACATGTCATAACAAAAAATTAATATTTTCATAAATTTTCTGAATAAGACGAGCGGTCAAACATGGACAGAAAAAGTCAACAAATACTTATATTTCGAGACAGAGGGAGTAGCACCAGCTGCGGAGTACTACCTCAATTGTGAAAGAGCTGCGGAGTATTTTCTTTTGTTGGAGTATGATAGCAGTGGCTATACTACTGTTTATTCCGGATAGGAGTACTACACTCGTGTACAAAAGTCACCTTTGCGAAGTAAAGTCACGCAGCTCGTTTTAAATTTGGATTTCAGATTTCTGAGATCTCCCAAAAGGAGGAATTTGCAACTTTTTTTTCTCTGCACGGCGGCACTTTTTGGTTGACAGTGTCAGTGAAAGTGTGAAACGCCTCGAATCATGTGCAGTAAAAGGAATGCGGTCACCACCGGAGCCTTTCCAGCTGCTAGCTCCTCCATCCGTACCTCTCCACCCTCTACCTCCAGTTCTCCACCTCTTCTCCCTCCCTCTTCCTCTCTCTGCATTCCACCAGGACAGTGCCAGCGGTGTGGTCTCGCGCTGGTGCTAGTCCCACTACTCCATCCACACTCTCGAGTCTCACCCACTCCCCCCCACACCCGCCATTGCTGCTGCTGCTCCCCATGACCTCATCGTACCCCCAAATGGAGCAGCTCGCAACTCGCATTCCGCTGTGACTTCCGTGGAGCGCATTCGCTCCACCACTGACACAGAGGAAGCTCCAATCGCGCCGCCGCCGAGCGGCATCCTCCGGCCGGGTCCTCCACCCGCCGGCGGCCGCTCCTCTGTCGGTCTGGAGGGGTGGAGATCCGTCGAGGTCATCTCGTGTTATTGGTTAGTAACCCTTTGGATGAGTGCTGCTACCGAGCAGCGCCATTTCTTTTCTTGGATGACGAAATTCCAACCTGCCCTGTACACATTTGCAGCGGCGCCCGTTTATTGATGCCTCGGTTCTTGACTCCGTTCTTCCTGATTGCTGTCTTCTCCTGCCGGCATCCTCACCTGCATCCTTAATCCCTTCTCTCGGTCCCCAAGGGGCTTAAACCCTACCGCACCTGCCTCATCCAGTCATCCCAAGCTCAGCATCCCCAAAATTTTATCTCATCTGCATGTAACACATTGCTCAATTGCTCGGCTGCAAAGAAGAAGGGCCCTTGCAATGCGGCTCGTCTTCGTGTGCCTCTCGATCTGGGCCGTGTGCTCCGCTGCCGCGGCGGGGGCTGGTTCAGACACGGAGGCGGCGGAGTACTACCTCAATTGTGAAAGAGCTGCGGAGTATTTTCTTTTGTTGGAGTATGATAGCAGTGGCTATACTACTGTTTATTCCGGATAGGAGTACTACACTCGTGTACAAAAGTCACCTTTGCGAAGTAAAGTCACGCAGCTCGTTTTAAATTTGGATTTCAGATTTCTGAGATCTCCCAAAAGGAGGAATTTGCAACTTTTTTTTCTCTGCACGGCGGCACTTTTTGGTTGACAGTGTCAGTGAAAGTGTGAAACGCCTCGAATCATGTGCAGTAAAAGGAATGCGGTCACCACCGGAGCCTTTCCAGCTGCTAGCTCCTCCATCCGTACCTCTCCACCCTCTACCTCCAGTTCTCCACCTCTTCTCCCTCCCTCTTCCTCTCTCTGCATTCCACCAGGACAGTGCCAGCGGTGTGGTCTCGCGCTGGTGCTAGTCCCACTACTCCATCCACACTCTCGAGTCTCACCCACTCCCCCCCACACCCGCCATTGCTGCTGCTGCTCCCCATGACCTCATCGTACCCCCAAATGGAGCAGCTCGCAACTCGCATTCCGCTGTGACTTCCGTGGAGCGCATTCGCTCCACCACTGACACAGAGGAAGCTCCAATCGCGCCGCCGCCGAGCGGCATCCTCCGGCCGGGTCCTCCACCCGCCGGCGGCCGCTCCTCTGTCGGTCTGGAGGGGTGGAGATCCGTCGAGGTCATCTCGTGTTATTGGTTAGTAACCCTTTGGATGAGTGCTGCTACCGAGCAGCGCCATTTCTTTTCTTGGATGACGAAATTCCAACCTGCCCTGTACACATTTGCAGCGGCGCCCGTTTATTGATGCCTCGGTTCTTGACTCCGTTCTTCCTGATTGCTGTCTTCTCCTGCCGGCATCCTCACCTGCATCCTTAATCCCTTCTCTCGGTCCCCAAGGGGCTTAAACCCTACCGCACCTGCCTCATCCAGTCATCCCAAGCTCAGCATCCCCAAAATTTTATCTCATCTGCATGTAACACATTGCTCAATTGCTCGGCTGCAAAGAAGAAGGGCCCTTGCAATGCGGCTCGTCTTCGTGTGCCTCTCGATCTGGGCCGTGTGCTCCGCTGCCGCGGCGGGGGCTGGTTCAGACACGGAGGCGTTGCTGGAATTCAGCAGAGGCATCCGGCAAGACCCGTCTCGCCGTCAGGCCACTGGCACTCCCTGGAACCCCACGAGCGCGCTGGACGCCGACGGCTGCCCCGTCGATTGGCACGGCGTGCAGTGCAGCGGCGGCCGGATTCTTTCCATTGCGCTTGACGGCCTCGGCCTCGTCGGGAATGCTAGCTTGTCGGCTCTTGCGAGGATGCCGATGCTCCGGAACTTGTCCCTATCGAACAATAAGCTGGAAGGGTTCTTGCCGCGTGAGCTGGGGTCGATGGCGTCCTTGCAGCTGCTGGATCTGTCGAGCAACAGGTTTTCAGGTCCAATTCCCTCTGAACTAACTAAGCTGGTTGGTTTGGGGTATCTCAATCTCTCTTCCAATGGTTTTCATGGTGCGTTACCATTGGGTTTCCGGAATTTGAGGAAACTGAAGTATTTGGACCTTCGTGGCAATGGCTTCACCGGCAAATTGGACGACATATTTGTGCAGCTGCAGAGCCCAGTCCATGTTGATTTGAGCTGCAACCAGTTCTCAGGGTCATTGACATCGGTCTCTGATAACTCATCTGTGGCTAGCACGCTTCAGTACCTGAATATTAGCCACAATGTGCTGTCAGGGACATTATTTGACAGTGATCCGATGCCTTTGTTCGACAGCCTCAAGGTGTTTGATGCAAGTTTCAATATGCTCAGTGGCAATATCCCGCAGTTGAACTTTGTCATCTCCCTCAAGGTGCTGCATCTGCAGAACAATAATTTTTCTGGCTCCATCCCAGAAGCATTCTTTAGGGAGACCTCTATGGTGCTGACTGAACTTGACCTTAGCTGCAACCAACTTACAGGTCAGATAATTTTCCTACTCCCAAAATATTTGCATTCAGCTCACTCTTAGGCGTGCGTTTTTCTCCACGACATTTTCCTAATGCTTGAACCAGCATATTATAATGAGACATGGAAAAAGTGGGCATTACTAAAAACAATAGGGGTTTACTTCATTGCCTTGCCACCACCTCTTAATGTTTTACATAGACTTTTTTTTTTGCGAGTAGACAATGCATTCAATTTTAAGGCATACAAAGGCGTGGATCAGCTGATGCCTAAATACATGTGAAAGGAAAACTGCTCATTTCCTTATCTGAAGTCTGAACAAAGTTTCTAACTCTAATTTACTGGCTGCTAATCACTGGCATTACTAAAAACAATAAGATTCGTAAACTTTTTCATTTAATCCGATACATGAAGCAAAACCCTAAAACATTTCTACTAATACGAATATACTTTGCACGGGCATGCATACTATGTTTTAAACCATTCTGTTTCTATATAATCTATAGCACTTCAACAATCATGATGCTGATTGACTCTACTTTCTCTGTCCCCTTTGTCTACACAGGTCCAATTAGACGTGTAACATCGACGAATTTGAAGTACCTGAACCTGTCGTGCAATAGTCTTGAGGGAACTTTACCGATCACATTTGGAAGCTGTTCAGTTGTTGATTTGAGTGGAAACATGCTGTCTGGGAACATGTCAGTAGCCCGAACATGGGGAAACTATATACAAACGATTGATCTGAGCTCAAATAGATTAACAGGAACTTGGCCAAATGAGACAACCCAGTTTTTGAGGCTGACAACATTGAGGATTTCAAACAACTTGCTAGCAGGAGAACTGCCAATTGTCCTTGGAACCTATCCAGAGTTGATTTCCGTTGATCTCAGTCTCAACCAGCTATATGGGCCTTTTTTATCTGTGGTAGTTGATGGTTGTGTTAGCAAATAATGCGGAAAACAAGATCGAACACGAGACACGATTTAACGTGGAAAAACCATTGCGGGAAAAAACCACGGAAGACAATCACTATTGAGGAGAGTTTACAAGTAGGGATGATACATGGCTTATCTGTCTTGCCTTGTCTTGTCTTGTCTTACCCTACCGTCTACATAGGCTTACATATATATAGGCAGATCACGCGCCCGTACTTGGTTGCGTTACCAAGGTGGGACTAAACTGTGCACTTGCTGAGAGAAACCACAGCGCGATGGGCCTCCGCTTCGCTCCGGCCCAAGCATGGCCTATATCGTGGATGTAAATCTAATTAACAGGTGGAAGAGTAGTGAAAAAGGTACTGGCCAGGGTAAACAACCTGTAACTCAGGGTCAAAGTGCTCAGAGAAGTGCAGAAACTTCAACCACTGACATTCATGATGTGTCATTAGGATCATCGCCTACTGCAGATATTGGAGCTGTTTCATTGCCTGGCATGGAAAGACAACATGGAGCCCAAGATGTGCCAGTTGATCCTGCTTATTTCCATGAACCAATTGGTAGTAGCTCAGCCCTTAAAGACAGCGCCACGTCATCAATGCCTACTTTGTTATCATCACCTCCTGATGCAAGCACCCAACATCATCACTCTATCCTCAGAGTGCACTCTCCTGACAAATTGGTTGGGGATTTGCATCTCTTTGACAATTCAGTTGTGTTCACAGCAGAGGAGCTCTCTCGCGCCCCTGCTGAGATAATTGGCAGGAGCTGTCATGGGACATCCTACAAGGCTACACTTGACAATGGGTACATGCTGACAGTGAAGTGGCTGAAGGAAGGCTTTGCTAAGAGTAAGAAAGAATTTTCCCGTGAAATAAAAAAGCTTGGTAGCGTCAAGCATCCCAATCTTGTCCCCCTGCGAGGCTACTACTGGGGCCCCAAAGAACATGAGAGGATCATCATATCGGATTATGTAGATGCCACATCTTTGTCTACCTACTTATCTGGTAAGATAGCTTCTTCACTCCTGAGCCCATCAAAATTTTTCAGCAGTCAATCTGGAAATTTTCTGACGAATATTTTGATTTCTCCAGAATTTGAAGAGCGAAATCTCCCACCTCTGTCAGTAGGCCAGCGACTGAACATCGCGGTCGACATTGCCCGCTGTCTAGATTACCTTCACAATGAGCGTGTGATCCCACATGGCAACATTAAGTCGTCGAATGTTCTGATTCAGAACTGCACTCGATCTGCTCTGGTAACTGACTACAGCCTTCACAGGCTGATGACTCCGATCGGCATGGCCGAGCAGGTTCTAAACGCTGGTGCCCTAGGATATTCCCCACCTGAGTTTTCAAGCACCAGCAAGCCATGCCCATCTCTGAAGAGCGATGTGTACGCTTTTGGTGTCATTCTGCTCGAGCTGCTGACAGGGAAGATTGCTGGTGAGATCATCTGTGTGAGCGAGGGCGTGGTTGATCTGACAGACTGGGTGAGGATGCTGGCACTGGAGGAGCGTGTGTCGGAGTGCTATGACCGGCACATTGCCGGAGCTGAGAGCTCGGACGGCACCCCGAAGGCACTGGATGACATGCTGCGCATCGCAATCAGGTGTATCCGGTCTGCGTCGGAGAGGCCGGAGATCCGGACGGTGTTCGAGGACCTCTCGTCCCTGTCGTTGTGACCGGAGTCCTTGATAATGTACATCTCGTACTTACATCAGCTTGTGGAAACTTGGAGAGGGTAATGCTAACAAATTGCTAGGATTTTGTTGTGATGTGTGTGTAGTCTCCTTAGCATCGTTGTTTGGGTTGCCCTTCCTGGGATTAGTTGATTCATTTCTAGTTAGTCCAAAATTTTTTAGCAGTAGATGATTGTGAGAATAAGTTTGTGCATTGTAATTTCAGATATCAGGAAGGAAAATAAACAAAGTTGTAGTGATTTGTTGTTATATTTGCTGCCGCAGCGCTTTGTAACAGAATAGCCAGCAACTTTTGTGACAGTATAATATAGTTTCTGACAACCATGGTGAGTCTTTAGCTGGATGAACAAGGACAGATTACCCTTATGTTGCTTGATGCTTCCATGTATTTGATTCCTGCATAATAAATGCGCGGTAGATTCTTGCTTCACAAATAAGCAATGACGTCAAGAGGAACTTTGCGCCAAGAACATATGCTTTGTAAACTGGGAGAGGAACGTATTTATGCATTGGCATTTCTCTTCTCGTGCTCCCAAAAAAATACAAGACGGTAAGTATCTTTTTTCTCATTATTAATATACTAAAATTAACCTCCTGCATTACACTATCTAATTCTTTGTATATTTGTGGCCAAAATTGAAAGAAAGCACCTTGAAACATGTCCTTTGCATTATCATTACTAGTTAGGGAATATCTTCTGTCTTTGGATCTTTAATATATTTATCTCTCAACCCTAATATAAGCCCACCAACAACTCCAATACACCTTTTCACCTATGGTTTCCTATTTGAAGTCTAAGTTTTTTTTCAATGTAATATGAATTCATGTTCTTCGGAGGCATACAAATAAACTACAATGATTTAACACAATATGCAGATTTTTTTTAAAAATGTTTTCCTAGATACCTTATGTTATGCAAATTTACATTTTATATCCACATCAGACATAGCTGCTAAACCTTTTTATTCATATATTTTCCACATACACAAATTCACACTTGTTTGTGGAACACACAAATTCGTACTCGAATTTATTCTATAAAAATACAAATAAGAATGCAGACCGAGTCGTTTTATCCCTAGAGCACGCCATTCTCATTCTCATGGTAGAGGAGCCCCTCAAAAACCTCTCAAACCCCCTCTGCCTTCGGCCATCCTTTCCTACTCCAAATCTCCAATCCCCCGCACCCGCCGTCCCGCCGCTCCCCTCCTCCACCATCCCACCCCTCTCGTTCCGGAACCTTCTCGATGCTTCTCTCGCGAAGGTTCTCCTGCGCCCTCGCCCGCGCCCCCTCCCTCGTGCGGGGGCGGCCCTGTTAGGTTGATCTCAACCAATGGGCCCAAAGGCCCATCGGGTCCTTTGACCGAGCCCTGATCGGGGGCAGTTCAGCCCAATAAGGCTGGTGGGCCCCGTCGCGCAGTGCACAGAATAAAAGGGAGGTGGGGCTACGAGTTAGGGTTACGGGTTGGTTTTCCTACAGTAGCCGCCATCACCACATACCCTGCAACCATACGGCCCTAACCCGCCTTTGATGAACTGTTGATCCATGATTTCATGATTGGTTTCCTGCTTTGACTTTACAATGCCGGGTTGGGTTGCTCTCCAGAGGCTCCAAGAGGAGAGGGAGGGGATGCATTTCGTCGTGACCGCGACGAGCAGGGCAAAACGGCCAGGTGAAGTTGATGGGAAAGATTATTACTTCATCACTAAGGAGGAGTTCCTAACGATGATTGAGAGGGACGAGTTGCTTGAGTATGCCCTCGTTTATGGGGAGTACAAAGGGATCCCCAAGCAACAGGTATGATGTCCTGGTTGTTTGTTTGCATCAGAATTTTTTATTTGTCTGCAAAATTTGTATACATGGTCATGTTAGATAAGTTCAGAAATGGGACAGGGAATACCTAATGATTAATGATTGCCATTGTACACTGACAATGGTTTGCTTATGCACTTATGCTGTTATGTTTATGATGAAATATGAGTAGCTGGATATCTTATCACTTCTGAAATCATATTGTACCTCTAGAACAAGAGGTAAGGGTATCAGCAGTGAAGCTAATATTTTGTCAAAGTCATTGTAAACTTAAATGATGCAAATAAATAAATAAATAAAAACAGAACCTTGAATTGCACAGTTCTAAAGTTCAATGACAGGAAGATGGCAATTGCCAGTTGGATTTGAAAAACTACCCTATGGGTATTCCCCTTTGTTTTCCCAAAACACGGATGCAAAAGAGTTGCACTGTTGACCTTATACGAAGTAGAAATGTAACTCATAACACACAATAATTTTATTTGCAAAAGTTCACAGCCCATAACTTACAGAGCTGTAGTATAATACGTATGTGTGTGGAATGTTGAGGTTTCACATCTCAACGTGTTAAATTATCTAATCGATGTCTTACTAGGTTGATCCAACGGTTTACCACTGTATATGTATAAAGAGTTCGTCACAGGATATCTGTGAGCTGTAGGTTCAACTCCTTGTCTTACTCCAGCTCTGCACCTCTGCCCCTGAAATGCAAAGAACAGGGCTCACTCCAGAGCAGAGTAGCTCATACCGTAGTTCACAATATTATAGTAGTATATGATTGCAAATGATAGTTATCATATTCTTCTATGCATATCAAGTCAATTTTAGCTATGGGATACTGCTGTGCTCTGGAATTTGTTGAAAAACATTACCTTACGTTGATTTGGGCATGCCATCTTCCTTGTAATTGTTACAGGCTGTGGGTTTGTGAATAATGATTGCTTTAGTCCAGAGGTAAGTTTCTATATTCTGCAATTTTTTGCTTGTCTTTGGAAACTGCTTGCTTGAACCTCCTCTGTGATGCTTGATTGGGGGTACAAACTCCCATCATCTAACAGATTATTGCTTTAGTTAATTCCTTCAAATTATTTCTTCCGTATTTCACTGTCTCTAGTGCAGCAACAATCCACAGTATGTTTTTGTATTCATGCCAGCTATGTTTGATTGAAAGAATTTGTAAGCATCTATTGACAATTTGACATTCATTAATTGAACCAAGGAAAATAAGTTCTTAGCAGAATGGACCTGAATGAATGGTCTATCCACATAATATAACCTAAGAAATTGTATCTTGGTGTTTTGGGTTAAAATAGTAGACAGGTCTGAAGGAGTGATCTGTCTACACAACTTGAAACGTCTAACACATATATTACTTTCGGCATTCAGATTCGCGACTACATGGCCAAAGGCTTTGACATTGTCTTGAGAGTGGACATTCAAGGAGCAGCAACTTTGAGGGAGATACTTGGTGAATCTGCAGTGTTCATATTTTTAGTTGCTGAGAGTGAAGAGGCACTTGTTAAAAGGCTAATCCACCGTAAAACAGAAACATCAGATATGCTTCTTGTTAGAATTGCAACAGCCAGGGAGGAGGTTAGACGCATGAAGAATTTTGACTATGTGGTTGTAAACGCTGAAGGGAAGCTTGAGGAGGCTGTTAAACAAGTGCAGTCTATAATTGATGCTGAGAAGGCTAAAATTCACAAGCGGCGTGTCAATATCTAAGCTAAAGTTCATGTGAGCTAACCCTAATATATTCATCTATTTGAAGCAAGGTTATCTGTAGGGCTTAATCTGTCAAAGTTTGCTGAAGTGTGAAGTGAATTCGTTACAACAACGACTAAGTTTATGTTTCAGTAGTCAGAAAGTTCAACGGATTGCTGGGTCACAGGCTTACTCACAGGAACGCAACATGTTATCTTGAGTGGTTTCCCTTGCCATACTCTCTGTGATGTATATTAAATTTACCCTTTTTGTTATTTGTCTCTATTGTACTTTTTCTTTGGTTCCTAGTTCTAACTGAAGGAATCTAAAGGGATGTAACAAACTAGTTCCTGATGAAATCTTAAATGATGTTATTCTTTCCATTACTAGTGTTCTGCTGGGCATATAAAGCAAATGGGTGCCCTAAATAGCAAAAGTTTGGCATAAAATTTTACCTTTTCTTTCCAATGCTATTATAAAAGTTGCTTGGATTATTCCTCTTGCGCAATTGACCCTTGAAATCCATAAATCTCAGGGTTTTCTCTGCGCGCGGAATACTGTAAACCATGTATGCGGATTCAAGTATTTGGTCCTGTGCAATGTACCCTTGAAATCCATAAATTTCAAGGGTTCTCTGTAAGCTAGAACATTTTTTTTCCCTTGAGCATTGTTTTTTAGAAAATTGGGCAGAGCATTCTTTTTTTGTTCGTGATTGTTCACAAAATTCGACCCCTTTGAACATTTTTTCTGTGCAGAACATTCACAAATTCCACTGACGATAAGCAAAATAAAGTTGCATGTAGAGATGTTTCGTGCCATACTTTTTTTTTACAGAGAGGCGTCTTTTTTTTTATCACACAGAGAGGCGTCTGTTGCCATATGAAAGCACTGTTTGTGTGGCCTTTTTTGATATAACAGGCACAGGCCCAACCAACATGTGGCCCAGGCCCGGCGGTATTGGTTGCGGCTGCCTTCACGTTACGCGCAGCGTTCCACTTTTTCGCCGTCTGCCGCGTAGTAACGGGGCTCGCTCGGCTTTTGCGCTGCCACTCGCTGTCGCTGCCTCCGCTTCCTTTCCCTTCCCTTCCATCCCCGCGTCCGCGTGCGAGGTCGCCGAGTCAACAACATCCGGCACCGGCAGCACGCCAGCAGCCCCGCGCCTACCCCTCTCTTCCTCCTCCCAAAACCCAGCTAGGCTCGCGCGCGCAGCGAACCCTAATGGTGGCGCAGGGGCTCGCGGAGGCCCTGCGGGCCTACACGGGCCTCACGCCCGGGGCCGCCGCCACCATCCTCGCCCTCATGCTCGCGACCTACCTCCTCGTCTCCTCCCTCTTCGTCGCCCCCGCCCCCGCGGCGCCTCCCAAGCCGCAGCGGGAGGGGGAGGATGAGAAGGAGAAGGAGAAGGAGCAGCAGGAGGAGGATGAGCCGCCGATGCCGTTCGTGTTTCCGGACCCCGTCGAGGTCGGCGAGGTCACGCTCGAGCAGCTCAGGGCGTACGACGGCAAGGACCCCGCCAAGCAGATCCTCATCGCCATCCGCGGCCAGGTCTACGACGTCTCGCGCGGGAGGTGAGGATTGCACTCGATTCTGCTTCACTCTAATTTCGTCGCGATGCGGACTGATATGCTGCCCATTCAACTGATTTTGCTACCGTAAACCAAATCGATCTGAAACCGTTGAGACGAAACAGATACTTTAGCAGTAGATGATTGTGAGAATAAGTTTGTGCATTGTAATTTCAGATATCAGGAAGGAAAATAAACAAAGTTGTAGTGATTTGTTGTTGTATTTGCTGCTGCAGCGCTTTGTAACAGAATAGTCAGCAACTTTTGTGACAGCATAATATAGTTTCTGACAACCATGGTGAGTCTTTAGCTGGAGGAACAAGGGCAGATTACCCTTATGTTGCTTGATGCTTCCATGTATTTGATTCCTGCATAATAAATGCGCGGTAGATTCTTGCTTCACAAATAGGCAATGGCGTCAAGAGGAACTTTGCGCCAAGAACATATGCTTTGTAAACTGGGAGAGGAACGTATTTATGCATTGGCATTTCTCTTCTCGTGCTCCCAAAAAAATACAAGACGGTAAGTATCTTTTTTCTCATTATTAATATACTAAAATTAACCTCCCGGCCGCGCCCGGCTGCCGTCCCACACCAACGCAACCAAACCTTCCTTCCATCCCCTCGTCCGGGTGCCAAGTGAGTCAACAACATCCGGCACCGGCAGCACGCCAGCAGCCCCGCGCCTACCCCTCTCTTCCTCCTCCCAAAACCCAGCTAGGCTCGCGCGCGCGCGCAGCGAACCCTAATGGTGGCGCAGGGGATCGCGGAGGCCCTGCAGGCCTACACGGGCCTCACGCCCGGGGCCGCCGCCACCATCCTCGCCCTCATGCTCGCGACCTACCTCCTCGTCTCCTCCCTCTTCGTCGCCCCCGCCGCCCCCGCCCCCGCGGCGCCTCCCAAGCCGCAGCGGGAGGGGGAGGATGAGAAGGAGAAGGAGGAGCAGGAGGAGGATGAGCCGCCGATGCCGTTCGTGTATCCGGACCCCGTCGAGGTCGGCGAGGTCACGCTCGACCAGCTCAGGGCGTACGACGGCAAGGACCCCGCCAAGCAGATCCTCATCGCCATCCGCGGCCAGGTCTACGACGTCTCGCGCGGGAGGTGAGGATTGCACTCGATTCGATTCTGCTTCACTCTGATTTCGTCAGGGTGCAGACCGATATATGCTGCCCATTCAACTGATTTTGCTACTGTTAACCAAATCGATCTGAAACCGTTGAGACGAAACAGATACGTAGTTGCACAACCAAATCATTGAGTGGCGAGAGCTGATCTTATATTGGATTGGTGGATTTTAGCCATCCCGTGCAGTAAGTAGGTTTAAAATTGCCAAACTGGTGATGTGGATATGCTGATAGTTCGTTTCATTCAAAAAAACTGTTGGCCAACTAGTTCAGCATGACAAACATTGGCACTAGCTAATTGGTATGTGAAGAATGAGAACATTTTTTAATTGTTATAAACGGGGACATTCCACAATACTGGAGGCTGGACACTACTTAGACCTGGGAGTTAGTGTTTTAAAAGTACACGAATGAAGCACATGTTCAAATGGTTTGGCAACCAGCATACGTGGCACAGATACTCTAGACAATGGCCAGTATTGCTGTTCAGTTTTCGTTATGGAATGACATGTCAAAATGCAGTAGTATCTAGATGTTTCATGTTTTGATGGAATGCCCTATAACATATTTGGAACATAAATATTTATAGCATTCATCTCATTGAAACTTTCAGTCTATAATGTGCTTGCTTGACTTCATGTAAAGAAACAACGATAATCAAAATGAAACTTAAGCGCTATGCTTACCTTATCTAGTCGAACTACCTTTTGGAGTTCTGCAGCTAAACTCCTTATTTATTTAAGGGTTTAATTTTTTTTGCAACTTGTAACTATTTGGTGAAGTTTTCGTCTGGGCTCTAGACTGATATGTCCAATTGAAATTGTTGAGTTGAAGCACTTTCATAGTTAATATGTACTGTATTTCCTAAGGCTCAATCGATTTATATGGTCTCTTCGTGTACCCAATCAAGCTGTTTCCTTTTTCTTCATTATATTCGTTACAGTTCCAATATTATTATTTCTGTTTGCTTTATGCTGGTTCTTCAGCTAGTCATTTATTTGATATGGGGTAAGTGATCATAATATATCATGTGCTATCTCTCCTTGGTTAGTAATACAAAGATTGAGTTGAAACTTGAAACACTGCGATATTTGATATATACTGTATTTCCTAACTCTGTATCCATATGTATGATCTCTTGCTTTACCTAATTAGCTTTACTGTTTCTTTTTTGTTTATCTTCTTGTTTCTTGCAAGTGGCAAACTTGCAGTGGCTGTATTTATGTTTCTGATTGCTTTATGCACCTTGTTTCTTTAGCTAGACATCTGGGTGTTGTATAAGTGATCATAGTTTATCTACCATGTCTGCATCTCCCCTTTGTTAGCTCCACACTTGTCTGGGAAATAGTATATAGTTTGTGAAATCATATAGTGCTGTAGTTTAGTCAGTATTGTTTATCCTTCTGTCTGCAATCTGTAATGTCTATAGCTACTGTCTGCTACTCTTAATGCCTTGCTTTGTTTAACTATTGTTCATCTTCCTAGTCTGCTGTTTCAACAGGCAACAAAGCATATTCTTGTTTGTTGAGACTGTCTAGATTCTATAACTCGTACTCTACTGTAGTTTTCTATTTGGGTGTTCCTTTTCTCCATATACTGCCAAAGAATTAGGTATATAGGTCTGAATCCCTCAAATAACCACAAGATGTGTCTGTTTGGATTCTAATTCTTAAATGTGAACTTGATACTTATGCAATGTATCGTATGTCTGTGACTAGTGGCTGACTACTGTGGAAGCTTGTAAAGGATGTTGCTATGCATCCTACTTCCACATAACATTTGAAATAAGATGTTTTTATCTATAACTTTTGCATAAACAGAACATTTTCCTTGTAGTATCAGATTATGCTATGCTGGTATGCCCTTGAGCAGTAGGCTTCTGTTGCAATTAAGTTGTTGCCCGTGTCATTATGGGTGTATAATTTGGTTTATTGTCTGCTCATGATTGTGTTCCCTGATATTTCCCGCCAGGCTCTTTTATGGCCCTCAGGGACCATACTCTTTGTTTGCTGGGAGGGATGCAACCCGGGCCCTGGCATTGATGTCATTTGACCCTAATGACCTCACCGGGGACTTGGACGGCCTAAACCCTGATGAGCTGGAGGTGTTGCAAGATTGGGAGGAAAAATTCAAGGAGAGGTATCCAAGGGTGGGTCACCTTGCCTGTCAAGACGAAGCAGCCAGTGGTCCGAACGCCGCCCGTCCTGACCACGACGAAGGGGAGGCCTAACTCCATCGCCTCGGTTTGTCCCGTCCTCTGTTTTCTTCTTACTGGATCCCAGGCGGTAGATCTGATGCTCTCACTAGCAGGCGTGTAGGTGACGTTGCTCGCGTCACCGTGTGCTGTATGTACGTGTGACTAATGTGCCTGCTCTGCCGGCTTTACTTTGGTTCCTAGCCGGATTAGGGGCGAGTTTTGAGTGGCAAAATAACTCGAGGGCTCGAGGCTTGAGGGAACAGCCCATGTTCGGCTCATGTGTATACCAGTGCGTGATTTGTGTCATGATTTATGGCTTTGTTTCACATAACAACGATCCTGCTGTCAGCTAAAGCACCATGATTTGCCAACCCACACATAGCTTGATTATTAGTACTCATTTTAAGCCCTGTCGGAAAACAGCATCAGCGCCATGTCCGTTGTTTTATCAGATTCCTCTCTTCGCACACATGATTCAATCCACGGTTGGTTGTTTGAGCTGGCCCTTTCGCCCCCAGTTCGCAGCAGCATTGCCCACCGAACTTTGTCCGACCCTTTTATCTTGTGGCGGGACAGGATTTTGTTCGTTCCTTCCTTCCTTCCTTTTGATCCTGCTCGCCCTGCTGCTGCGAACGCGGTGGGATGACCATGACCAACACGGCGTAGGGTCGGGGCCGGACGTGTCTCGCCGGCCGGCTTCCGGCGTGGCTAATAATTGTCTCCTCCTCCCCTCTCCCGCGGGGTGGAGGCCCGGAGCAGGGGAGCGCACGTCTCCTCACATGGCGTGTCCCGGGGAGCACGGGCCCCCGCCCCTCGGGCGCTCCCTCCCCTTGCTTGGCACGGACGTACTACGTGCCGCGTGAGGAGAGCCACCAGTCCGCCACCACGCACGGCAGCAGCGCTATCCCTATCGATTCCTGGCTGTGGCTGCCTATCTATCTATCCATCTATCTCGTCGTCGCCGAGTGAGTCGCGTCGTGTGGCGGCAGGCCCTGTCCGATCTGGAGCCCTCCCTCGCCATAATCCACGCTGCGTTGCCGATGGCGTGGGCGCCACCACCCGCAAGTTCCTCAACCACCCCTCGTCCTCCTCCTCTCCCCCTGTACGTTCCTACTTCCTACCCCGCGAAACCACGAGCCACAGGAGTGTGGTGGACCGGAGGACCAGCTCCGGCTCCGAACCGGCAATTTACGCCGACCTGCAACCGCAAGCGCGCTGTGGCCGACCTGCCAGCCATGCATTCTTTCTGGACATCATCATCTCTTCAGGTCGTCAATTGTCTGAAGAGATTTCCACTTCTTATTACCCCGAGCGAGCTGCAGGTAGATCGATCGGAGCGTGTTGAATTGGGAGCGGGGCCGGCCAGGGCCCTCAGTTCTCACTGTTGCTGCAAAATATCGTGGCAGGCGCCGGCTGGTTCGCATCGCATAAATGCCCCCTGCCCCCTACACCGCGTCGTCTCGTTTAGGATATCAGGATCCGCGGCATGGTTCTGACACTGACGTCGTAGATGAGTACTCGTACTCCGTACGTACATAGGTTCATCGGAAACGGACGCTCCATTTTCCTCGTCAGAATTCCTCCTAGAAAATTCGGTCGTTTTACACGAGGTTATTTATGGTCCATGCCTTCCTGTTAATGCCGAGGTGTACCGTGCGATTCACGGAGAAGAGGCAGAGCCATGGTTTTCACCTGTCAGATTGGGTTCCGGAACCCTATCGACTCTCCCTCTGTCAGTGCTACTGAATGTTATTGTCCTTATTGTTCTCATGCAGTGTCTTTCAGTGACTGTCAATTGTAAAGAAAAAAAAATGCAATTAAGAGTAAGTTATATCATGTTGGATAAGGTAAGCTGTTTTAGTTTTATCATAAATTCGTAGAGAAATATGCAGCATTCTGCCAAAATAATATATTTTATGAAAGATTCAACGAAACTTATTCGACGCTGTAGATGTTCTGAAATTTTCAATAAATTCAGGGGAAGAGAAGTTTGGCCAATGATACACTAGCATCCCTCCGTTGCTCGGAGTAGGAGAGATCCGCATTGTCATTTCTCATCAATATTAGATTGAATGCTTGCACGGACAGATTGATTGCCCGAGAGTGGTGGCTACATCGACATAATGCATCAAAGTGCACTCTGGAGAACCCTCGAAAACGCTATCCCCATATCCGAATCTCCATCAGGGAAGGAGCAAGTGCCGCTAGCTGCCCGTGCCAGCGGCGGATGAATTGAAAGCAACGCCGGCCGGCCGGTTCCTATACTAGCCCCAATTGAAAAACACGTTCCACGTTCTCGAGAACTCGGGAAAAGAAATCCCTAAGGCCCTGTTTGGGTGTTCTGAAAATGTATACCCCTGTAAATTGTTTACACCTATTTTTTGCTGTGCACAAGAAAAACCAGCCAAATATTTTCCGGTTGTAAAATGTTGTTTGGATACATGGTATTGCTTGTGACTTGCGAGCACACTTCCAGGTGCAATCGTTCAAAGAAATACAAACAAATCATATGAAGGTCTGAATTTCTTTACTCTGGTTTCAAAAATTGTCAGGAACTTAACACATCAGAGAAAGTGGATTCAATTACGAACCACCATGCAAGCATGCAGCACTGAAATTTCAAAACAAAGCATGAAAACTGGAGCTCGAAGCTGAACAAAATTTATACCCAATCTTGAATAGGAGCCAAAAAAGATCACACAAATTGCTCACCATACACGATCACCCCTACGATTCAGCAGGGTACATACATATTAGCTTCATAAGACGAGAAACACAAGAAGTAGAGATGTGGTTTAGAAGCGGAAGATACCTGAAAGCTAAGAACTGGTGCTATCGCTGTGGAAGTGCTTGCAATTGCCACGGATTTGCTCATCGCTGCTGTGGATTCGCTCCTCACTGCAGCTGATGCCGTGGATTCCCTCCAATTACTGCGGATTCCATTGCCAATCGATCTAATCGCCCCAACTACTGCCACCAGATTGGTTCGTGTCTCTGCCAAATCACGAGGAACTGAAGCGCGACAACGAGATCCGCGAGGAGATCGGCTGTGGCAGCTTCTGCGGGATGCATTGTTGCGCCTCCCGCGCCACGGACGAGCCCTTGAATGTCAAATCCGTCGATCGCGACGCCCCGGATGAGCTCTTCTTATTCAAGTCTGTGGATCGTTGCGCCTCCGCCTCCGCCTCCGCCGAGTCGAGCGAGTAGAGCAGCCCGATATTTGTCGTGTTTTTTTCCAGACCTCAGCACATGATTATTTTTATCCGACGGTTTTGGTCCAAACCAGCCGTAAAATTAGTCAGCTCACCGGCCATCCAAGCAGCGAATTCCAATCTGCAACGGAAAAAGTTACGGAGCAGTAATTTACAAGGGTTTTGAACTGAATACCAGGCTTCCAAACAGGCCATAAACAAGAACAAAATACTCCAGCTCCCATCAATGAGTGACGATGCATATATTGTGAGAGTACTTACGCTACACAGAGCAGGACCAGGATGATTGGCTTGGATTCCCTTCCCGTCCATGCATGCATTATGGACTCGACAGGCGCCTTTTCGCTGGTCTTTAGGTGCGAGAGCCCATCACCCCTTCTCCCTCCTTTCCTAGCCGCTGGCTTTGGCCTTTGGGAGACCACGCATCATCTGGGGCGATCGATCGAGGCGAGCCTCGTTGGCTCGTTCAGCGACATGGCATTATATCATCAGACCCATGCATGCGATTTCTTTTTGATTTGTTAGACAAGGCCAAGCACTGTCCACTCAATTGGCTGGTATTAGCACGAGTACGGACAGTTCATGTATAGCTAATCATAGAGCCCATGGTACATGATGATACACAACAACGCTGTATAATAATGTGTGTGTGTGTATATGCAATACATGATGGTTCATCACTTCTCCAATCATACGCGAGAGAGTCAGTAGTGGACCGTGCATATGATGTACAACTCACCCCGAGCCTACCGCATTATTTGGCGGTTGGAGTTGTTCCTCTCTCTCGGCCGGGCCTAGCCTAGCTCGTTAGCGTGCGAAAGCTAGCTGGCCACGGGAGCACGGGCACGACCTGGCTCGTACGTGCGCCGCGCAGGTGCACGCCCAATGCCAATATGCAATGGCAGGATATTATCTTGCAACCGGCGGGCAGGTTTCCCGTCTATTTTATTATGCATGTTTCAGGGAGTGGATCGGCCTAGAGATTTTCTCAAAGGTCTCAGACATTTCCTTCACCATCAGCAGTAAGTGAAGTGCAACTGCCTAGCTCGCGAGAGTCGCGGCACACGAGAAAAGAGCCGAACCCCAACAGAATGGACATGATGCTGGCTCGACGGTTGCACGGTTTTTGTATATTTATACTGTACTGCGTAACGATGATTTTTCAAGGGACAAATCTAACTGTACTCCCTCCATACTCATATTAGATGATGTTTAGGACAAGGTTTGGGTCAAACCTTGGGAATATAAATCATAAATAACTTTTAAATCGTTGAGTTTAGAAATGTGAAAATCATATTAATAGATTTGTCTTGAAAAATTACTTTCATAAAAGGATACATCTATAACTTTTTAATAAATATTTTTATAGAAAATAGTAGTCAAAGTTGTGCTTTGGAGACCGTGTCGCTGTCCTAAACATCATCTAATATGAGTATGGAGGGAGTACATGTATAAACGAAGCTCGTACTGGCTCGCTTTTGAGAGGCAATATATGGAGTATCATATATCGCAAAGCAAGTCTAGCTGTTCTTAGGACGCTTTAATTTGCTGCGGAAACTAATCAAAGGGCCTTTTTTTTCGTTAGTTCATCAGCCAGGGGGGAAAAAATATAGGCAAAGGACCTGTAGTCGGGGCGCCCATCATCCTGTTCAGTGCAGCATGAACAGCTTGATTGATTTTGGTTAGCGCATATGATTAGTGGGGGCGGCACTTTATCCCGGAAAGGCTGTACATTCGATCTCATAGATCTTGTTGTCGCCCTCTCTTCCTTTGCAGCTAAAAGGTCTGTTGCTGAATGCTTCGTCCGTTTCAGGTCAAAAGCGTCTTGTTGCTCTCCCATATACATAGAACTTGTCCAGTTGCCATTCAGAATTTCCCATATACATAGAACTTGTTAACACGTCTTTTACTCATGGGCGGAAGAAGTACGGACGAAGGAAGCATAATGCAACCATTTCTGAATACACGATGCCAATGGAATGACGAGGTACTAATTACTGTTTACTGACTGTCGAGAGTACCGTTGCCCAGATTCTATTATACCAACAGTATCGAGTGAGACGAGGAGGAGGATTAAACTAATCTCCTAGGCCCAGGAGATACTGTAGCCAGAGAGCAACGAACGAACGGTAGAAAAGAAAATAGAATTAATCCACCCATCCATCGTCTCTCTCCTCTCTCTAACGGTATGATTAGGGAGGGAGGGAGGGCAAGCCAGGGCATCCCGACAGCCAGCCATGGATGGACTTAACAAACGGTCGCTCTCCTCCCCCCGCCTTTATAAGCGCCTCCGCCTCGCCTTCACTCGCCACCACCATCCTCTTCCTACCTCACCTACTCCCCTCCTCCTCATCTGCTCGCTCGCGCCATCCGCGACCTGCCCGCCTCGTCAGAGCAATCCGTCCCAGGGCCAGCCAGGATGCAGTCGAAGCACCGGATCTTCGCCGAGGACCTGCTGCTGGCGGCGGAGGGGGAGGACCACTTCGACCGGGTGCCGGACTCGCTGGTGCTCATCATCTTCAACAAGCTCGCCGACGCGCGCTCGCTGGGGCGCTGCTCCGCGGTGTCGCGCCGCTTCAACGCGCTCGTCCCGCTCGTCGACGACGCCTGCCTGCGCATCGACCGCGTCATCCCCGCCGACGGCGCCGAGGGAGGGGACGCGCTGGGCCTGGGCCTGGCCGGGGCGCCGCGCCCGCGCGCCGTGCTCTCGCACCTCCTCAAGGCCATGCTGCAGGCCGTGCTCAAGCCCTTCGCGCACTGCGACGCCGCCAAGCCCGGCGGCAAGCACGCCGCCGCGCACCTGCAGCAGCAGCAGCAGCACCACTCCCCCGCGCAGGTGCTCAAGAACTTCAGCAGCATCCGCAACCTCCGCATGGAGCTCCCCGTCTCCGACGTCGGCACCGACGACGGCGTCATCCTCAAGTGGAAGGCCGTCTTCGGCAGCACGCTCCAGAGCTGCGTCATCCTCGGCGGCACCAAGGTGGAACGCGCCGCCGCCGGCTCCCACGCCTCCTTCACCCCCTCCGCCACCGCCGCCGCCGCCGACACCGACGGCGCGGGCGACGACAGCGGCAGCATCCCGGAGTCCTTCTACACCAACGGCGGCCTCAAGCTGCGCGTCGTCTGGACCATCAGCTCCCTCATCGCCGCCGCCACCAGGCACTACCTCCTCCGGGAGATCGTCAAGGAGCACCCCACCCTGGAGCAGGTGGCGCTCACGGACGCGCACGGCCAGGGCACGCTCGCCATGGCGCGCGACCAGCTCAAGGAGTTCAGGGAGAAGCCGCTCGCCGCCGCCGCCGCCGCCAACCGCACCCAGGTGCCCGCCTGCAACATGAAGCTCCGCTACGCGCCGCTGCTGGAGCTCTCCGACGGCACGAGGATCCACGGCGCCACGCTCGTGGTGATCAAGCCCGTCGGCGAGGCCGTCGGCATCGGCGGCGGCGGCAGGAAGGAGCTCGACGACTTCGTCGCCGACACCTTCGACGGGCCCTTCCGGGAGGCCGTCGCGGCGCTCAGCAAGCGCCGCACCTACCTGCTCGAGATGAACGGCTTCTAGTCTAGCTAGCGCGCGCCTGCAACGGCCAGAACACCACCGCCATGGCAATGGACAATGGCAACTAGGTTGCTCTGCTCGCTTCAGAGATGATTCAGAGATCGGTGGCATACTG
Organism: Echinochloa crus-galli; assembly: GCA_900205405.1. Lineage (NCBI taxonomy): Eukaryota > Viridiplantae > Streptophyta > Magnoliopsida > Poales > Poaceae > Echinochloa > Echinochloa crus-galli. Next base: position 756,986 of record OAMR01000631.1, read on the forward strand.
AGGTGTTCCTCCTTGTAACGATCAACGATGATGCCTCCTTAGTTTCAAGTTACTGCCTTGGTATCCTATCTTTGTCACACAATAATCGAACGGGAGCGGGCAGCACCGGCAGTCAGCTTCATTACGATTTGATGCTATGATGAACGGATGAATCAGATAGGTGGAATGAAGCAATGGCATTTTCAATCAAATGATGTCCAAAGTATTGTAAAAGTTCTGATATGAAATCGAGATTTCAATCAATGAACGGGGTGAAGCAATACAATTTTCAGTCAAGTCTTGTCGAGAGTACTCTGAAATTCTTTAATCGAATTGCAGTTTGTGGCGGCTGGAAATGTTTATATGCTTTCGGGTGAAAGAAACGATATATTCGCCTTTTGCGAAATGGAAAAGAGCGGTGTCCATATTAAGGAATTTAGGGACTGACCAATGAATGAATCATCTGTGCTCTAGGATATGTAAATCACTTTCCGTGTGGCCTTTGCCGTGTGACCTAAATCCCGAAAATTCCTAAAGCAAACAACCTCATCCTTGATGGATAAACTGACAAGCCCATTCTTGTCATGGGATGCTTTTTGTGGTTTGCTTCTTGCTTCACCTATGAATGGTGGTGAACTAAGCACTGAGTGAACATGAAGCTTTGCTCCCTTTGCTACATTTTGGGGACTACGGACTGGCCATTTTCTCTCCCTTTGCCACATTTGCATTGCTGGATTGAGTTTATCTGAATGAAACTCACTAACTTTTAACAATGTGTGCTGTTGTTCCTATCCAATTGTCTAGAATGGTAACCACATGGTCGAAACTTATCGCCAGGTAGAGTCTTTGTGGAATGCTTCTTCCTTGCACGCTCCTTGCTGGGAACATTACCGGGTATAACACCAACTTGCAATTACTTAGTATCAGGAATTGGGATAAGCTTTCTTAATCCATATACTTCAATACAGTAAGTGCAATTACGACACCATTTCGGATCGGCTTTCTTAATCTATACAGCACATTATGTGCTGCATCTACACGGCAGGCTAAATTTATTCCGGGCCGCATACTGTATAATCCATTCCGCTCCATTATTGATCCTCAAGAAGATGAAGGCGATGTCAAAATGCTGGAAGAAGGCAGTTGAGATGCCCTTATCTGGACTGTCTCCCTAATGCTGGAAACATGTGAAATTCTCGCCCCAATTCCTGTCAATTCGCTGCCCTACCAACGGCTATCAGCAGTAGTGTCATTGACTCCGCTCTCGTTTAACGTACCGAAATCTGATTTAAGAAACATGCCGTGCTGAGTTTGCATGGATCATCCTGAGGTAGATGGCATGTGTGCGGCAATTAGAGAGGGGATTAGCAACACAAACACATGTCTCCAGCTATTTGATTCCGTAGGTTATCAGGTTGTGTGCTCCTCGCTCGTCCACGGTCGCCAACTACTGCAGGTAATCGATTGGAGGCAGAAAAGAAGACTCCGTCCCGTTTCGCGTTAGGTGAAGGATAAACTGTTCCCGTAGCAGAAAATGTTTCTTCTGTCACCATTCGTTCGATTTCTTGGTGCAATGCAATGTTGCAGCTACGATCCTGGGCTTAAAATATTCCAGTGTGTTCAGTAGGGAGCTGGTAGAGGACTGCGACAAGAGAGATCTTAAATTTATGATGACAAGAGAAAAGGTAAGAGAGAGTAGTACACTCTTCTTAATTTTGATTTAGTATAAGTACATTTTCATATCAATTGTAATTGATTAATGCACTAATGGCTGTACTGTTCCTTGGCTGGTAGGGATTAAGTGTTGCTCAAGTGCGGTGCAGACGAAAAGGAGATGGCCCTTGGACGGTGGTTGGGTTAACGGCCAGTCCCTTTGCTGATGTCCGCTCATTGCGTTGCGCCCTTTTGATGTGATCGTTGATAGCGTCCATTTCATGGGTAGTGACAAGACTGCCGCTTCGAATCGGCTCGGAGATCAGTCGGGATCGGGATCAGACGGCGCATCATCACAAAATGGGCAAAAGTATTTGGAACCAATTGGGATTTGGGAGAGGAGCAATAGCACATCAGGTTCAGATCTCAATGCCTCCTTAAAATATCGTTACGCATTTTGTTCAGACAAAAAAAATGTAGTGCTGTACTAGAGAATGAGTGCTTGTTTGTAATGCGGTGGAAAAATGTCCAGTTGATGCAAGAATTGGGAGAAGCTTTCCTTGCTCTCCCTCCTAGTTTTTTTAACTTCTTCAGGAGGCACGAAGCACCAGCATTGTGAAGATTTACCGTGGCAACGGCAAGGATCTCTGGTTGACGAAGAATGAACATATATCTATTTGTCCAACTAGGTGTTGCAGCTGAATCTCTTCTGGCGTTCTGGATCCAAGGCTATGTTAGAATAGAGAGGGTGTATTTGGGAGTATGATGTCACTTCGTAATCATTGCACCATTGTAGCATTTCATTTGTATTTGTGAAAAATTGTCTAAAAATTGATTAATTAGGCTCAAAATGTTCGTCTCGCAGAGCACAACAAAACTGTGTAATTAGTTTTTGATTTCATCTACATTTAGTACTCCATGCATGTTATGATATTTTGATGTGATGGGGAATCTTCTTTTTCATAGTAAATTTGGGAGTAGAATTTGGGATCTAGGCCCAAGGCAACCGAGCACTCAACGGTCTTGTCTCGTCTTGGAAGACGTTCATGTGACGACGATCCGAGCGTTATCCGGACATGTTCATCAGCTCTCATCACCTCTATAGTCAACGCTATTTTTTTTTAAAAAAAAACAGTATGCCTGCTTGCATCGGTAGACAGGACGAGGGAATATTAGTCCATATGGCTATTAAACTAGCCATTAAATTAGCCCGTATGGCTGTAAAGTATTGTGCTTACTCCCTAATCAATGCAATGCACTAAACAACTGCGTCCGTATCTTCAGAGTGCAAAAGAAAACTGCTGCGAACAGTCCAGGGTGCACGGCGTCTGCTGGTGATGCGGTGTCAACGTTCTCTTCTTACCGTTGGCGTCACGCACGGCTGTTCTTACCGTTGTGCACTCGTGCTGTCAGGCGATCAGGGTATTGCTTAGCTTCTTTGGGTTGAATTTGGGGTATGTTGCTTCGTTGAAAGGGCTGAGCCTACCTTGGTGATGAATCAAAGATTTGGGTCTTGTTTTCTTTCGTTGCAAGAGTTCGCTCTACGTGCCTTTTTGAGACTTGAAAAAGTTTCGCTGAAGAGTGAAGACATGTGCAATGCAGAGCGAAAAGGAGGCAAATTGGTCAATAGAAGGAACTCAAGATACTCGCAATGCAATGACATGGGGCTGCAGGCAGATTGCTTGTGATCACAATAAGTGTGTCGCTGCTGAAAAGTTTAGAAGATGCAGGGGGAAACGGGGGAAACGTTAAGTGATTTCGTCTCCGTTTCCCAATGTTGTGTTGCGGATTCTTTTTCTTTCGTCAGATTTTGATTCCTTTCTGAAAGTTCCACCATCTAGAAAAAGTGAGTATTGGTCTTGGAGAAGAGAAATAAAATATATTGTACTTGATTCATATGCACCACGAACATTATTCGCTAGGAAGAATATCTAGTGATCCATCAAATCCACATTATAGTTCCCTAGTCTAAGATTGGTGTCCTAGTCTAAGAGGAATGGATAAACCCTACTACATAGTTGTCTGTTAACCTGTCCTGATATCAACTTGTTCCCTCTTAAAAGGAAGAACATTAGCACGGACAGAGAATATCGAATGAACCATCTTGTCCACTAACGGGGACAAGATCATGGCCCACGACAGCAATTCCCGGGCCTTGTTGCGCTTCTTTAATTTCCAAGCCTTCACAAAGGGCCATTACCCATTACTAATGCCCCTCTTGCACAACCCCATTGACGCTATTTAAACACCAGATGTTGCTGTCATGGAAAAGACTCCTCTTCTTTAGAGTTGCTTTAGTCCTGTGGGGGCAAAGCAACCAATTTGCAGAGGGGGGAATTCTCAAATGGAGGCATTCAACACCCATCACCCATCTGTGTGACACGAAATGGTCTTAAGATAGGCATTGGAATCATGGAATGAGCTGCATGTAGTCAATTCACAGATACCCATCTGTTAACTTTACAGGAATATTAGTACTAGTAGGGCCTTGTTTGGGTGGCCAAATTTGGTACGATGATGTCTCTTCGTAATCATTGCGTCACTGTAGCATTTCGTTTGTATATGCGAAAAATTGTCCAAAAAATGATTAATTAGGCTCAAAATGTTCGTCTCGCAGTGTACAACAAAACTGTGCAATTAATTTTTGATTTCATCTACATTTAGTACTCCATGCATGTTATGATATTTTGATGTGATGAAAATTTTTCTTTTTTATAGTGAACTTGGGAGTTGCTTTTTGGTAAGTTTTGGGAACTAAACACGGCCTAGGTATTGGCCGGGTTGCACGCACACACCCGTCAACTCATCAAAAGTTTTGCGATGAGCACTCCATCAAGGCTCCACCAATAGACTCATGATATGTGACGTGCACTATAAACGGTTGATATCAAATGAGTTAATGTACCAACCGATTTATCTTAATACTTAAGTTAACAGCAAGAAAAGATGAACGAAACGTCTCAATAAGACAGCAAAGATATTGTGACCAGTGAGACTTACCGATACCGCAAATGCCCTCGATCTCACATATACTTCGTCTCCATTGAGCCACGTATCCGAGCCCAAAAGGTGAAGAACGCATCAACCGTAAGAAACGGTCAATGGCACTGGACCATACACGACCCTGTCGCCAGAGCTCCTCGATCGACCCCATTTACATCCAGTCACCGACGGCTGTATACGAATGCGTACATGGCGATGTTAATGCCATTTCCATCCATGATTTGCATCACGAAGCAACACTTTCAGTTCAGCACAACGGACGTAGCGGGCACCCACGCCACAAGCTCCCTGTGCTCTCGTCTCGTCCCCGCAGAGCTTATCGCCGCTCGACACGTCCCCCGATCGAGCTAGAAACATTGTAGCAACCCCTTGCCTTTCTCACTCGAACTCTCCTGCTGGAGACTGAACTGAGGTGAGCATTGAGCAGCGGCCAATCTCGGCGCAAGCATACATTGAACTGAGCGGTCGAGCCTGGTGGGCCTGGGGTGATGTCCGGAAACATCCCTTTGCACTGCAACATGACCGGGACAGGTCACCTACGCTACGCCGGAGCTGCTGCCCGTGCCCTTCGTCCGTTGCTCGAAAATGCTCTGCCCCGACAGATCGATCACTTGGCCGGGTTGGCATCATTGATGGATGGGCCGACCGGCCTAGGGCGAAATATTCCTCCTGTCCGGGCACATCACCGCACATTCGCTGCGACGGAGGACGGGGGGCATCGCGACGGGACCGGACCCCTCCCTGCCTGCTTGTCTGTCCACGGCATCTCCCTCCCCGCTTTTGAGTTGGGCGATCCATCTCCCCGGCCGGACGCGTTCGCGTCCATTGATGGAGGCCATCGACGACGGTGGCGGCTGGGGGCCCCAACGCTGCCGGTTTCACGTTGCCATCGGTGGCCTGGCCACGTGAAAAGGGCCTCGCGACCGCCGCATGACACCTAGTTTTCCGGCGCATCGCGGCGGCTCCCTGGGCGTATGGAGACGGGCGGACGACGACGCCGGGGGGACAAAGCGCCCGCCCGCCACCGCCATGGCCGCGGCGCTGTCCCGGGCCGCGGGTCCCCGAGCCAGGCGCAGGCGCGGCAGCAGGGACGGCAACGTGGGCACGCCGTGCTTGCGTGCCGGGGAAATGATAGTTCCGGCCTCATCCAGATCCGGAGAGTTTAAATGCTGGAGAGTGCGACCCGAGCTAAAAGGATACGCGGCGCGGGACAGGATCACAAGTTTTAACAGGGGTTTCAGCATATCGCAGAATGTTTACATATATGACATGAATGTGGCAGTGATGCGGGTGCTTACACATCTTTAGATAATAATAATGGGGGTAAGCTACCGACCTCCCTGCAGCACCAAGGAAGTCGCTTAAACGTGGAGCTCTAGGCTTAAAGAAGTTAGTCTTGAGTGACTACAGATTGTATTACAGCTGATGAGCAAAATTCCTCCTTAATTAATTCTCAACGTTAGGCCTCTTGAGGCAGAGAAAGCACAAGTTAATTCGTTTTGGCTACGGTCCTAGTGACTATATGCTGTAAATTGGAATTATCCCAGCTTTCCGAGCTCCATCTTCTTCTTGATCGCACGATGACCATGGTACACGAAAGAATCAATGATGCCAGCCACTGTGAAAATACCTGCATACAAAAAGCGTAGATGAACAATGGGTTAGCAGTTGGACTTCCGCTCATCCTATGATTATGCATACCAGAAAACACATAAATAGCTGCAAATCATGTCGAACCTCCAATGATAGCACATATGTTTGTCAGGAAGTGAAGAAGTGATGTATTTTCTTCAGTAAAATCAACCTGTCAAGGAACAGTCAGACAAATTAGTGAATTTAACATAGAGGATGACCGATACCTGTACAGATGGTGATCTTCGCATGTTATCTAAAAGAGACCAACATGATAAGAAAACTGAAGTGTCAATTCTAAGAAATAAATGCAGTGTATGCTTTTTGCTTTTAGACCAAAAAGATGATTGAATGTCAAAAGTTGCAGGCTATCATACATGAACCACTCTGATCAGAAAAGAAATGCTAGTCTGACGAATAAAATCACAGGGATATCTTCATCACCTTAATTGGGGAAAATTCGTAGAAGAAATATACACCAGGTGGAGGCCTAGGATAGCCAATTGCCTCTCTGAAGTGCTCCGTGACAGAAAACTGCAAAAGAAACCAAAGATCGATCACAAACTTAGGCTTCAAGAAGTAGAGGCATGAAGATCATGTTATTTACCTGATTTGAGTAAATCTTCCGTCCCCTAATATCCGTGTAGATTGTAGGAACAACCTGTAAAAAAGATGGTTAGCAAGTTGAAGCAGCTTTACATAAGGAATCGTATTAAAAGAATATCACCAGTAGCTACCAAAATTTTACCTTCACAAAGTACTGGTACATCCCCGTTAACCCATTGGAGTTATCCTGTGTCCACTCAACTCTGGAATACTCGGAAAATCAGATCATGGAAAAAATGTAGAACAAAGTGTAATACAAATTATAATCTGAAATGTAGTCTATGCTCCATAGCGTACCCATCAAGAGGATTGACAACACCAGGGAACTCTTCCCCAAAGGACAGTTTGTTTATCTTGTGACTTATCTATTTCCAGGAAAGTGGCAATGGACAATGATCAGTTTACAGTTATGAACAATATTATAAGTGCTTCAATAAGGATAAAAGGAACTTAATTCTACTTGCATTGTAAGTTTCAGGTTGGAGGTTCAACAGATCTTGCAGGAAGTTGAATGACTGTTCCAAGCTTTTCCCAGGGGCAAAGTGAAAGTTGCCAGCTACTTTATTCACATTTACAAATCCATGGATGTTGCAACCTTCCCCTTGCTCATCTTTTAACCTTTGTACGAAGCCCTCTCTCTTGCACTGCAACGTGAGGAAGCTAACTAGTTGAAAACCATACATGAAGTAAAACAAAAAACCAGTTGCATGCAGCAAAAAGAAAATCTTAGGTAAGCAAAAGAATGCAGTATGCACAAACAAATTAAGGTGGCTCACATTTTTGTAGCTTTATTTAAAGTTTAAAGAAATGAACACCAAGTATACATTAAAAAAAGGTCACCAGTACTACAATTTAAAGAAAATGAATATGGGTGTGTCTCACAATTCCTAAGCTCATTTGGGTATTCTCGCCAATAGTACAAATATATAATGACTATGTCACCAGGAGGTAGTAGTCTCACAATAATTTGTTACTTGTTAGATGATAAAGAAACACAACCTGTATAACATAAATCAGTAACATCATAAACATAAGTCGGCTCAAGCTCTAACACACAAGGTTTATCAAATATTTTTCAATCATTGTAGAAATTATTGATTTAATAAACACAAGGGCTCCATATGTACAAGATAACCATACTATGGACTCAATGACCAATTATGGATGACAATAGAGTGCAACACATACGGGTTTTGTCAAGACACATTTGAATGGACATGATGATGTTACTTTCAAAAGACTGGCTGAAATTAATAGAGCACATAGTACCTGATCAATTAATTCTACGTTGCCGAGAGCCCACCCTTTCTTTCGATAGGCATCACGAACTTCTTCACAGGAGTTGCAACACTGATCATCTGACTGGTGAAGGTGCAAATGCAAACATTAGGAGAATGCAATGAAATTCTAAACAAGAAATCTGGTGGTATTTATTGATTGCAGTGACAGAAAGACCATGGGGCAAACACGATCAACTCGAAAACATTGCATGTATAGAAGTAAGTAGCATCAATGTAACAATGTCAGAGATATATACCTCCTCAGAACCATAACAAGATCCACAGTAAACCTCATTGTGGTCAAGCCTACCACCATGTTTCTGTAATGGCCTTTCAATCTATAGAAGAGAGAAAACAGGTTTGGGGGGAGGAGTTAGTTCAAGGAAGAACCATCATGTAATAGAAATATGATGACATCCCACATTTGACAATTAATGAAGGAAGATGACAGATTCTTCATGCCGCCACCAAGCTTGAAATCAATATTATACAGTTGGAACCTACCCTTTTACAGTGGTTTCCAACATGTATTACGAAGTTATGAATGCAATATAAGCAGATCAGTCCACCAGTCAGACCAATGGTTCATTATTAAATATCAACAGTTTGATGTATTTAAATTATTGTTAACTCTATTGAAAAGAGTATTTTCGGTCCTTGGGAGATACCAATATTTAATGAGATAAAAAAAAATAACAATAGCTATCTCAGTAGTCAGTACCTCTCCAAGGTCTTAGAAAAGCTCAGTGGAAAATATTAAAACATCTGGACATCGCTAACTTAATTAATAAACAAGACAAGAGTTGGCCAATGCTGCCACAAATCAAACCAGCAAAAAGGTAATGGTAAAAAAGAACGAACTCTGCACAAATAAAAATCCATTGATGCTGCCACAGTATTTGATTTCATCTCCATGCCTGAATTTGTGAGAAACGAAGGGAGGCGGGCAGGCTGGATCATGGTGCGTCCTAGTGTCCTAGGGTAACAGTGCAGTTATTGATGGTACCAAGTCAGTATGCTCCCACTACAAAGATCTCCCTCCAGTTTGGTAAAAGAAGTCGTTTTGGACAAGGTTTGAGTCAAACATTGGGAATATAAATCATGAATAACATTTAAGTCGTTGAGTTTGGAAATGTAAAAATTATATAAATAGATTGGTCTTGAAAAGTACTTTCATAAAAGTATAAATATGTAATTTTTCAAGAAATATTTTTATAAAAAAGAGAAGTCAAAGTTGTGTTTTGGTGACCGTGTCGCTGTCCTAAACGACTTCTTTTACCAAACCGGAGGGAGTAGTTTTATTTCAGTTCTCTGCTTCAAAAGAAGGCTCGCTTCTCTTAACCCATGCCACCCAATGGTATCTTAAAAAGCAAAAACAAAAAAACAGTTCATCTGACTTTCCAGATTAAATGGCTGAACAGTCTCTGACATAAACCGGCTAAACTCAGTTGCTCTGGGTTTTACAATATAAATACTAGTCTGGCACCATTTTTGAGACCACAATATGAACAAACTATCCAGTGACAAGCCAAGGAAACTCCAGCCTACGCAGCTGTCTCGGTGCAAGCTGCCCATGTTCTATCACTACAAGTCCCCTTGCAGCATAAACTTGATCCAAGCCGGGTCTACTAATAGGATGCCCTGATCCAGTACAAAATTGAGCTTTTCATAAAGATCTAGCGAGGGAAGTAGCAAGCACTGGGGTATTGAAGATTTACATTCGAGTATCTATTAGAAAAAAATTCTCCAGCATTTGATTCCTTACTAACAGAGTATTTTTTGGTACAGTACCCCAGAAAATCAAAGCAAGAGTTTGTTAATTGGTTTAGATGGATCCTTTGTGATTTGAGTAAAAAAAAAAAGAGAAAATATTGCGAAAAATTGACAAGGTAAGATTTCCATTTCTTTGGTGCAGCCATTACACAGTCCATTGTATTGTATTTTGTGCCAGAATTTCAGCTCAGGCATACTATTCATGCATGCAAACAGTAGCTGCCATTTTCTAATGGCTCCACTGTGCCTAAGTGAAGTTTCTGTAAGGATGTAAGCTCTATGCACTGTGCATAAGCAGACCCCGAAAGCATAAAACATGGCCAATAGAATGCTATTAAGCCCAAATGGTTATATTCCAGCGTAGGAACTAAAAGCCATCGTACTTGCTCAAAACAGGTCCAATTTGAACAACATGCTATCTCATGTCAGAAGTACAATGATATACCTTTGGAGCACCAACTCCATCTTTTCTTGATTCAATTACATTACCAAGATGATCGATTCTTTTCTTTATTATGTCATGTTTCTGCAAAATGGATGTTTAGCCCATCAGGAAACAGTTTATGCAGAAGCTCGGGAAACAAATTAGAAGATGTAAAGCAAAGCACAAAAGAGGAAACTGGCGAAAATCAGTGCACATACTACATCATAGTGTTGCTCTCCGCTGACATCCATTGTATCAACAGCAACTAGAGAACAAGGAAGGGCCGGGAATGTAACATCAAACTGCAAAAAGGATCATGTACATTAATTAACAATCCAAAAGAAAAGCAGCATCTCCACATGCAGCAAAAAATGACATATTATAATGGGGCTAGGCCTCCCCAAATTAGTAATTGTAAATATTCTTAACTCGCTGCCAACCAATTGTTCTTTCACATTTGAACTGTATAAACTCCACAAATATTTGTTCACTAGGTGCCAAGTTGTAGGGTCTGTTTGTTTGCCTGCATAAGGCCTAGCCAGGCCCCCGTAAGCCAGCACATGCATTTTTGGTTGACTGTATAGGGCGTGATTGGTTTCCTGGACTATCGTAAGCCTGGACAGGAGATATGCAAGACCAGCATAAGCCAGGTTAAGGTTGTGCAAGTAGCCATTGATTGGTTGGGTAAACAATACTTGGATAGGCTAAGGTTGTGTGTGATTGGTTGCCTGGTTTGCTTGGTTAGGATTACCTCCTTTCTACCTTGGTGAGCTGAACCACCATCACCGCTTTGAGCTTCTTCTCCATCGAGCTAGCAATGACTCTCCCTCTGTTGGTTCTTGTTACAACATCTCAAGTGCTCATTACCAATATCTTGATTTTGCTTGCAAATACAAACAAAACAGTAGCCATCCAACACCTAGTTTTTCCATTGAAGTAGCAATAGGAAGGGAGAAATCGAATAAGCAATAGTAGCAGCAGCAACAGCACGAAATCCAAGCAGAGCAGATCGAAGTGGAGGTATGAAAGATGAGAAAGAAAAAAATTCAGTAAAAAGGAGAGTAGAAGATCGATTCGCCATCTCTGCCCCCCATTGAATCTGATATGCTGCTTCGATTTGACACCACACAACTTGCTATGCTTATTTGGTAGAGAGAAAAAGAAATCAGGGCGACATGATTTCCTTCCTGCCTGCGGGTGCTCAGTTCCGGGAGGTCAACGGTGAGGCAGAGGGAGCTGCAGGTGCTGCTTCGTGCGAGGCAAAGGAAGGTGCTGCTTGCTCGCCCGCCCTGCTCTGGAGCAGCACTGCTTGCCCGCCCATCCACACGCACCTACGCCCGGCCACACCGCCCGCCGCCGATGCCGCTCACCCGCACGCACCGCCGCACACCGGCATCGCCTGCGCCGCTCGCTTGGATGTGCCGCCCGCTCGTCCCTAGACGCAGCATAGGGCGGCGCGTGTAGACATGGGCGTGGACGGGGGCGCCTTAGCCAGCAGCGAAGGACAGGAGGAGTCGTTGGATGCCGGCGGCGGTGAGATGCGAGGCACGAGGCAGCGGTAGAAATGCCGCGGGAGGTGAGCTGATGCGGTATCTGGCCCGCCGGGGCCTGTACAGGCTGCATAAGCCGGAAACGCAACCCACTCGCGTTTCCGGCCAATGCAGGCCGTACACGCATTTTGGCCCATCGGGGCCTGGCTAAGTGGCCGCCCAGGCAACCAATCAAGCCGGGCCTGCACTATACTGGCTAGGGGGTTGTGCACCATACCAATCACGCCCATAGTGTCCCTAGCCAGGCTCTAGTTGTGCAACTTGAACCCCGCAGCCAGGCTCCGCTAAAACGAGATGAGATCGCGTACTACCGAAGCCAGGCTTGGCCAAGCAGTGGGGCCATTGGGGTGAAGAAAAAAGAAATCCCCTCACCTCCTCGGCCTCGCTGATGGCGGCGACCCTCACCGGACACCCCTGGCCGGACCGCAAGTTCACCTCCACCAATCGCCGCTCTTCTCCAGGCACTTCAACAACGCTGCCGCTGCCGGCAGGGGCCCCTCGGGCTCCGGCGCCGCCATGATGCCAGACCTCCACGCTGTAAGTCCTCCTGTGGGCGTGGATCTCTATTGCGTACTTTCCCCACGGCCGCCGCCTCACCCACGGGTAGTACGTGCCCCCCCTGTTGTTGCAGCTTTCTCCTCAATCGATTTCTCCAAGCAGCAGCATCGGCCCTTTCTCTCTCTCAGATTGCATCTGTTCTCTTCTTCTCCCTCCGCATCCATGCTCTCTCTCTCCCCCCTTCCTAGTGCTCCTTTCCAAACCGGCAAGCAACAAGCCACCAAAGCAAGCAAATTAAATCGGCAAAACAAATCGACCAGCGAGAACAGAGATGAACTGCGGCTGCTGCTGGTTTGCTTCGTGTAGAAGATGAGGTGCGGCGTGGCGACATCGCGAACCACGTTGCAGCAGCTTCGCTCCCGATACGCGCGTGGCACTGGCCACCGCCGGAGGGGTGTACGGGCGGCGGTAGAGCAGGGCAGCAGAGCAGCTGGGCGTGGGCAGTGTTGGAGCCGAGCAAGAGAAAAAAAAGATATCTTGACCGCACCTATGGCCTGTGCAAGGTTCTCATATGGGTTGTACAGGCAACCAAATATAATCTTAAGTTAGCCAGGCTTAGATTGACCAGGAAACCAAATACAACCTAATTGCACACCATTAGCCAGGCTTGGGCTAGCCTGGCTCCATTTTCTAGCCAGACTAGAATAAGCCTTTGAACCAAACAGACCCGTAATGTGCCAATAACTAGCATGAAGGCAATCTGAGGTCTGAACTTTAAGCACATAATTCCAAAAATACACGACTAATATTTTTAAACTATATTGAAGCTGATGAAAGATTGCAAAGAATGTAAAATTTTAGCATAACTAGATTTCGATAGCCTCTTTCTAAACATGGTAAGTACCACTAGAAAGTACAAGAAACTTGGAAGAGTTGCGAGGGGGGAACAGAATTTGCACTAACATTGATATGTAGTCTTTCTCCTCTTGAGGTATCAACAGTGAGCTTACTCTCTGTAGCAGAATATAGATACAGCCCTACATGAAAGTTATCTTAACAGTAAGTTAAAGTACAGTGCTTGAATATTATCTAGATAAAGAAGGCAAGGAACAAGCTACATTGTGAGAGAAAGTACTTGCAGCATCTGACAAGTTAAAATGTTTCTCTCTATTTAGCATGAAAAATAGTAAGCATCAATTATAGCTCATAGGTGGTAAATGTGATCATGCATAGATATAGCAATGTCATGCCCAAAGCAATCATGCTTGCAAAAACAAAGCAACAGAAACTTATAATCAACCACAAACACCAAAATGATGTACTGCATAGCAATTAAAGGATATTAAACATAGTGTGGGACTCCAGTCAGCAAAACTGTTAATCCCTTGGGTGAAGAAATGACTTCATAGTACTGACTGCACAGAAAATCTAACTCACTGCCAATGTTAAAATCACACTAACTTAGAAAACAAATCATCGCAAAAGGTAAAAAAACCATTGCCTATTCAGTCCTCTGTTGACAACTAGGTATAGCATAAACTGAAACAAACCACCATGAAATCAAATACGCTGCTGCCAAATCAATATGTAATATTTCACACCGTCCCTTATTATAGCAAATGCCTTCGATTGATCTCCGCACACGAATTCCAATGCATGTTAACGGAGCCGCGAATTTTAACCAACTACTGCTTCGAATTCACACCATTCGTATGAAAAGACGCACAATCATCCAAACACATTCACTTTTGTACGCAAAGCCACCGAGATGATACGGCGAGATCAAGCTGTGCCGGAGCTAGGTAGAGCGAAATTAAAAGGGATCTGAAGCGAACACGTCGAGGGAGAGGAAAACGAGGGGATGATACGTACGGATCTCTGAGAAGAAGAGGAGGAGGATGGCGAGGGAGGAGAGGATGGTGATGAGGCCGCCGGAGAGGGTGCGGCTGTAGAAGTCCTCGTTCACCTTCGGGTAGGCGTCCAGGTTCCGCAGCTTGCTCCAGAGCTCCATCGCTTGAGCTCACGCCGCCGGCGAGGCCGCCGGGAACCCGGGACGAGGAGGAGATCTACGGCGTCCGCGTCGGCGTGGCCGCCGCGAGAAACGGGGAGGGTATCTCTGGAATTTGTCGGACCGAGGGGGGGCTATTCGACGATTTTGTTTGGATTCGTCATTCGTGTTGTCTTGTTGGCTGGGGTCCAACGAGGGTCTTCCCGGTCACATCATCAAATTTCTAAAAATTCTCTCTCCAAACTTCACTATTCACCTATCACATCAAATCTCTCTCCTCATACATGGAGTACTAAACGTACGAGGGTAAATAAAAAACTAGTTACATGGGTTTGATGTACACGACGAGACGAATCTTTTAAGCCTAATTAAGTCATGGTAGGACAATGTTTACCACAAACAAATCAAAAATGCTACAGTGTCCGATGTGACTTTTTTACTTCACTTTTTACCTTTTTCCAGGAACTAAACACCCCAAGAAAGGAAGGACGCAGGAATTACTCCCATTTTATTTTTATTTTTTTCTCCTAAAGCCAGGTGGCTACTACCGTACTACGGAGTACTAAATAATTGGGCGCCTAACCCTCCACAAAAAAATATGGAAATATATCATAACCAAAGTTGTGAAAATAAATCTTTCGCAAAAAAAAAGTTGTGAAAATAAAGTAGAATGATATTTCAGAAAAAAAGAAAATAAAGTAGAATGGATGGAGTGGATTCTAATATTGCATTTTTTTTATATCATGCACGTCCTACCATCTAAACACATTGTAAAACAGTTTCATAAAAAAAAGGTACACACACATTGTGAGCGAAACGTTTTACATGTGTGGATCCGATCCCCTCCTACTGCAGTTCGAATGGATCTCTAGTTCTGTCTCTGTTTTTTTTTAATGTTGCCTGCCAAGGAAATGCTGATGTGCAAGCGAATTACAAACAATTCTAATTCCTGTTGGTTGGAAAACGAAAATGGTAATTGCATGGCTGTTTTTGCTGGAAGCAGATGACGACGCCTGGTACTCTAGTGGCGGAAATGGGCACCGTGGAGAGCCCCGGTTGGTGCTCATGCTGCTTAACGCGGTCCATTTATAATCATGATTCACCACCTGTTCATTTATGCAGCAACAGCAAATCCAGAAACAAGATTAATAACAACTTAACAACGGTAAAAAAAATCCCAAAAGTAAATGACTAATGACTGATCGACAATGCATCCTTCAGCACATCATCATCATTGCTCAAAACCTCGAACTAGAGTGCATATACATTACACTTTATCGCTCGAAGCCTGGAACTAGGGTGCATATACATTTCAAATGGCATTGCACATCATTGTCTATCATATAGTACTTGGCAAAAGAGATGCAGAATGGCATTGCATGTACAAATATTTCTTGTAAGCTCTACAAAGATGAGAAGAATGAACAAAAGGATATCTCATATACTGGTATAACCCCAGGATGAATGTACATCTATCCCCGCATCTTGCACTTTAATACCACCACCTCACATTTACAACCGCAGAATTAAGCCGGCATATCACTAGCCAGTAATCTACAATTTTTTTTCCTAGCTTATATTGCAACTTAAAAATGGTTAAAAAAAATTATGCCTATTATTTCGACAAACATATACATCTAGACAATTTACTTATCCATCTCTAAGTGACTAGTTTTGTTCTGTTCCAGAAATCAGAGCCACTGTTCTGACGAATCGAATCTACTTCCACTTCTCATAATTCGTTTTTGCCTCGTCAATATCCCCTTTGAGACCCATATACTTCTGCAACGAAACCTCCGAGAAGGTTTCAAGCTTCCCTAGGAATATCTCCAGACTCGATTGTAAATCCATAGGGGGGTCACTCCTCTGGATTTCCCCCATCTCACGGTTAAACCGTCCACTGTGGGATAATGAGAAGGTTAGCTTTGAACTACCACGTCGCTTCTCTTGGTGTGGCATAGAGTGGTTTATATCTGCTGCAAGGTCTTTAATAGCATCCTCCAATTCCTTGGTTGGTAAGGTATCCAATAAGTTTATCCAGCTCTCGCAGGTTTTAAATATGGGCGCAACAGCATACTTTGTTATTGGATCAGCTTCAACCTTCTTTTTCCTGGAACTCTTCCTCCTCCTCTGTAGTGACTTCACACACTTGAGTAGCCATGAATTCAGGCTATTCAAATATGCTCTGTGAGATGATATCCATTTCTGGAAGTTCGAACATAATGTGCTTAGCTCAACCTGGAGGAGTAGAGTGGCTTGTAACTGTGATTCTGACCTAATTGAGACCTTCATGCTGCCACTTCTGGATACTAGCTTAATCATCTCATGTTGATGTCGGTGACACTCGAGCATTGTTACCCACATGCGAGTTAAACTGCAAATGAGACAAATATTGTATTCATTCAATACAGATACCATAAAAAGAGAATAACGAAAGTGCATTGGATTAGTGCACTGCATAAGCCCTTAACTGGAGTTTTGTTACATCCTACAGCAGAGCTTGCAAGCATCATCACATAACAAATTTTGGCATTGCTGCAGTGCAGTAAGTCACTGCCACCATGTAATCATAACTAGTCATTTATCATCTACTCCGTATTAAGGTAGGCCTGACTGACCATGATGGCTTGGTCCGGTTCCATTCGGTATTTACTTATGATTTATTAATGTAGACAGACCAGGCCACAAAGTGAGACTTCTAGTTTGTTGGATGCAGACAATGGCCTAAGTGCTTGAATCGTATCAAAACAGGTCACAATCATACTGGGGCCAAAAACATAATCAGGTCTACATTAACGTGCCAATTGAATTGTAGTTCAATTGAAACTGAAGGGACATACCTTCCAATCAATTCCTCTAGCTGTGGTTGAAGCTCTTTGTCCCTTAGATCTTCTATGTTCTTCGAAATCATGTCTATTCTCTGAATGGCTACTAAAATTCTGGAGTGCAAATCCTTCACAATAGCACGAGTTTTGTCAATACTCATTTGGCTTTCTCCTCTTGATTCCTGGTGTCTCAGTTGCCTACATTTCTCATCATATTGCCTGCAAACTGCACTGCTCGCCTGAAAGAATGGGGAAAAACTGTAAAATCAACAAATTTTGGCTATGCAAAGCAAAAGGTATATGGTTCTACAATGTACAACAATTATCTTCTTGTAACTGCATAAAACTAAATTAACATTCGTTTAAGCATTTTACTATAGGAGGTATGGGGTAATGTCCACTACATAACAAAGCTGCATCGCGCTGTAGAGCTGCAGGCTTCCAGGGCAGTCGCAGCCCTCTATTGCCACCATGTTAGGCATTAGTATGATCTATTTGTTCCACCTGCTAGCCATCTATCTTTACACGATTTGACATCAATGCAGAAAAAAATAATCCCGGTACAAGATAGCTATCTTAATTCAGAGTTGAACAACTCCATACATGAAGCAAGCTGCACCTGCTATATACCCTCATATTGGATAGAAGTTCATAGAACAGATAACTGGAAAAGGAGGCTTTTACCTTAACTTCGTCATAAAGCTTTCTCTCCCATGCATACAACCTGTCCAGTGTGGACGCATGACTGCCAGCATTCATGTATACGCCAGCAAAGATATTCCCAGTGAGACCATCCACGTCATCTTTTGATGTTGTCCCAAGAGGAATTCTAGATGAAGAAGAAAGTGAAGACATTGATCTATGCCAGGTAAGGTACTTCACTTCAGCCTGAGGAGGAGCTGCATTACAACATGAGGTATTTCTATGTCATGGTGGGCTCAAGCTCTACTAGTCACTCTGCAGGGTATAAGTTAACACGCTCCATCCAAACTTGCAATAGCTGTTTCAACTTCAACCACACTATACTTTAGAACAAATATGAGCTACATGACAATGAAACTGACATAGTTGTTCCCAAACTACCTCGAACATATTATAGCAATCAATGGCCAAAGATATATGCCAGGGTGACAAAGAAGGCATAGGGTCAAAATAACAATACAGTGCTACAGCTATTTACAGGTACTTGTGTTGTATGAAGGGGAAAAGGGAACAGTAGTAATTATTAGTCAGAGTAAAATAACTCACGTTGAGGAACAGGGACTTCCTCTCTGCAACAAGCAAATAATGATGCAAAAAACCCTGATGCGGTTGATCCAGGTGCTGCATCAAAATATCAAGACAACCCCAGTGAGTAAATCAAAACAGGTGTAGTAAAAAAAATGTCCACTAGCTCTTGAGTTTTAGTGATGGTGATGACAAATAAACAGCAAAATTTCATATCATGGTGTGTATGCATCACAAAACCTCTCTAGTTTCCATCTTCACTTTGAAGCAAAACTCGAATGCATGTGTTATGGAATGGCAGTGTAAATTTACTAAGATATAACCTTTTTCTTCCGGTAGTAAAGGGCGGAAATTGACTTTATCTGCTTCAAGCATCCTTGGGACTTCTTTTCCAGAATCAGATGCCTTGATGAATAAGATTTCGATCTCCTTCATGCATGAGTTTAAGTCCCTTGCCACATTCCTTACATCACGAAAAGGTTCCTTTGATTTCCCATTTAAACGTAGAGCAGCAGTCGAAGATGAAACTTCTTTCACAGGGCTCGCCACAGGAGTTTCGTCACTTTCATACATGCTAATGTCCAGCACCCTCGTGTCGTCTCTTGGCCTTACATTCTGAGAATCAGCTCCTGTGTCATCTTTTGGTCTTTCAGTCTGAGAATCAACTCTCGTCCCATCCTTCGGCCTTTCAGTCTGAGAATTAACGCTCATGTTATCTTTTGGTCTTTCGGTCTGAGAATCAACTCTTGAGCCATCTTTTGGTCTTTCAGTATGAGAATCAACTATTGAACCATCTTTTGGTCTTTCAGTCTGAGAATCAACTCTTGTGCCATATTTTGGACTTTCAGTCTGATAATCAACTCCCGTGCCATCTTTTGGTCCTTCAGCCTGAGAATCAACTCTCATGCCATCTTTTGGTATTGCAGTCTGAGAATCAATCGTTTCCGGAGCTATCTCATCCACAGGATGCTGTACAGGTGACTGACCTGTTGCAGTATATCCAACAGGAGTATCATTGCGATTCTTGAACACACGTACTAAAGACTCAGATGTTGGATTGTCAAAGTCATCTTCTGACAATGCAAGATCATCCTCTCCACCACTCATAGGAGATTTGTCAATATCTTTGAGGTCTGGAGCTTTCTCCTCTCCTAGGCACCGCCTTATAAAATCACGACGAGCAGGAGACTTCTCCACTTCCTCTTCAAGCTCTGGGATTCCCTCCTTCTCACGAAGACGCCTGATATCATCAGCATTCTCAAAGTCATGACCAAGTTCCTTCTCATCATGAAATGAGATCTGGCTCTCAACAGGTTGGAAAAGGCCAAAGTAGTCCCATGGTGGTGTCCCGGGAGGAGCTTCAAATGTGGAACTATCATCCAGATCATGGATAGCTTGCCTGCGCACAGGGGATGATGTTTCAAGAGTGGTTCTTACAGGTTCAAGCACCTTCTCCTTAATAGTTGTCACTGAGTTCCCCCCAGCTTTCATATGATGGACATGGAAACGTCCGGAAGATAAAGGTGATGGAATTGGGGAGAAAGAATCACTAGCATGATGTGAAAGGGATGGAGAAAGGTTCATTGATTTCTGCCTGATGGTAGGAAGCTCTGGAGTGGCAGATGTTGATGTGAACAGGGACGAATCTGTTGGCACTTCAGGCTCTACGAATTTTCTCAGAGCAAATCCTGTGTGCCTAAGTGACTGAATATAAGCAAAATGAGCAGCTGCGAAAGCACATCTTCCGTCAAGAGCTTCTCTGACAAATCGTTTTCTTTCCTGGCACAGGACAAGAGCCTTGTCATCTTCACTCTTTGATCGCGAACCCATTGTCAAGTGCACCACACTCAGTGACTAACAAAAATTGCAGGTGCATGCAAAGCCACGGTCATACACTGCAAGTATTGAGCGAAGCTATTCCACCGTGAAGTCCAAGGCAGTATAAATTTGTTCCTGCACTTCAAGTATTAAAGAATTTCGCTATTAGATTGTATCGAAAAATTGAGTGAAGCTGACATCAAAGGAAATTAAGCTGATGTTTTCCCAGAAATTATGTGTGCCCATTAAAGTGCACTCTGAGGAAAATAGAAATGACACATGCTTAATGCTGTAAAATTAAATTCCATGTATAATGCACAAACTGGTAACATCAAAAAATTAAAACAGGAAAACACCATAATCTGTGATTCTATATCATAGACCAATGGCAAACATTGGACAAGTCGTCCCATTCAAAAGTGGCATGCACAGCTCAGACCATAAATGCTACTCACTCCGTCCTAAAATGTAAGTTGTTTTGGCTTTTCAAAATACGTAGTTTTTGCTATTTACCTAGATATACACTCTGGATGCATAGTAAAATATAGGTATCTAGAAAAACCAAAACGGCCTACATTTTGGGACGGAGGAGGTACATTTTCTTATGGCCAGCTGGCTTATAATACACCTGTGCTTAAAAGGAAATTTGTAAGGTGAAACTCACGTAACGGAAAAACTGCTTTCCAAGACCATACTGATATGTAACGGAAAATTGGCTAAATAGGCACATATACTAAAAACAAAACAAACAACCAGGTGTTCCATTTTTGGAAATTTCTTTGGCCGTCTCAAACCTAAAACGTAATCCACGGAGAAATCCATGCGCCATAACAGACAATCCAATCCACGACACAAATCAACGGTAACGGACAATCCAATCCACGACACAATCCAATCCACGACACAAATCAACGGTAACGAACAATCCAATCCACGACACAAATCAACTGTAACGGACAATCCAATCCACGACACAAATCAACGGTAACGGACAATCCAATCCACAACACAAATCAACGGTATGCCACGTGTACCCACTCCAACTTCGGTTCGCCACTAACGGCAACACGGTTGGTCTTATCCAGAAATACTCTATGCCTCAACCAGATCCTTCAGACGCGACGGACTAATCTCGTCTTGATTCAATTCCATTACCATGCACGCTCAATTCTCCAACAAGCGTGCAGCAAGTACCCTCAGGCTGAGGGATTCGGACTACACAGGCTCGAAATCGAATCAAGGGCGCCGGTAATGAAGTACACGGATAAATATAACCACAACTGCTGGAGCTTCACCAGCCATTCAGAGGGTGAGAGTGAAGTGACTCAGATACTGCAGTGGCCACTGCCCACCGCAGAATTACGGAAATTCTTCCCGCGGAACCAAAAATCCTCCCCATTCTCCACTGATACCCTAACTGGACACGTTAGCATCACCCAGTAAATCAGAAAACGAAGAACCTATCGCCAACGCCGTACTACCACTCCAAACGAACAACCACCAACGGGAAGCAGGAAGATCCGATTCTCCTCCGCTCACAGCAACCACCGCGAAGGCATGAACTCGATTCCCTCCCCCTAAATCGCCCACCTCCGCACAGCGCGCAGCCGCGCTCCGCAATTCGCCTAGAAACGCGGAGTAACCCACCCGACGAGCCCAATCCTGTGAGAGTCCGAGAGAGAATAATCACCTGGATGGGCCCGCGACTAGGGCTTGCCGCGGGGGTCGCCTCGGCGGTGGGCTCCGATGGCTGGACGCGTTGAAGAAGAAGAGGATCGCCGCTGGACTCGGGTGGGCGGTGGTGGAGTGGCGAGGGGAGGAGAGGAGAGTCAGTGGAGAGAGAGACTTGAGAGGAGAAGAGAAGCTTCGAAGACGGTGGGCAGCGGGCGGTGCCGACTGCTGCGGCCGAAGGACGCAGGCAGACGGCGCAGCACTGCAGCAGATGGATGGATGCAACGGATGCGTGTGCGCGTGTGGGCTTGGGGATTCGTATCGCCGCTGCGGGTTGGGGCCTTGGGGGCGGGCGGCCAGGTCGCTGCCGCGCGGGGCCCCTCGCACAGGGGTCGCCGGGTCGGGCTCGCGGAGTCGCGGGTTGGCTCGGGAGCGGCGGTGCGCGTCAGCGCGAGGTGCGCCGTGCGGGTGGGGATGGGGCTGGCCGTAGCCGGCTGCGGCCGCCCGCGTGGCCGGGTGGAACGAGCCGAAAGGCTGGGCGGAGCGGAGCGGCTGGCGTTTTTTGGTGGCTTGCACCTTTGCCAGTGCCTCTTCCCCGTTCTTTTCGCGTGTTTTTTTCTGGGTAGGGTGTGCCGGCCCGGCAGGGTGGGCTGCCATTCGCGCCCCACCCACGGTAGGGGCTCGCGCGATCTCTCTCGCTCGTCTCGTTTTCAGATTTGTTTGGGTCTGCCAGCCCCGGCCAGCAGGCAGCAGCGGTGGATACTCGTGGTCCGCGGGGTAGAGAAAAAGGAGAAGTTTGCCTTTGGAAGTTCACCGTTTTTTGGTGGCTACTACTGGTTGGTGTCCGGGCTCGTGTAACTCCGTAAATAAAAGTCAGTGCACTCGGTCGCGATCTCCGTCAGACTATAGTCCAGTGTGGATGGACCCCTGGTTCTGCAACTGCGAGCGCACTGACTCACATGTGGATGGGGCGTGCCACGTGTGCACAGTGGGCTCGTGGCGACGCTGCAGGCCAGCAGTTTTGTACTCCCCGTACGGGCTCTGAATTGGTAGCGGGGACCTGCTCCGGTCTGTAAATCTCGAGCCTTGGCAATTCTACCGGCCTGATTATATAAAGGGCATCAAGCATGTATGGTCGCCTTCCAGATGACGAGAGATGTTTACATCGTCTTTATAGCTACTAATCCGTCGCGATTATCGATTTGCATAACTTCGCACACTCGAGTCGTTATCAGTAAAACGGATCGTGACAACTGACAATGGATGAATTTCTGACACACACGGCACGATGATTGTGACCCTCGCCTCGTTGGCTAGTCAACGCCGCAGCTACGACTTTTGCCGCCCATTTCCTATACCTACATACAGTACGTACGTAGGTAATCTTCTTCATCATGCGGAGTACTAAGCTGCACGGCGCTAATCTTCTTCCTTCGAACGCAAGCGGTAATTCCCCCCTTGACCTCCAAGCCGTGTGAGACGTGGTCACGTGACATCGAAACACGATCTCACCATGCATCATGGGACTCGGGAATACGTCCGATCCGTCTCAACAGCCACAAAACAGTTGTCTAGCTACTAGCTATACACAAGGCACCAAGCCAAAGCCACCACACCAAGGCGGCCGCTAGCTACTAGCTAGGCAGCCATGGTCACCCACGAGAACAGCGCGCCCCCGATCACTACCAATTGACCAATCCTGCGAGCTGAGCGCGCGCAACAACATCCGATCGGCCGATCGATCGGGGGTCGGTCCAGCACCAGCAGCACGCCAGCACCTGCACCTCGATTTGTCGCGCCTCGGCCGCCGATCGTGCCGGGCCACCGATGGCGACGCCCACCGGCACCCAAAACTCACCTAGCGCAGTAGCGCCGAGCGTGGCTACAGGAAGGATATCCTATCCGCCGGCATTGCTATTGTTACCGATCGATTGGTGCCCGGCCGGGCGATCGGGATGGCTCCACCGATCGATCCGCAGACCTGTAGGATCCCAGAGCAAAAGGCACTCTGCCACTCTCACTCTAGCTAGCTAGCCACGCAAGCGAGATTCTCTGGGGGATGGATGCGGACATCGCCTGGTATTATTTGGGGGCGCTTTTCGTCGGCCGTGTTTAGTTCCATAAAGTTTCAAAAAGCAACTCCTAAGTTCACGATGCAAAAAGAAAGATTTCTATCACATTAAAATGTCATAACATGCATGGAGTACTAAATGTAGATGAAATCAAAAACTAATTTCACAGTTTTGTTGTGCTCTGCGAGACGAACATTTTGAGCATAATTAATCAATTTTTGGACAATTTTTCACAAATACAAACGAAATGCTACAGTAACGCAATGATTACGAAGTGACAT
>OAMR01000025.1:16889-42576 GCA_900205405.1 Echinochloa crus-galli
CTATTATTTCAGCAAACAACTCTCAACCAGAAAGGCATTTGTAATCTTCTATGAAGCAATGAAGATCAAAACTTGAGCCCATGAACGCAACTGCAAAATCGTACAATGAGCAGGTGAGTGGGTAACCCATGGAGTTTGCTGGATACTTGTATCGTGGCTCTATGTTATTGACCAGCTTCATTCATCACAAAATGGACAACATATAAGGATGATAGGAAAAAGTTTGCAAGGGTGGCCAGATGAATTTGTTATATAATCAGGAGGATCAATCCATGTCAATGTGCAAGGACTGATAATGGCATCTACG
Organism: Echinochloa crus-galli; assembly: GCA_900205405.1. Classification (NCBI taxonomy): domain Eukaryota; kingdom Viridiplantae; phylum Streptophyta; class Magnoliopsida; order Poales; family Poaceae; genus Echinochloa; species Echinochloa crus-galli. The sequence goes on from OAMR01000025.1 coordinate 17,197, forward strand.
TCTCATCCCTCTTGCTTTGATAATAAGTAATGTGAAGAACACAAACAGTAGCGAAATTTCAGTCTTTGAATGAAGTGATCTCCTATTGCAAAATTGTCTCTAATCGATTATTTTTCTGCTGGTTGGAAAAGAATGACAGGATAGCCGTGATGTTAAATCTGTTATGGCACGGATGCGGCTTGACAAAGAAATTAACCCGAAACCCCAACATACTTGGCCGGCGGAAACCTGCGTGGCGCGCTGTCCCGTGGCGAGCTCCTCCCGTGGCGGCGCCTACCACTTTTCCCCGGGCAAGTTGCAAAACCCAAGCCCGGAAGTCCACATGGCCTCCCCACTCACCCGCGCCGCCCTTGGCGCCGCCGCCGCCTCCACGCACCGCGTCGCCAGGATGGTCGCGTCTCCCCGTGGGGCCGGTGCCGCCGCCCCTCGCGCCGTCGTGCTGCCGCCGTCGCCGTTCGCCACCAAGGAGCACGTCGGGCTAGGGCGCCGTGCGGCTTCCTTCGCCACCGACGCCGGGGCCGGGACCGGGGGCGCCGGCGAGGAGGGGAATGGCGCCACCAAGCTACCGGCGAGGAGGAGGCGGGTGCAGAACAACTCTTATGCATGGATGGAGCCAGCTGCCCTATCCAACATTTTTGTACAAAACTTAAGTATACTTCAAGTTTATACATAGATACATGAACTGTTGGGCTTAAATTCTAGTTTCTTGAGCTGCAAACACACATCCAAGAAACTGATAACCCAGAAAGCCCATCAATTCCCTCGGCCTCACGGCGTGTCTCTTGCTTCCTGCGTTGTGAGTCATCGTGCTGGCTGCTCGCTCGGCGGCTGTTCCCCCCGCGAGGATTTTAGCAAGGCATCGAGCGTCTGGACTGCAGAGTGCAGACAGGGGCCAGGCCAGCTTCGGCGTCCAACCTCCACGGCGGCAAGCTGCGTCGGGCCGTCGACTCGCGCGGCTTGTGCTCAGGCCCTCCGTGCCACACTTAGATGTTATACATACATGTTTGACAAAATTTGCTTCTAGACACCGTTATTCATCTAAATTGGTCAGAACACACCACCAACGACGACATTTGTCAAGTACCATTATGAAATCGAGCTCATTTGTTAGAACACACCGCAACGATTAATTTTTTTTTCTGATTTGAGGAGAGAGGGGTACTGAGAAAAGTCGTTTTTGCCCTCATGTTCTTCATCCTCCCGCCTGTTGACTTGTAACTCCCGCCCGCGCCGACAAGGTCCGCCGACGCGCAGGAACTCCGGCAGGCCGGGGTACTTGGCCGCAACGCCGACCAAGGCCACGTTCCTGTTCTTCCCCAGTGCGGCAGCCCGACGTACTTGAAGATCCCCATCTGCTCGATCTCCTCCAGCACGTCCTCGAAGTCCACCTGCTCGATCTCCCTCCCTACGAAGCTGCTGTGCTCTGTTCTGCTCTGCTTACGAGATAGAATTCCTCCACCGCCGCGGCTTCCGAGGCGCCTCGCCGGGCGCTCCCGGCGCGTGTCCATTGTGCCCCGCCGCGTCGGGGCCGCTCATCTTGGCCAGCCTGCCTAGCTTCCTCCACCCGCTGCTCTACGCCGACGGCCCCTGATTCTTGCCACCCTTGGGCCCGCCGCCAGCGATGGCGCGCCGCGCTCCACCTGCTTCTGGAGCGCGTCCATCTCGTGCTGCAGCTCCAGATACTTGGCCTTCATGCTCTCCAGCTCGAAATTGAGCGTGTGATGTCCTTCTTCGCCGCCGCCCACCAGTCCTGGAACGACTGTGGCGTCCCGTCCAGCAGTTGTCGCCACGTCGGCGGCGTTGCCGGCACCGCCACCGCGTCCGTCGCCGCCCTGCCCGCGAGGGTCCCACGGGCACGCGGTGAGCAGCTCGTCCTCGTGCCCGGCGACGCACCTGCCGGAGGTCTGCATTAGGTGCTGCTCGACCTGGTCGTCGTCGTCACGCTCGGCGAAAATCAACGAGCGCTTGAACAGAGGCTGCAGAGCGAGTTACAAGTCAACGGGAGGGAAGACGAAGAAGACGAGGACAAAAACGACTTTTCCCAGCATCTCTCTCCTCAAATCAGAAAAACTATTATTTTAATTGTTGCGGTGTGTTCTGACAAATGATCTCGATTTTTTAATGGTACCCAGCAAATATGACCGATGACGCTGTGTTGTGGCCAATTTCGCAAAGTAACGTGTCCCAGAGCAAATTTTTCCTACATGTTAAGTTGTTCACAACTTAATATTTAGTTATTGATACATCTGAATCTTCTTTTTTGCTTTGAATTGGAGCTTTTTTTATAGAAAAAATGGGAAACAGACTCGTTTCCTGCTCTTGTGGCTTCAGCGACGAGGTTCTTTCCAAGATCGAGTCGTTCGTCGAGGAGGAGACGGCAAAACAGACTCGTTTCCAGTCCGAGCTCGTTGTTCAGATCAAGTCATTCGTCAAGGAGGAGACCATGAAACAGACTCGTTTCCTGTCCAAGCTTGCTGACCAGCTCTTCGACCAGAACAAGTATGTGAATTGATTCGCAAAATATACTAGCTTCATCCATGCGCACACGTATCGATCAGGGGCAACCGTCGATAGGAACAAATTATGTCTTCTCTTGGTACGGATGCGCAGTCCTGATCGCTCCAGCCAGCGACAAGCCAGAAACCGCTAATCTAGGTAAAAGAAAAAACAGACGCATTGGATCCCTCGCTCCGCTGCGCTTATACCCAGTGCCGTCCCGAAAACTCGAGGGGCCCTGTGCAAAAATTGAAATTAGGTCTTAAATTTTATTATGACAAATAAGAATTAATTGGCTCCAACTTTAGTACAATATGTATTATACTTACACATGCATTGGTTAAAATCATCTCTTTCTTTCCTTTTTTTATCGAAACATATCTTCAAAACTAACATTTATCTCAAAATAATTATTCATCAAGACTAATAACTTTATTCATCTAGATGAATTCGTCTTTTGTTCTAATAAAACTCGCTTCATCTCGAAAAACGTCCAATCTTTTTTGGGGCCACCTTTTACTATGTCAACAATTTTGGAATCAAGCTGATGAAATTTATCAAAATCTATAACATTATTATTTCCCATAGGTGAATGATCTAAGATAACATAACACTAATGTCATAACCTCTCGAAATTCATAACACGAGGCATTAAAAGAGCAAATATAGCATGAGGAATGAGAAATTCATGAACAAAAATCTTGGACGTTGTAGCTACTAACAACAACAAAATAGCCTAACATAGTGTGCTGCAGTTTTCTATTGCTACCGGAGGCCATGGTGAAATATCAACCAACTTAAAACCAACCCAAGGTGCAAACTCGATGGACATCAAATTGCAAGAAAAAGTTCTGTGGGTAAACAAAACTGAGATTGAAGTGTTCTAGGACCTTCATGATCTTTAATATTACTAGGAGAGAGTAGAGAGATTACATGTCCTCTGTTGAAGTCTTCTAGAATTTCAAACGAGACTGATTTTTTTTCCATCTTCTAGCTAACACAAACTGGGCCCCCTTCCATTTGGGGGTTTAGGCTGCACTGTTTGCACATGCCACGTACGGCTTATACTAAAAAATGTTTTTATCACCAAATATATTTATGCTGTTGGAAATGCTATTTTTCAGATTAAAGAAAAACAAAAGGCGCCTCCGTTCCCATCGCTCCGCGCGCTCCGCTTATATGGGTCACGTACCGACTACTCACGTCGAGAGACCACCCCACCTACCTTCTTTTCCCCCGGTAGCCTCGGAAAGGCAAAACCCAAGCCCGGAAGTCCACATGGCATCCCCCCTCGCCCGCGCCGTCCTTGGCGCCGCTGCCAGGATGGTCGCGTCTCCCCGTGGGGCCAGCGCTGCCGCCCCTCGCGCCGTCCTGCTGCGGCCGTCGCCGTTCGCCACCGAGGAGCGCGTCGGGCGTCGTTCGGCTTCCTTCACCACCGACGCCGGGACCGGGACTAACGCTGCCACCGGCGAGGAGGGGAACGGCGCCACCAAGCTGCCGGCGAGGGGGCGGCGGGCGCAGAACAACTCTTGTGGCTTCAACGACAAGGTTCTTTCAAAGATCGAGTCGTTCGTCAAGGAGGAGACGGCGAAACAGACTCGTTTCCACTCCGAGTAGCTCGCTGTGCAGATCAAGTCGTTCGTCAAGGAGGAGATGGCGAAACAGACTCGTTTCCATTCCGAGCTCGTTGGCCAGATCAAGTCGTTCGTCAAGGACGAGATTGCGAACCAGACTCGTTTCCAGTTCGAGCTCTTCGAACAGAAGTATGTGAATTGATTCGTAAAATAAATGCACTACCTTCATCCACGCGCACGTCTGCATCTTGTTTTTGTGGGATCGATCAGGGGGCGACCGTGGACAGGAGGCCGGTGAGGGGTTCAGCAAGAGATCGATCCTGTACACGATCATCATCAGCTACGTTATCGTCAAGCTCACCAGTGCCGAGCCGCCCAAGAACGTTGTCGTCAACCTCACCAGCGGCACCATTGCCGAACAGCCTAAGACCGACCTCAAGCACGAGGCTGGTGGCGGTGGCGCCGGCGGGGCGGTCAAGGGTGGCGTCGTCGTCAAGCACGAGGGTGCGGCCGGCGGTGTCATCGGAGTCAAGGAGGAGAAGGATAAGGACGTCGGCAAGGATCAGGCCAACAACGGCGTCGGCGGCGACGTGGGCAACCGAGTTGGCGTGGAGGGCGGGAACGCCACCGCTTGACCGGGCTTGTTCTTGAGTGTGTTGAGACTTATGAGGCCGGCTCGTTGTGTTTGGAAAGTGGAATGAATTTCTATCATCTCTCGGGTGATTATCTGTGTTTTTTTCACTCACATTTCTATGGTTGTGATACTCTAATATAAGTGCAGCCGGTTGGTTTATCTGGCTATTTTTATTTTGATTCTCTGGATCGTTCATTCGCCGGCCCATTCACTCTCGTTTGTCTCGTCATGACTGAGAATGCCCCAGCGCTGCCCCCGAGATAGTAGCGGAGGCTTTGCACCGTCTGACACCCAATGGCCGGGGCTCGAGTACACACCGGCGTCCAACTTGTCTTCCGCCTGCCGTTGGTGGACGACCTGTCCTGTAAGCTAGCTTCTCGGCTGCGCAGGACTGAAGACCGACCGGCTCATCCTTTGCTGAACCTCGTGCCAATTCAAGGAGCGGTGCCCCTTTTCATATTTGATGACACAAAAACAAGCTTCAGTGCCACTATTTATTTTACATGAATATGTCAACAGTTCACATTTGTTTTAGATACCGCAGTTCAGTTTTTAATCACCATTTCATCTATGCTAACATTTTCAATTTATATTTTTGAGTGTGAAGTATTCAGTTAGCTTTATTCGTTTCAAACAAAAAATCAGTTAGCATTTCAGTTTTCATGTTCAGTGTATTATTCCCCTCCCAGTTTCCCTTATAGCCATCTTTCTAAGCTACTCCCTCCGTCCCACAATATAAGCATTTTTCAATTTTAGTGTATCACATTTGACCATCCATCTTATTCAAAATTTTTGTCAATATATTATTTATTTTGCTATGACTTGTTTTATCGTTAGGTATGTGACTTATTTATTTTATATATTTATAATTTTTTTTAATAAGACGGATGGTCAAACGTGATGTCTGAAAGTCAACAAATGGTTATATTTCGGGACAGAGGGAGTACATATATATATTGTTCCCTCGCGCAAGTCGTTACAAAAATGGAAGTATTCAGTTACAGAGTTTGATTGCTGAAATCATATAGAACACAGATAAATACAGGAATCAAGCTAACATAGCTAAAGACGGCAGGCAAGCCCAATCATCTGCCACACAAAACGGACTACCTAAACTTATTCTCTCCTCCCGCCACCCCGGTCATGGTTTCTGAGCTCACCACCACGACCTAGTTTCACAAATCACAAACCAGTGTCATTCAAGTTGGCATTGATGTAAAACCTTATACGAGCAGAGAAAAGTAGTTCGGAAGTTTTGAGTATACCAAATGTGAAGCTCTGAGGGGATCAGCTAGCTCTTGCTGTGGTTTGCCCTTTTCAGGAGCTTCCGGCTGGGTGGGGCATGATCATCCTGCAACATAAGAATGCCCTAAAGAAGGCTGCATAGCTAAGGAAGGAATTTGCTAAAACTTGCAGCCGGCCAGCAAGGCATGACCAAGATGATTAAAATGCGGAAGCAGCCCTTACCTTATATAATGAAGCCGCAGAGTCTGACTGCATTGTCTGATTCTGAGCTTGGCCAAGAGACTGCAACGTCTCGATGGCGTCTACTGTGAGCTGCCAGCCAGAGAACGCAGTGCTCGAACCAGTATTAATACAGCATGCAGCAGCAACATTTCCATTTACCCATGGGCAGTAATTGTTGTGGTGTTTTATTGGATCAAAATCTGGAAGATCTGTTTCACAATCGTTTTCTCCATTTGTTGCTCCTGACAAATCAAATGTAAGAACAAGGTGAATGGCATATGCAAACAAAAGTATATTTCTGCTGCTGATGTGAAAATATGCTAGAATAGCAAAAACAAACATGCATAGAACATAAGAGTGCAGTAAAAGACATGCAGAATTATGATCGCAAATTAAGACTATGAATGTAATCGCCCATGGCAAACTAAAATTTAATGAACAAAACATGAATGTAGTTCAACAGAAGAGCGTATGCGTGTAAACACAAAAGTAACAGTAAATGTACATTACTGAAAAGTTATATGTACAAGTACCTAGCCCATTTGCTGGATCGTAGCCATCATTGGTCAGCATCATACCAGTCACTTCCTCTTTCGATGCATCAATGCCAGAATAAACTCTTGCGTTACAAGAAAGAGAAGGATGTGCGCTATTCTCAGGACCTACAGCATGACTTATCTTCTCTCCACTCTCAACAGAATCAGCTTTAGTTGAACCACAAATTTTTGAACCACTGTCGGCTCGGACCGCTAACCGAGATGCCATATCTTGGCTATCACCATGAGGATCTTCTCGGCCAACTTCTTCAGGGGCAGACTCATCCATCAATGCAGGTCCAGGGGCTGACTCACCAGTGTGGCCCATAGTCTCAATGAGCTCAGGAATTGGATCAGCATCTCCAACAACGCTACCAGTTTTATGCTCAGAAATATCGGTCCCATGAATTTCAGCTTCATGACTAGCACCCATCCCAACACTCCCCCCACTAACTCCCAGGCTAAGCTGATCTCTAGCAGAAGCAGGAGTTGTCTCTGCATTGACGACTTCTTCTCCTCCATTCATACTACTCCCTCCTATCTCTCTTGCATTACTTTCAGTTTCAGCAGCAGGCTGTACAAAACTGCTTTGCTGTGCTAGGTTGCTACAATTGAGATCCAACGCCTCGCTCATTCCACCACTCCTGAGCGCACTAGAAGGCTTGTTAACATCATCGCCATCACATGGATGGTATTCAACACTCTCCATAGAATTTTCCTCTGCGCTGTGAACAGTATCCATCGCAATAACGGAAGATTCCCTCCTAGAATCCTTTGGAAATGGATTCTGAAGGGCAGATGGACCCTCAGCATTAGATGTATCAAACCTGTTAACATCTATATCCAGGTCAAAGCTTAAGTTTCTGCTGGGACCAGCTCCTGAAGAAGATGGGCGATTGATATCGAAAAGATTAAAACCGCGAGGCCTTTTGCTACGAGCACCAGAATCTTGCGCAGCATCATCAACTTCATCACCATCGCGGTCAATGACAGTTCCCTCTATGCTGTCAGCAGGCTGAAGCCTGTTTATTGGTTTGTCAGCTGTGCTCCCACCTTCCTCCAGGTTACGCTTCCTTGAAATGGGGCCCTGAGACTCAAATGAGGCTGCATGGCCACCAAGCTCACTTCCAGTAGGCTTCCCAATAATGAGATCTCTTCCCATTCCTCCACAATTGAAAGGTCCAGGCATTGGGGGCAATGCAGCATGGTTTGATGGCAAGCCTCCTGGCATTGTCAGATTTAAGTCAACTTGAGCATTTGACAGAGACTTGCGCTCATCAGTACCTGCCTCGTCACGTCCTTCGGCATTTTCTTTCACTGCTCCTTCAGCAACCAATCCATTGATCCCACTGGTAGCACTTATTCCACGGGTCAACATAGGCTTCCTTCCTGTATCAGGTATGTCGATGTTATTCAGACTAAAATGAGAAGGGCGTGGCACAGATCTAAAGTCCCAGATCCTCACTGTAGCTCCACATAAGCTGCAATCCAGTAAAGGCGATCTCATGCTGCATCCAGAATCTTTAACACGCATTTTGCCTTTTCCCTTCTCTTTCTTAACTGATGCAGAGTATGAACTTTGATGATGCTCAGGGAATTGGGAATGAAACTGGCCATCTGGTTCAGCCGAGCCAGCATTTCTGGCAGAGCGTGTTGAATTTTCTTCCCAATCTTGAATATTTGGAAGCCACCTAGGCTCCCATCCACAAACGCTAATCAGCTTCTGTGCCTATATGAATCAGATAGGAGTGGCCTAGATCAAATAAAGCTCCTTGTTCTGAAAATAAGTACATCAACAATAAAAAAAAGCAACAAAAAGCAGCAATGATAAGAAATATACTTGAGAGTAGCAGCAGGTTTCATCTTGTTGGCTGATATCGATTCCGGTTGTACTGTCTGTTCTGTAGCCCAGCTCCCCAGACAAATTTGTAACTGATTGGGATAAGACACGATCAATTTGAGAGCTTCTAGTGAGCTTCATACTCTCAATTGCAGATGAGGCAATAATTGGAAGAGATGAAAACTGCAAGAATCCATCACAGCGATCTTTAAAACCACCAACAAGAGCTGATGGTGTCAGGTGGAACTGGACCAGGCTATCAGCACAGCTATTTCCCCTCCAGGGACAATCATTCTGGTGTGACACATCGAGCTGCTCAGCAAAAGCTTCCCCAGCATTTGCAACTACAACATAACACAAAGGTACCAACAGGGAAGTTAGACACAGGACATACATGTTTCATTTTGTGAGGAGATACTATCAATACATTCCAGATTAACTAAGTAGCAAAAAAAACATAAGAACACAAGACATAAATGTAGATATTGTGGCTCTATCAATAACTTAAAATGGTCTGTTTCCTACTGGTCTAATTAAGTCTCTGCAGTTAATAATGACATCCTTGCACCAAAGATGGTAAAGAAAACCAGATAATTCCAACTTCAAGAAAAAACATAAAGAATTTTTTGTTGATTCAGAGCATACCTTCGGCAGGGGACCAGGATGTCAATGCAGTAAATATAAGTTCTGCACCACATGATTCACACTCAATCTTGTCCACGTCAATGTTCACCCAGCCTCTTTGAGCACAAGCAAGTGAACTAGCAGCCTGTATTAATTAAGTCAATATTATTTTTTTATAGAACTCAGGTCTACACACTTTGTTTCAAAACAGAACAAAGCACAAGTTCAAACAACGTGAATTGCATTAAGCGTATTCGAGGCTCGCCCGCCACAAACTCAAACTCAATTTTATCTGTCCATTTTATTCTCTTTTAATTTCTTAGAACTCAAAAATGGTAAATAAGTTACATGCAGATCTACTACCTAAGTTGGACATTTCTAAGAAAGCATAAATAAACTATGCATGTAGACATGACTATTTTCAACTCAGCAGCTGCTTAAAAAGGACAATACATTCAAGTTCAATGATGTCTCAATGAAGATTAAGGAATATAGAGGAGGAATAATAGTATGATTTCAAGTCAGAAACCCAGAATGCATTGAAGACAAAAGTTTACTCCTTGAGTTATTTTTTTAATTTACATTTAGGAGAGAGAAAAGGTCCCTTTTCATTTGATATTAATGGATTTCAAGAAGAGACATATCCATATCTTCTTAAGTGCACCTGCATCATATGTGTTAGAAGTTGCAAGTTTGTGAGCGAAAAATGAACTAACATAGCAAGAGACACGGCTTTATGAGGGGCATGTATGCATCTTGTGCAACTGGGCAAGATTCTAAAACATCACATATAAGGAAAAGTGGAGGGAATAACATCGTGTCATAATTTCCAATAGAAAAGATGTCTTACTGTCTAAGCCTGAGGCCAGTTGCCGCAAGCAAGTTTGTCACAGTTCTGGTTATTCAGTTATTCCAAACCAGCATTTAGAAGTGAGGAGGATTTGAATAAAAAGTACATACGGAAGCGCAAGAAAAACACCTCAACAGAATTCATAATTTGATGACTGGTTAGTTTAAATTTAACAACAACAGGTTAGGAGGAATCCTGTAGGAAAAGAAACAACCTTCGGCTTAGAAGCCCATGTCGAAATTTTAAACGTGTCGAGACGACGAAGCAAGTCACCGCGTTCCCATGGTCTACACGATGATTGGAAGAAATCCGCCGCAGCTCCATCAGCATTAGTACTAAGAGCAGGCTGAGAAGCAGGTGGAGCGCCATGAGACGATCCGGCCTTGGACACCTGGTCACTGCCTAACCAATCTATGCTAGCTGCATTTGTTTGTGCAGGAGGTGATGAAGCACCAGCAGAGCTGCAAAGAGAGTAAAAGAGCTTCAGTACTGGCAGCCAGGAAACAGAACAATACATAGCATTATGTTAAATTTTAAGCACATAACAGCACCGGAATGATCGCATAATGTATTTACAACACTGCACTTGATCACACTGACTCGGGAAATGGATACTGTTGAAGAAGGTACATATATTAATAAATAAATAAATAAAAAGCATCGATTCAGCTTGACTTGCGGCATGTTCCATTGCTGTAGCAAGACTAGAAATACTGGAGGGCTAACAGTTCCACGACCCCATCATGCTAAGTGCTAGCACCATTTCAGCAACCACCTAAGCTGCCGGGACGAAACAGGACGAAGAAGAAGTCGCCCAAAGCCACGAATTTCGACACAAGGCTAAATGCACTGTGTGTGTGTGTGTGTGTAAAGCTAGATGCTACAGAAGCCGCCACACTTGATGGCGCCCAGGATAGCCTGTGCGAAAGGCTACACGCCCCGCTCGGTGGCAATCCAATCCCCAAATTCCGCACGAGGACCCGCCAAAAAGGGCAATCTTTTTTCCAGATTGCCATCCCTAGCTAGGGTTTAACCAACGCCCCGCGCGCTCCGACCCACGCACCTCGCAGCGACTGCTAGCTAGGTCAACAAATCCGAAACAGGGGTTCAAAATCCACCAGGCGGAACCCGACGTTTTACCTGGCTACGGGGGTGGGCGGCGGCGAGGCCGAGCGCGCGGGCGGCGGGTCCGGCGGCGCCGCCGACGAGCTCCGCACCTCCTCGCGCATCGCTGCGGCCGCGCTCGCTGCGTCGGGTGGTCAAGGCAGGACGGGCGGAGCAGAGAGAGAGAGAGAGAGCGCGCGGTGTTTGGGGAGGTGTGTGTGCTCTGAATCTCTCTGACGCGATGGCGATGGCGATGCGAGCCCCGCTCCACTAGTCCACTGCCTTCTCCCGGTCCAAGCGACGGGCCCACCTCTGCAGTCACTCAGAGGGCTTCGTCGACTTCGATAGCGTGCGACGCCGTTGGTTCGGTCCGTTTCGACGCGGGGGTGGTGTGGTCGTCGATGCAGAAGCTGGCTGGACTGGGCCTTACCGGCGCTCAGCAGCGTGGGCTTTCTCCTGGGCCACTGAGGAAGGGCCAATGGGCTTTCTTTCTCCTGGCCCCTTCCCTTGCAAAATACAAGTTTCCTCTGCTCCACACATAACGTGTGCTCCCAAAAAAAAACTCCAGACATAACGGGAAAAAATCATAATTTCTTCCGCTGATTTCCACAATTTCTTTCCAGGACAACCGTATCCTCCGTAATTTCTTGCCTGATCACTTCCTAAAATCCAGCCATTAAGCTTTGATGTGCCTCCCCAGCTGCCTGTTCGAGTGTTCGTCGTTCATGAGCAACCAAAAACGTAGGCTGAACACCCCCCCTATTTCTCTAAGTGCCTTGCGAGTAAAAGTACATCTTCCAAAACTAAAATACGGAGTAGTTTCTGCATCCTCCTAACAAAATGTTTGCTGTATAGCACCTTCACTAAACGAGTAAACGTCCATTTCTAGAAGATTTTTTCCATTTCTAGAAGATGGAAACAAGGATCTCGCCTCGCGTGGTCCTATCTCCTACTTGTGAGCAGGCCCGGCCAGCTAGTTTGCACTTTGCAGGAGCAGAGCAATCTTCGTATCGCATTATGAGATCCTTCAGCACGTGCCCTAGGTAGGTAGCCTCCATGCGAATTTCACGAGTGCCTTTTTAGAGTAAAAACACCGCGGAGGCAGATGAACACAGGACAAATCGGCAGCGTTACTTTGCTCGTACATTCTTCATTCACATTAAACTGGAAGACAAAGCAAAAGACACTTTTAAACAGAGAGCAGCCACGATCTTCTTACTTTTCATTCACCAGTTCCCTGACTAGCTTATCTGCAGCGCTACTTCCTAAAAACTCTGGTTGCAGATCAGATGAGATCCCCGGCCATCACGGCGACCTCCGGTGCCGCGCCTCGTCGCCTTCCACGATGCTGCCGTCAGGCTTCCACATCACGTCCTTGAGCCCGTTCGAGATGTTGTGGTAGAATTTGTGGAATTCCAGGGTGTCGCCGTTGGATTTGCGCAGCTCCACCATGTACAGCGAGGGCGTCACCTCGAATACCTTTTGGTATCACAAGTAGTTTTGTTTCAGTCTATAAGCACCAGCCAAGAACAGAACAGTACAAAAGACGATATACAATCATGAAATGAAGCAGTACCTCTGTTGCAATGGCCAGCTGACCCTTCCTTCCAGGGTTCTCACCTTGCAGCTTCAGCTGATGATTCAGTTCAAGTGAATTGACATCAGAATAATGCTCTGGAACTATTCAGAAAGGGTGCTGCATCTTAATTCTTAGCTTCAAGTACCTTGTAGTTGCGCTTCTGCACATTGAAGCCCATGGGTCCTGCTGCTGCTTCGATCTTTGACAGGATCTCATTTGCAGGAAGCCTTGATGCAAATCTTGTTTCTCGCTTAACAGAACCCTAGTGATCATTGGCAGAGGTTTAATTAGACAAAAGCAATTTGGTTGCTGTACTGCAGATTTTTTTTGTCATTTTAGGTACACATCCACTAATTGAGATTGTGAACATACATACCGTTTGCTTCTCAAAGAGTGTGCCGAGATTGAGGCCTTGGGATGTAGAGATCAGTTCAAAAGCATTCATCACTGATGGTCTCTCTTCTCGCCTCTCAACAACAAGTTGTGCAGGGTCCTGCATTAATTGGAAGCAATTTTATTTACCATGCCTATACGCTGCACTGTGAGGCACCATGTGAATTTGTCTGGTTTTAAACTTACGCCAGATTCGTTGAAAATGGAGTTGACATCATCCAAATTAACATCTGCTGTCTCAAATCTGGGAGGCTGATAACCCTTCTTGAACCATTCATTGTTAGTAAGCTCTGCAATTGTTATTCTCTGCACAAGCCATAGAGAAATGATATGAATTATCTACCATGCAGAATAGATGCTGAACAGAATGGATGATAAAATTATGGCAACGAACAGTAAAACATACAGTGCTAGGATTAGGATCTAGTATCTTCTTGATGAGCTTCTTCGCACTTGTGGAGAACCAAGACGGGCAACTGAAATCCGCTTTGAAGATCTGCATGAACCGTCAGACTAAGTTTCAACTTTCCATACTGAAGAAAGGAAATCAAGCGCTTCTTGTCAAGGTAGGAGACCAACCTTCTTGTAGAGTGACATAAGGTTTGAATCTTCAAACGGTAGGTACCCCGCCATGAGGACAAACAGAATCACTCCACATGACCAAAGATCTGCCTTGGCTCCATCATATCCTTTGTTGTTTATAATCTGTACATACAAGAGCATTGAAACATGAGAACACAATATTTAATCAGATCAAGATGAGCATATAATTTAAAGGTTTAAACGATGGATGCAGCAAAGTACCTCGGGAGCAACATAATTGGGAGTTCCACAGGTTGTATGCAGCAGACCATCCTCCTGCAAGTTAACAAAAGGATATTGAAAAATATTACAATTGGTCAGGTGAGTGAAAAGAATATGGAATCAACACTGGGAAACACAAGCTATTTCATGGTAGTATTGTTTGTGTCTATTTTATTATCAGGAAAAGCAATTCTGCTTCATTTTTGCAAGGAAAAGCCAACTGACTTACTCGGACTTGTTGAGATAGTGCGCTCAATCCAAAATCAGACACCTTGAGTGTGCCACTAGCATCAAGTAGAAGGTTTTCAGGCTGAAACAAAAATGAAAACGCGATCAAACAAAGTTTCCTGCAGAACATGCACCTCTTTATCTGTATAAAAACTGTGAACAGAACTCACCTTGAGATCACGGTGGTAGACGCCTCTGCTGTGGCAGTAATCGACAGCATTGATCAGCTGCTGGAAATACTTCCTCGAATTATCCTCTTTCAGCCTTCCACGTGAAGCCTAATTCACAGCACTGACGAAGATTAACCACATGCTCACAGGTTAAAGCGTAAATTCAGATGTTGGAAGAACCACTCACAATCTTGTCGAAAAGTTCGCCCCCGGTGACAAGCTCCATCACTATATAAATCTTTGTCTTGCTGGCCATCACCTTCATGAGAGGACACACATAGTTAGTGGATAGGGACACGAAAGGCAGCACAAAAGGTAAAACTCATCGAGCAACAAGAAAGCCATATAAGATCAGTAGTACGAACAGGGCACAGTTTATTCCATTTATATCATGAATGAACTCAATATTTAGAGAAAAAATATTTCTCTGTGGGAAGGACAGGAAATTCAGTCTTGAGCCATTAGTATTTAGTACTCTGTATTCCCAGTTTCAGGTTGCAGAAACTTCAAATCCATTTATCGATCAGTTTTCCACACAGGATTAAATGCTTGGAAAAACGTATACCTCATACATCCGGATGACGTTTGGGTGCCTGATGAGCTTCATGGTCGAGATCTCGCGCTTTATCTGAAAAGAAAAATGGCAACATCACGGGCATCAAAATCCGAACCTAGGCCTCAAAGTCAGAGGGCAAATTTGACCATCCCAACCAACTAACGACGCACACGTCCCAACGAACACGCACGAGACAAGAGAGAGACGAGATGCCCGTGCTCATCTGCCTGCGATCGCCAGGTGTATTATAATTGGTGGTGGAGCGATGTAATTACTGCTGGGTTAAGTTTCATTTATTTTTTTTCCACAGGATTTCAGTTTCATATAAGTATGGCGGTGATTCGAGAAGATTTGTGGAAGAAGACAAATTTTGAGCAGAAGTTAGAACTTGCTTAGCAGCGAAGAAAAATCGGGGGTCGAGTAACGGAAAGGAACGTCAATTTCAGTTTCACCCAACTTCCAACACAAAATATCTAATAAATCTTCCAACGGAAAGGCTTTATGGTTGATGAATGGAGAAACACACGCGCATCGAGACGGAGAAGGAAAAAAAATCTCGTCTTGGCCCCAATCTTCAGCAAAGAAAACTGAATGGAACAGGGGGAAAGAACGAAACAGAGCAGTAACAAGAACACACGATGGCACTCGTGTACATGCATACCTGGGCGATCATCTTGTGCCTGAGCACCTTCTCCTTGTCGAGGATCTTGATGGCGACATTCTCGCCGGTCTCGACGTTCCTGGCGAACTTGACCTTGGCGAAGGTGCCTTCCCCGAGGGTCCGGCCCAGCTCGTACCTCCCCACCCGGGTCCTCCCAACGGAGCCGCTCATCTTCCTGAACGCCGCCGCCGACGCCGACGAGCCTCAAAGAAGGAAAAATTACGCCCGCGAGTGGATCCGGGGGTGGGATTGGCCTAAGACCTCTTCTTGTCGCAGGGCCTCCACTGCACGAACAGCTCCTGGTGCTCCTCCCCCTTCTGCCGCTGCCGCATCAGGCCTCGCTCCGCTCGCCCACTCGTGTCTCAGTGCTGCGCGCGGCTGCCGCGGGCATGGGACGGGGACGGCAAGGGGATTGGTAGGTTGGCGATCGACTAGGTGCGGTGCAGTGGCGCGCGGAGGCGGGGCCGGTGGTGGTGGTGGTGATGGCGGTGGTGGGTAGGGAAGGGGAGGTGGGGAGGAGACGGGAGGGGGGTATCTATAGGCGTGGGGAGGGATGGAGATGGAGAAGGAGGCGGCGGAGGAAAACGAAGAAGCGCTGCGCGCGGTGGCGAGCGCGGCGTGGCGCGTTCCGGGAGCCTTCCCACTTCGCTTCGCTTACCGCGTCCTCGGGGTTAATAAATTAATTTAAATACCTTCTCGGTTAATAATGCTGATTTTTTAAAAAATAAAAGTTGTGATTAAAGTTATTGTACTAGGACATGTTTGCCTAGCTTCATGTAGTTTACTTCGATTGTAATGTTTGCAATATGACAGTGACCGAAATCAAAACAATTTGTTTTTTTATCTAGTAGAAAAGAAACACGATTCTTAAGTGGGTTTTAACAGGGGTAAACTTTGTTTAGGACTAATCATGCGTCTGTGTAGTGGAGTACTTGTTTGGAGCAAAAGCGTCGTCGTGTCCTCGTGAATCGTGATCCAGTGATGGTGACGGTGTGGGGCCCAAGGTTTTTTATTTCGTTTTCCGAAAAATTTCGGTCACCGGCGAAATTCACGAAATTCGCGAATTTCGTGAAATTCGGAAAAAATTTCGGTCAAAAAAATGGTCAAACATAGTTTTTTTTCAACATATAAAGTGTTATTAAAGTTATAGTATACATTAGAATCATATTTAGCCTCATAGTCTAGTGGTTTTGCTCTTTATATTGGTCCAAGAGGTGCCAAGTTCGAACCCTGAAAAATGCTCTTTATTTTTTTTTAGTGAGTAAAAACGTGAAAAAATAGTCATGGTGGGATTCGAACCGTGGAGGATTGTGAGGCCAATCTGAGTCCACACCACCGCACTAGAACTTACTAAGTGATGTTCTAAGGTTAGAAAACTATAAAACAGATGAAGCTTACCGAAATTTTTGACTGAATATTATTTTTTCGGTCACCAAAGAAATATCCGAATTTCGCGAAATTTCGCTGAAATTTCGTCGAAATTTTAAACCATGGTGGGGCCCGGGAGGAACGAAACTGTTGGGAACACCCAAGAGAATTGCTCCTGCTGGAAAGTGGTGACTCATTTCATTTCCTCTCCGGGTTTTCACTTCGCCCTCGGTTGATCCTCCCATCCTTGGGGTAAAATACAAGGTGAAGAAAATCCTGCAAGGTCACTTTTGTTTTTACAAGAGGCGGCCATAGTGAGGAGTGGATTTCTATGTTGAGGAGCATTATTATTTTGACTTATTGTAACAAATACTCACATTAATCCATGCTACTTGTCTAAATATATTGGCATTAATTGCTCTTAATTTGTCATGAAGTGTGATGTGTAATCTCTTATTTATTGGAGCTTTGGTGTGACACCGTTCTTGTTTTCGATTTTCTTAGGCCAGTCTCAGTGCACCATTTCACTACACGGTTACTTAGATCAGAAACTAGGTATCTGTGTCAAAGGAGTTTCATGGTGATGAAACTCCTCTCACATCCCATGAAACTATATCTTCTCTCTCCTATGCCACATCAGCTCATTTAATGCCATGAAACTTCCATGAAACCTCCACTGAGACTGGCCTTAGTTTTCATTGATGTGTTATGTGTAAAGGGAGAATAAAACAAATATGACATAGGGGGTTCTTGCTTGTGCTCCATCTTTATTTGGATTTATTGTGACATTAAAGTTGCACGCTAACCACCTAGATAATGTTACACCACTCTTTTGTCAATCATTTCCTTAGCTTCTTTACATCTGTACAAGGCGTCATCGAATGGTTACCTACCAATTGAATGGCTTGAAAAGTAATGCATAACCCTTGCAGAGTTGTTCCCCGCTCCTGCTGGGTAACCATAGCTATGGCAGTGGCACACACGGTCTCGACAAGGACAGATAATCCAGTATGGCCCTTCGCGGACACGTGCACGTTCGAGATTGATGCCGACTTAATATTCGGATCTTGGACCTGCTCCAAAGTGGGGCTCCAAATTTCTAGAGGAATCACTCTCGTCTGTGTGTACAAATACCATGTTTGGATCCAAGTGTTAGTGTTAGTTTGGAGCAAAATAACACTAAACTAACACTTTGTATCCAAACATATGTGTTAGTTTGGTGTTAGTTGGGACTAACACCCCAAAAAACTAACACCAACAAGAGGTGGTAATTGGTGTTAGTTTTGATGGGTCCCACAAGAATCACTCTACTTTTCCCCACTCTCTCTCCTCAAGGATCCCCAGAAAGTGTAAAGTAACACAAACTAACACATGTATCCAAACATAGATGGTGTTAGTTTGTTAAGTGTTAGTTGGAGGTGTTAAAAGACTACCACTACCACTAACACTAGGGATCCAAACATGGCCACAATGGATCTCCTGTTCCTAAATCCTAAGCAGTAGCTTATATATTACTGGTAGCTAAGCCAATAGGGATCAGTACTTGCAGGTAGCGTACTGTAAACTTTATTAGTAAATTATTCGTGCCAAGAATCTAGAGCTAGCCAATCAGCCCATTTGGGCTTTGAATAATATTGATGAATAATATTGATTGTTATGGAAGATAAATTTGCCATCTGATAAGAGGTTTTCGAACATGCATGCAAGCATCATGCGCAAAGTCCATATTCATCATGTCCCTATCCCAGACTTGTTCTTGGTTTTCACCTAAATAGAGTCGAAAACTCCTTGGTTTTGTGGGTGGCGTGCTTATATTTATAGGAACAAGTGAGAGGCTGGGAAAGAACGTTGCACCTGCACAACGATGCTACTGGCACGTGTCACTGTTGGTTTCAGAGATTGCTGGGAGCTCATCTGTCGGTTAGTTATTCAGTTAGTTAATTGCTGCTCAAAGACCAATCACCCTGCCGACAATTGGCTGCATGCTAATCCATCAATCTAGTGACATAAGCTGATGCCTGGTTAATTCAGACGAATTTTTAATCTTTAGCAAAAATAATACTCTCTCCCTACCCCAAAAAATATAACTCTCATGAGTCAAACAATTTCAAATGTAATCAAATTTATACAAAATACTACTAACACTTACAGAAGATTAATTATAGAATATATTTTCATGTTAAACCTATATGATGACATAAATGTTAGTAACTTTCAGTATAATTTTCATCCAACTTAAATTTTAGCTTCTCGGAAAATTGGAGTTGCATTCTTTTTAGAGCGGAGAGAAATAAGAGAGTGCCTTGTTTAATTTGCTCTCTTCTGTTTTATATGGAGACCTTGAACTTGTACACTTACGCAAATGCCCGCATACACACATCATTCTTAACCTGCAAATTCTTTTTTTTAAAAAAAAACTAGTCATTATTGATCATCTCGTCACTAGCTCACTGTTCATGCATCAACGTAGTTTTAAATCAAATAACACGGCGATAAGGTTTTTGTGTGTAAAAATATGGGCCGGGGGAATTTTGAGCAAAAATACTACGGTTGCGACGTGTGGCGATCTAGATGCATAATAATAATGCAATGGTGAGTGTAGCGACGATCGGCGTCTGAATCTTTTGACACGTACACTAACATGGAGTACACGTTCAAGGTTATACGTATAGCATATGTATATAGTCGTATATATATATATAAATGTAGCCGTACGTTCAAGGGCAGGGCATATGTTGATCACTTCAAACGTCGATTTGCCGCTGGCGACGACGACGAACCGACCAGAGGCAGAGAAAAGTCAAGCACTGCTGCTACAAAGAAGGGCAGAATCCAACGAGGGCCCACAAGATGCTGGCTCCACCATGGACAGCCTGAGTACCCTGACCAAATTATTACTAAATATTATCCTTCGAAAGTTTGAAAGATGCATGTTTAATATATATCCAGTTGGTGGTGATTAGCATATACCCATGACCCATGGCCATTGATGATCAAGCTGCATTATCCAGTTTTTGTTCGGACTGCAGCATTAGATCGAGCGACGAATCCAGCTTAACCATACTAGCTATGTCAAATTTCCTTACAATACTATACATTTTTATTCGTTTTTCGAACATGCAGGGGGTAGAGTAGATCGATGATGGATCGCTACGAGCCGACCAAGCTCCAATCTATTGGATCGGTGCTACATCATGTGCCGTCGTGTCGCTTTGTCTCGATATCTAAATTTTTTTTCGGTTGCCTCTCGAATCCTAGCGCATAATTTTATTGCATAGTTATCTGGACTAAAAACTAGATAATAATATTAAGTCAAATAAGTTTAATGAGGATCGATGACGAAGCTCCTCTCACATGGTATAAAACTCTATTTTCTCTTACATTGTCCATTCTCTTGGTTTTTTTAGGCTAGACGCATAGGTTCTCTTACATTTGTGCATCTTTTACATTCATATCTTTGAATAAGGCCTATTTGAATTTACCCAAAAGTGTAACTAGCTAATTGTTACAGCTAAAGAAACTAGCCAGAGATCTTGAGAGATTCACTAGCGCCGCAGTGTAGCTGCACAAAAATGTTACTACTTGCTCCCACCATGTCCCAAATTACTATTCATTGCGATAACTTTTACTCATAACATTTGACCATTTATTTTATTAAAAAGTTTACATAAATATATTTATTTTGTTTGTGACTTTATTATCAAAAGAGCATGAGTTTGTTATTAAAAGAGCATGACTTATCTTTTAGTACATTTTTGTACTAAATTTTGAATAAAAAAGTGGTTAAATATTGTGAGTAAAAATCAACAAGTAATAGTAATTTAGGAGCGAGGTAATGCTATACATTAAGCGCACAGTAGCACATGCACGTCATTGTTCACTTGATAGGTTTTTGGTTGGAGAGATGAATATGTAAACCAACTACTTTGCTGACAACTGGCTGCTATAGCTATCTAGTAGGGGTCTAGGTACTAGGGCCCTAAGATATATGTATGATTAGTTCCTTTGCTCTATTCTAATGAATTATTAGATGGGACGAATTATTGAATAATCTATGGAGACCTGCTAAATTGCACATTCGTCTTCATGGGTAACGGGGGTTCACTAAACCTAGACGTGTTTTCATTAATCTGCATCCATTGATTGGATGATTTGCAATAAACCGTCACCTGGATCTTCGATGCCATTCTTGACCGGCAATAAAACTAGTCACCGATCACCTTGTCACTCTCGGTTCATCTCAGTATCACCGGTCACGTACGACGACGATAAAGATCTCCAAAAGGAAAAAAGAGAAAACAAAAGAAGATGAGTTTATAGAGACGCGTAGTGTGGGCTAGCTGCTAGCTTGGAACCGAGTCAATGGTGGCATATGAGATCTTCCATCGACATGCAATGCTCATGGCGTACCTGCACAATGCATGGTGTGGGCACTCATGGCGTACCTGCACAGTTGACTGTGGCCTGTGAGAATATCCATAGTTAATTGCTGCTCAAAGACCAATCACCCTGCCGACAATTGGCTGCATGCTAATCCATCAATCTAGTGACATAAGCTGATGCCTGGTTAATTCAGACGAATTTTTAATCTTTAGCAAAGATAATACTCTCTCCCTACCCCAAAAAATATAACTCTCATGAGTCAAACAATTTCAAATGTAATCAAATTTATACAAAATACTACTAACACTTACAGAAGATTAATTATAGAATATATTTTCATGTTAAACCTATATGATGACATAAATGTTAGTAACTTTCAGTATAATTTTCATCCAACTTAAATTTTAGCTTCTCGGAAAATTGGAGTTGCATTCTTTTTAGAGCGGAGAGAAATAAGAGAGTGCCTTGTTTAATTTGCTCTCTTCTGTTTTATATGGAGACCTTGAACTTGTACACTTACGCAAATGCCCGCATACACACATCATTCTTAACCTGCAAATTCTTTTTTTTAAAAAAAAACTAGTCATTATTGATCATCTCGTCACTAGCTCACTGTTCATGCATCAACGTAGTTTTAAATCAAATAACACGGCGATAAGGTTTTTGTGTGTAAAAATATGGGCCGGGGGAATTTTGAGCAAAAATACTACGGTTGCGACGTGTGGCGATCTAGATGCATAATAATAATGCAATGGTGAGTGTAGCGACGATCGGCGTCTGAATCTTTTGACACGTACACTAACATGGAGTACACGTTCAAGGTTATACGTATAGCATATGTATATAGTCGTATATATATATATAAATGTAGCCGTACGTTCAAGGGCAGGGCATATGTTGATCACTTCAAACGTCGATTTGCCGCTGGCGACGACGACACGAACCGACCAGAGGCAGAGAAAAGTCAAGCACTGCTGCTACAAAGAAGGGCAGAATCCAACGAGGGCCCACAAGATGCTGGCTCCACCATGGACAGCCTGAGTACCCTGACCAAATTATTACTAAATATTATCCTTCGAAAGTTTGAAAGATGCATGTTTAATATATATCCAGTTGGTGGTGATTAGCATATACCCATGACCCATGGCCATTGATGATCAAGCTGCATTATCCAGTTTTTGTTCGGACTGCAGCATTAGATCGAGCGACGAATCCAGCTTAACCATACTAGCTATGTCAAATTTCCTTACAATACTATACATTTTTATTCGTTTTTCGAACATGCAGGGGGTAGAGTAGATCGATGATGGATCGCTACGAGCCGACCAAGCTCCAATCTATTGGATCGGTGCTACATCATGTGCCGTCGTGTCGCTTTGTCTCGATATCTAAATTTTTTTTCGGTTGCCTCTCGAATCCTAGCGCATAATTTTATTGCATAGTTATCTGGACTAAAAACTAGATAATAATATTAAGTCAAATAAGTTTAATGAGGATCGATGACGAAGCTCCTCTCACATGGTATAAAACTCTATTTTCTCTTACATTGTCCATTCTCTTGGTTTTTTTAGGCTAGACGCATAGGTTCTCTTACATTTGTGCATCTTTTACATTCATATCTTTGAATAAGGCCTATTTGAATTTACCCAAAAGTGTAACTAGCTAATTGTTACAGCTAAAGAAACTAGCCAGAGATCTTGAGAGATTCACTAGCGCCGCAGTGTAGCTGCACAAAAATGTTACTACTTGCTCCCACCATGTCCCAAATTACTATTCATTGCGATAACTTTTACTCATAACATTTGACCATTTATTTTATTAAAAAGTTTACATAAATATATTTATTTTGTTTGTGACTTTATTATCAAAAGAGCATGAGTTTGTTATTAAAAGAGCATGACTTATCTTTTAGTACATTTTTGTACTAAATTTTGAATAAAAAAGTGGTTAAATATTGTGAGTAAAAATCAACAAGTAATAGTAATTTAGGAGCGAGGTAATGCTATACATTAAGCGCACAGTAGCACATGCACGTCATTGTTCACTTGATAGGTTTTTGGTTGGAGAGATGAATATGTAAACCAACTACTTTGCTGACAACTGGCTGCTATAGCTATCTAGTAGGGGTCTAGGTACTAGGGCCCTAAGATATATGTATGATTAGTTCCTTTGCTCTATTCTAATGAATTATTAGATGGGACGAATTATTGAATAATCTACGGAGACCTGCTAAATTGCACATTCGTCTTCATGGGTAACGGGGGTTCACTAAACCTAGACGTGTTTTCAATTTTTCAATAATCTGCAGCCATTGATTGGATGATTTGCAATAAACCATCATCTGGACCTTCTATGCCATTCTTGACCGGCAATAAAACTAGTCACCAATCACCTTGTCACTCTCGGTTCATCTCAGTATCACCGGTCACGTACGACGACGATAAAGATCTCCAAAAGGAAAAAAGAGAAAACAAAAGAAGATGAGTTTATAGAGACGCGTAGTGTGGGCTAGCTGCTAGCTTGGAACCGAGTCAATGGTGGCATATGAGATCTTCCATCGACATGCAATGCTCATGGCGTACCTGCACAATGCATGGTGTGGGCACTCATGGCGTACCTGCACAGTTGACTGTGGCCTGTGAGAATATCCACGTACTGAATTATATTGATCCCATGCATATACAGTTGGTCTTGGTTTTCCTGCCGTTACACTTTCCAACGTCGCCGCCGGCGGCGGCGGTCAAGAACTGCAACCCAACGAATGAAGCTCTACGATGATGGCATCTTCTCCAAGCATGCAGAACCTGACCAGCCACATTATCCTATTGAACAAAAAGCTGCACTTTTTTACCCGCAAAAAAAAAGATGCTGCACTTTCTTTTCTTCATATTCTTCCCATAGCTGAATCAAGTTTCCCGTTTTTTCTTGTTCTAATATATTGACCAGCAAGCTATCAGAATATGTTAATTTTCATTGTTTTATAGTCAACACCGACCCATGCCTAATCATATGGATCTATTTATCTGCTTGTAAGTCCCATCAATTGGATTTTGTGTAGTTTTTAGAGAATTATTGCAAGTACATACGTATATACTTGCCCGTACACGCGACCATGTTGTGTGCAGGACAGATAGGACAGAACATGTCCATGATTAACGTAACCAAACTATATTAATTGTGAAATATTGCTCATAATCATGACCCAAAAGAATAATATAACATGCCCTATATATATCTTGAAGGTTTGTTATTATCATGCACAGTAAACTAATTCCGTGTAGATGGCCCTAATTAATTAGCAAAAACGTGTACACCATAACCATATAACCTCGAGACACAGGTACTTGTATTTTTCTTTAATGTATATTTGTTATGGTGTGAGCACTTGCTCCAAAGTCTTGCATTTGAAAATGGCCACTCCCCTTTTATGTCCTCAAGAGTCGACACAATCAAACAGTGTTCAAAAAACAATTGCCACCACCTTGTTGCTACTTCCTCGAAGATAAACATGGTACTACAACAATGACAGGAATCAAGGTATTTATAAGCTAATTGTAACCAGTCATTGTTACGCACACCAGACAAATCTGTAGGTACTTATTACATACATATGGGAAATATTCAAGACTATAGGCTATAGCCACCATCTTCTATTCTTCTCCAACTTGCATTGCTAGTCTCCTCGCTTTGAAACAATCATTATTGTACTATAAAAAAATGTCCCCTAGAGGAAACATATAGCTCCATGATAGGAAACGACAAATTGTTGGGATCAGTTTAATTTCCTTCTAAGCCTACACTGCTGGAGCAATGAAGAGTATTCTACAACGTTGATGCAGACAGTGGTACCGTAGCTTCTGTTGCAATGTCACTGCGGCTGTCACTATATTTGATACCACCAAACCATTTACCTAATAATTAAATTGAATAAGAAGTTGATTAAAATCTAAATTACCCTTGACCGCACTTTCAGTGTCTAATGCTTTATATGGTGAATGAATTAATTTGGAGCGTCATGGCCTTTCCCCCATTAGTTTAGCCTTTTGGGAATATTGGGATAACTAACCCGTAATGCAACAAGGCAGATGTGTATAAGAGACAGGCCGCATGGCA
>OAMR01000025.1:43896-59612 GCA_900205405.1 Echinochloa crus-galli
AAAAAAGAGAAAACAAAAGAAGATGAGTTTATAGAGACGCGTAGTGTGGGCTAGCTGCTAGCTTGGAACCGAGTCAATGGTGGCATATGAGATCTTCCATCGACATGCAATGCTCATGGCGTACCTGCACAATGCATGGTGTGGGCACTCATGGCGTACCTGCACAGTTGACTGTGGCCTGTGAGAATATCCACGTACTGAATTATATTGATCCCATGCATATACAGTTGGTCTTGGTTTTCCTGCCGTTACACTTTCCAACGTCGCCGCCGGCGGCGGCGGTCAAGAACTGCAACCCAACGAATGAAGCTCTACGATGATGGCATCTTCTCCAAGCATGCAGAACCTGACCAGCCACATTATCCTATTGAACAAAAAGCTGCACTTTTTTACCCGCAAAAAAAAAGATGCTGCACTTTCTTTTCTTCATATTCTTCCCATAGCTGAATCAAGTTTCCCGTTTTTTCTTGTTCTAATATATTGACCAGCAAGCTATCAGAATATGTTAATTTTCATTGTTTTATAGTCAACACCGACCCATGCCTAATCATATGGATCTATTTATCTGCTTGTAAGTCCCATCAATTGGATTTTGTGTAGTTTTTAGAGAATTATTGCAAGTACATACGTATATACTTGCCCGTACACGCGACCATGTTGTGTGCAGGACAGATAGGACAGAACATGTCCATGATTAACGTAACCAAACTATATTAATTGTGAAATATTGCTCATAATCATGACCCAAAAGAATAATATAACATGCCCTATATATATCTTGAAGGTTTGTTATTATCATGCACAGTAAACTAATTCCGTGTAGATGGCCCTAATTAATTAGCAAAAACGTGTACACCATAACCATATAACCTCGAGACACAGGTACTTGTATTTTTCTTTAATGCATATTTGTTATGGTGTGAGCACTTGCTCCAAAGTCTTGCATTTGAAAATGGCCACGCCCCTTTAGGTACTCAAGAGACACAATCAAACAGTGTTCAAAAAACAATTGCCACCACCTTGTTGCTACTTCCTCGAAGATAAACATGGTACTACAACAATGACAGGAATCAAGGTATTTATAAGCTAATTGTAACCAGTCATTGTTACGCACACCAGACAAATCTGTAGGTACTTATTACATACATATGGGAAATATTCAAGACTATAGGCTATAGCCACCATCTTCTATTCTTCTCCAACTTGCATTGCTAGTCTCCTCGCTTTGAAACAATCATTATTGTACTATAAAAAAATGTCCCCTAGAGGAAACATATAGCTCCATGATAGGAAACGACAAATTGTTGGGATCAGTTTAATTTCCTTCTAAGCCTACACTGCTGGAGCAATGAAGAGTATTCTACAACGTTGATGCAGACAGTGGTACCGTAGCTTCTGTTGCAATGTCACTGCGGCTGTCACTATATTTGATACCACCAAACCATTTACCTAATAATTAAATTGAATAAGAAGTTGATTAAAATCTAAATTACCCTTGACCGCACTTTCAGTGTCTAATGCTTTATATGGTGAATGAATTAATTTGGAGCGTCATGGCCTTTCCCCCATTAGTTTAGCCTTTTGGGAATATTGGGATAACTAACCCGTAATGCAACAAGGCAAACACAAATATTATAACAGAAAATGTCAAATTTTAAGTGAGAGAGTACTGCCATTTTGAATGTGGTCATATCTTTTCGTCACTTCATATATTTATCCCCCCAAAATAATAATAAAGTCAACATTAGTAGATCCCCTTTAACCCATTATATATCATCTTTTGTGCCAACATTCTTGAAGAGTTTTCTTTCTATTTGTTTTATGTTCCTCGACTTCATAGTGCACATCCTTTTTTTGGTGAAACACATCACAAAAGCAAACTTGTATCTTGCTTTCTAGATGGTTTCTTTTTATTTCTTGTATCTTGCTTTACTTGATGTTGGTGGTAGCATAATGTGCACTCAGTTTTTATGTTATTGATGGTTTGTTTTCATGTGACTATTAGTAGTGCCATCTATTGCTTTTTCTTAGCTTGAATACTCAGTTCAAGCTTAAAAATTTTGAGTACAACAAACGTTAAGAATGGCCTACAAATCGGTGCTCCATCCATTTTTTATTTTGATATACTATTTAACATCATCATGGCCAACTAACAAGTGGAACCTCATTATTTTGAGTTGTTGTGAAATCTTACCCTAATAAATACATATGTCAATTCAAGCTATTAGTCTATATATGTTGTACTTGACCTTTATTTGTGGTATAGTGTGATGTGTAGCTTTTTCAAGCTATGTGTAGCTTTGACCTTTATTCAAGCTATGTGTAGCTTTGACCCATTAGTAGCTTTTTCGGAATCAATTATTAACATGGTGTCTCCTCAATTTTGATGTGCTAATTTCTTCCATATATAGCTCTGCTGACATACAAAGATGACGGAGTAGAACCAATAGGCCATGTTGATGATTATCACAATCCTTATTTATCAAGTTACATGATGAACATCAATATTTATGCTCATTATCCTTTTGTTAAAAGTCTTGTGGGTCTATGAGCTCATATTGTTGAAATTTTCCTATTTCCAAGTACATGGTGTCTCACTGTCTCTAGGTTGTTCCGTCGTGGTTTATAATCAACTATGTTAGTTCTATTCATTGGACTAACTTTGGACTTTGCATGGAAGAAAAGAAGAATAAAAAAGTGTGTTGAAATAATAAATAGAAGCTTCGTCTGGTGCTACGACTTAAAAATTACGATGAAATATCTTTTCTCGAAATAAACTTAAACGTCACCACATACTAGCAGCTACCCACATGCAACATGCACGTTTAACAAAAAAAGAATTGAAAATTGTTCATGATAATATAGCCAAAAACCATAAGTTTATTCACAGGACACAAAAATATTCTCAGTTAACACCAGATTCATGGAGTTTTCTTTCGTTTTTCTGTGAGCATTTGGAATAAATTAGGGAGTGCTTAATTGGTGATAGTTTCTTTCCCTTTTTTTTCCTAAGCATTTATGCCTCAATTTGGGAGTGTTTGATTGGTGAGTTTCTTTTCATTTTTCTGTCCACGTGAATTAAAGAGTGCAGTCATTGAGTTTTTTCCTTTTTTTTCCCTTGGTGTCATCCGTCATATGCTATCCATCATCCAAGGACGTGGAACCCTTCCAATGGCTTACTGTGATACTTTGACTATTCATTTCTTTTACATTATATCAGTTATGGTTATGAATTTATACTCATTGGAAAGTACGTTTGATTACAAATCCAACCATGTCAAGTTTAAATAACAAAATGAAAAAAATGATGGGTAAATTATTGGTCAAAGATCGTAAAGTTTGAATCTCGTTTTACGTGTGCGCCTTATAAACGAGGAAGGAGGGAGTACAAAATAACTGGATCCTATAGATAGGTATAAAAACGTGTAAAAGTAAGCAAAAGTACTGTCATGTGGAATTACCATCACTGCAATGCTTTGACCTACAGCTACAACGTTACTTTGTAGGTCGAGACACTTACAGTTAGAGTTAGCGAGGGGGAAACTTGGTCACATACTAAATTACTAATTCCCCGTCTGTGTGAGCGTGTGCCCGTAGCAAATTTTGTGCCTGGCGCGGCCGTCTGGATGGGCATAGGCGGACACGTACATGCTCGTTTCAGATTGCCGATAGATTACTCTTGGATCTGCCAGAGTTGGGGATCCATTTACGTGTGCTAATGCAATGAATCTCCTATTCCTAAGCAGTAGCACGATACCGTAAATATCAAGCAAATTGGGCATCTAATCTTCCATGCATGCATGGGTGCACCGATAGATGTGAACCAGCCAATCCAGAATATATTCTGTTGGTCTAGCTTCATGTGGCATGCATGGCTTCTTTTTCTCTGTCACTACTTGGTTTTCGATGAGGCAGCATATATGCTGCTTCTTTTGCTTACACATCCGGAACACAAATGAGAGGCCGTAGCAGAACGAAGCTAGCACATGCATGTCGCCGTTGCGGGCTCACAGATGGATTGCAGAGAGACTATATGATTCCATCTGTCGGCTAGAAATTGCTCGTAGATCGACCAATCACCGTGCCGACAAGTGGCTGCTTGCATTGTGTGACTGTGTCTAGTGATCTCTCGACAATCAGTTGAGTTCATCCCCATTACTGTCCTTAATTTTTATATTTAAGCTAAATCAGGATAAGGTTCCTGATGGAGAGAAGGAAAAGAGGGAAACTGATTGCTTGAGAATTGAGATAGGGTTGAGTAGTGATGGCACCGAGCTTCATCCAAAGTTGAGAGCAAGTCATCAGCTCTGACCGCGACGTGTCCCGATCATCCGATGTCTATATCGAGATGCAGTGCCGGCGCCGCGGCGCCTTCTATAACTGTGCACAAACTGCAGCAAAGACGTGCATCTCAACAGTGACGTGCAGTTGACTGTGGGCATGCAGAGAATATTCGTTCTAGGGTTCCCAGCTCGACCGATGAACATTGAATCTAGCTGCTGGAGGTATAGTATGTACGTGGCGTGCTTCAAAGTCATCTGCAACTGCCGGCGCCGTACTGTTGCAGGATTCAAAGAGAGCTAGCATTAGCAGCCTCCAAGTTGGACATGGATAGGCAGGGCATTCAGCCAAGCTTGCCGTTACACTTGCAAACATGTATATGGACGGCGACCACCGCCACCGGACTGGAGAAAGGCAAGTCAAGGATGGCAGCTGCCGCAACATGATCCAGCGTTTGTTGAGCGGTGAACCCTACATCCTACAAAGGATAGATATAGATAGGAATTCATACATGATATGTTGGCTCCTCCGGTCCACAATTTCAGATCGATCATCTCATAAAAAAAGACGAGTCCGTGATGAGGCTGCAATTTCTGAACATCGTGGGTTTTCGTGTATTTTGTCGGCCGTCACGTACGGAAGAATAATCAAGTTCAGATGCTCATTTTGTGCTTCGATCTCGAATGACAAGCTAACCAACGGGAGAAATTCAAGTTAGGTGCACGGTAGCTGCTAGCAGTTGCCCCAGTCAATCAGCCACTTGATTCCGGATCTTTTTTAAAAATCAAGATCAACTGGATTTAATTTACTGCATGCGTATATTTAATATTTTGCACACGGGTGCATTATACTGTATATAGATATATTGTTTCCACTTAATCCGTACATCAATTTGTAGCATACAATTGTTATGTGCACGTATACGTATACTTGTCCGTACACGCTAGCCCTTGATTTTCCATGACAAAATGAGCCGTGCATGATTACTCATTGGCAGGAGTAATATATTACAGTAACATGTAAGACTAGACTAATATTGACCCATAATGATCGACAAAAACGTGTGCACCGTAAGCGTATTTATTTCCTGAGATGATCAGGACCTGTATGTATTTGGTTAACTCTGAATTAACCACACATTTAAACACGCCTTGTTTTCATGTGATTATGTGAACACCTCCCAGAAACCCTTGAAACCATTGGCCCTTGTGATAGACGAAAAAAACACATGGTCACACAGCAGGACGCCTTCCCTGCTGTTTCCTTCCAGAAAACGTGATACACAACGACAAAGATTCGAATAACTGGAGTCTTCTCGCCATCTTCTCAAACAACAACATCATCAAAATTAGTCTCTAGAACTAGGGAAAGAAGACAAATAGAGTTAGTTGTTACTACTGTCTTCTGAAGTAGATGTCTGGTTGGCGTGCGGACTATTAGAATCTTCTAAATGACAAGAAAAAAAAAAGGGAATGGAGTTAGTCGCCCTGATCCAGCAGTGTTTTTCTCTCGGCAGAAACCAGCACCAGCCATCAGCCACCAACCAGCCAGCAGTGTTTTTCTCTCAGCAAAAACCAGCACCAGCCACCAGCTAAACGAACAGGGCGAGTGGTGCTAATCAACCATATGCAGTATCTGCCCTTGTATGGTGTGCAACGACACACGTGCTATTCAGATTTGAAGGGCGTCCCTATTCCAACTTGTCAGATCAATTTGCAGCAATCATTGTACTAAAAAAAAACTGTCCTGCAAGAGGAAACAGAGATAGCTACATGACAGAACTGGGCTTGAATGCTAGTCTGCTAGAGCCGGTTCTAAGCCTCTACAGTGCTGGAGCTTTGTGGAGTATAAGTCACTAGCCTGTCACCTGGCTTATTCTAGTACAATCTTTGATGCCAAATAATCTACACAAGTGATAGTTGGTTTAAACCTAAATTCACCTTCACCTCATTTTCAGTCTGTTATCTGCAAATGCCAAATGGCACGGACAATAACACAAGTAATTGTTCAATGCCAACATGATATAGCAAGTAGAAATGGTACTAGCTAGCCAGCACTAACAACATAATAATTATTGAAGTGAGAGAAAAAAAATCACCATCTAAGCTGAAAAGGCTGGACAATTCTAGGATGCATTCCACTTCCCTTTTGACTCATTATTGTCGTGTTCTTGCAGTGAGCAACTCAGGAATACTGCCAAAGAAACAGCAGTGTGTGAATGGACATGACCATGACCATGATGCAAAGATGCAATGTGTGCATCTTCCAATCCTCAAACTGGAACTCGACAACCCACCAATCCATTGAGATCTGGTTGACCTTTGAGCCTTCGAGATGACTCGCTGGCTCCACAAGGGAGTACAATTCACATTTCTTTGTCCAGCTTTTTGGTTGGTGTAAAAGATGTGTAATCGGTACTTAACAACAAGATAAGAAGATCAGCGTTTGGAAAGGCACTAAGTTGTGCTTAGTGGAAGCCACATCTTCAGCAATGAAAGTGATTATGTAGTCGATGCAAGTTACTAAATGCGAATAACAATACCATTTTAAAAAAAAAATAGTTTCACAGTAGTGTGCCTGCTGACACCCAACTCTATCACAATGGTCCATGCATCTACCACAAGGACTCATATCGTAGCAGTTGCATCCTCTTTTCTCATATGGTAGAATTTTCATTACTAGAAGATTGTCACGTCTACGACCTCCGAAAATTCAACGAAATCATTGACGGGTGCAACTCCGATCCAACACAGATTATGACGTTATTCAATTTCAATACTTGGTCGATTTCGCATGTATATAATGTTAGTTACTATAATCTTGAATCATTGTTCCTTTTCTTTTTTTGCGAGTAGTGTCTTTTTTTTTTGAGACATTGCGAGTAGTGTCTTCTGG
The DNA here is from genome assembly GCA_900205405.1 of Echinochloa crus-galli. NCBI lineage: Eukaryota > Viridiplantae > Streptophyta > Magnoliopsida > Poales > Poaceae > Echinochloa > Echinochloa crus-galli. Next base: position 51,073 of record OAMR01000025.1, read on the forward strand.
CCGCCCATCTATGACCATATCCTGCATCACGTGCTGTAACGTGCCGGATCTAACTGCAGGCATATGCTTGAGATCGTTCCTTTTGCTTTGGTTAATTAATATTACAATTTTCTGTCCACATTATTAACATCACAATAATACTACCTTCAATTCATTACATACGAGTAAGAATTAACAGCGAGAGATTGGATATACTCAGACACGTTTACATGTGTCTTTGGTTAATAAGTTGCAAAATGACATCAGGATCATCGTGACGGTTGATAACTTTGTCTACTGTTTTGTTTTTCACGAGGAATCCTGAGCATCTTGGCTAATACTGTTTTTCTTTAGGCCACGTTGCCACAGGTAAGTGACACACACACAACAACTGTTAAGCTACTAATACAAAAGGATCGTGCTGTCACTGTTGGCGGTATATTCTCCTGAAAGCTAGGGACAAAGCACCTCATCTAGGGCTTTTGTGTAGAGCCAAGACAACTCTATATTCTGCAATACTGTCTCACGCGAGTAGGTTTGGTTTTTGTACGTGTTCAAAGTTTATAAACTGTCAAGAGTAGAACGGATCAAAAGCGCATCTGTGGTCAACGTGCGAGGCAGGTTACCTTATCCTGGTACAAGGATTTGTTTAACCATTTGATGAGCAGCTTCCCTGCACAGCAGAGAGTGGTATTAAACTAGCGCCAATGATTCCAGCAGTTTTGAACTGCATTATTATGCGTGATCGATTCCAGTACCGACCTTCCCCAGATGTTTCTGTTGCATCGTCGTCAAGCAGGATTAGAAATACGGTGACATGATTGGCGGGTTTTTTAATAAATCAGATCACCAGAGTACTCTACCCTGCTGCTGATGCTGGCTTGTACTATGAGTGGATATAGAAATGTGTGGTGGATAGTAACAGCGAATAGTTAACTTACTTAATTTTCATGCGTGGTTAATCTGACTACGGAGTAGGTAGTATCTGATGAGAGCTTAGCCACACGCGCTGGTTGCTGAAGCATCACCAGACCTCCAAGATCTCCTCGTCCTAGGATTGGTTAGGAGAAACGGGTGGCCTCTGTTTTCTCTCATGTGACCGTGAGATGATGACACACAAGATGAAATTAAATCTTGAAAATCATGCACGGTGACAGACTGACAGTAAACCCACGGAACCTGTAGCTAGCTTTGAGCTAGCAAGAATTGCTCCCGGCCTGCAGCCGCGAGTTGAATTATTGGTGAGTATGATACTGTTTTTTTGTTTTTAGGATTCAGACTGCATGCTTTCAGAGGTCCTTTATTAGTGTGATACTGTTGGACGAGAGCTCCTTCAGTTGCCGAAAGGGGTTCTGATTCGGCACGTGAGGTTCAGATACTTGAACAGTGACGTTGCAGGGACGAATGCAGGCAGGCTCGATCGTAGGCGATGAGAAGATACTGTAGTATCTTTACCTACCTTACCGGTACCGTACCAGAGATGATAAATGCATGATAGGCACTTGTAACAGATGAACCATGAATCTGTGCAGCTAGCGAGCGATGCAGTGGAAGCTAGCACGCGAGATCTCTGTAACCAAATCAGAGACGATGCATGCGTTTCCATTAGAAGAAGGTACGTGCATGTATGATCGTTGGTTGAGGATGGTTGCTGATGCGGATCGATGGAGATCGATCAGTTTTGGTGCACGATTTCCATGCAGAAGCTCGATCAGATACATACGTACGTTGGGAGGAGGTTGCAGAAGATGTCTGCACAAAACTGGCTCTCGTCTCGATCGTGTGCCCGGCCGTCGTGTTGCTTGGCCCTGTGCTAGAGCTGCACCTATTCTGCATGCGGCTATATGCTGCATGGTTACACGTCCCTGTCGATGTGCTGGTTGGTTGGTGTTGCAGCACTGTACGTTGCTGGGTGCCTATCGAATGCATGTTACTTGACGTTGCCAGGCGACAGGGACGAACCATTGGCCCATATGGCAATTGCAACTTCAAATGCAAATGCATGTTGTGTTGGGGAGTTTTGCTTTCTTTTTCTTCTTTTTTGACCGAGAAATACGTACGTACGTACGTACGTCCCTGCTTTATTTTCTTCGAGAAGCCAGGAAATTAAAGCCAGTTTCGGAGCAAAATAAATCAACGTACCGTAATCGCGTGAAGCCGCGAACAGTACGTGTTGCAGTGATGATAGAAACAGCGTAGAAATTAAACAGCAAATTTGGTTGGTGGAGTGATCCCTAGCTGGTAGTCGGAGATGAATCTGCCCTGTCGGGCTGTCGCCTGCGACAGCTACATCAGGGCAGGCAGCAGCCACGCTCTAGCTGAATATCTCCTGCACATCCAAATGATCCCGTCCCGGCACACCAATCGGCATGCCCCGCTGTCTCAGTACTTCTGTCACAGGAGAAAATGACAAAGTCTGGAGTACATATTTCGATTTTGATGGACCTACCTGGAAAATCTTTAAGAAGCCTCTAGCGGCCCACATAAGGACTACTGTTCTTGCTCCAAAGAAAGCCCACTTCGATTCTTTTCATGGGCCTCGTTGCTCCCGCATGACGTGGGCCATGTCTGTACATTACGCGTCCCACGGAAAATACCACGAGCCCACTTGGACGTCTATTCCATATTTCCAACTGCTGTCGATACATACGTACATAGATAAACTACTGTACTACCTCTATTCTAAAATGTAGATCGTTTGACTTTTCCTACCACAAGTTTGACAGCTCATCTTATTTTAAAAAATTATAAAAATGTAGTCAAATTTGAGGTATTATTAATGATTTTTTATTATCAAAGTAAGCCACCACAAGAAATATGATAATTTGCACGAAAATTTGAATAAGTAGAACGGTCACTTATAGAGTCAAAAAATGAAATGAACTATAATCTAAAATGAAGGAAGTCCAAATTAAGCCGCTCAATCCTCCCTCGCCCAAAAGAAAAACAAGCAAGAACGCGTCGGCGGCCATAGGTCAAAGCTAGATGGACCGATTGCTCAAAAAAAAAGCTAGATGGACCGTGGACGACGTTCACTTGTGTATGTGTGTCGATGCACTCACAGACACAACCGACTGCACGTTATTAATTAGTGACATTTGGAAACACTTAGTGATGATATCCGACCATCAACTTTCTCGGAAACAAATAAGAATATGGCACTTTTTGCATATATTTCATTTAATAACGTAGTTTCATAAGTTTTGAAGAATATTTGAACACAAGAACTCAATGGATCCTAATTGACCCAAACACCGAAGGTTGGCAGCATGGACACAGTGGTGATGCCCTGACCAAAGGAGTGGTCGATTGGCACCAGGCCCACATCAGCCAATGCAGCCCAGGGGCCAAACCGCACCTCAACCTTTGGCGGTTGCTGCGAACCGCCCCCAGGAATGTAATTTCTTTCTTTTTTTTAGTATAAACTTTGTATTCCACCTCATAGCCTATAGAGAGAAAGACATGGGAACTGTGTGGGGGTATTTGGGTTGATTTGTTTATATAAAGGTAAAGGATAATGTAGAGGTATTAGTGTACTACAATTAATTAATTTTTATAATGGCAAATGTGTGAGTGATGTACAAACAATTAAATCCACTGACCATTTTGTTTACGATTGAGGCAATGAGATTTTTATTGAGAATTTTGATATTTACATTTTTTTCCAAGAGTCTCAAGTGAGAATTAATATGGAGGCTTACATGGAGTCACCAATTAGTAGTAGGAAGATACTGTCGATGAAATTTCTTGATCTAAGAGAAATGTGAGACACGTAAACCATCATAGTCTGTTTAGTTTGTTATTCTCTAAACCAATTTAGCCGGTTTCACCAAATCATTCCCTTTCATCACCGAGGCGTCGTCATTGCGCTGAGTTTAGTTCTCTTGGTATGATATTCTTCACTTGGATACCCTCCAACCTCGTTTGGCGTGGAGTGAAGTCGTCGGTTTGGCCGATTTGTTTATGGAGACACTGAACTTGTTCTCCTTTTTGTTATCTGGTGTTTTGAATTAACCGTCTGCATCAACATGCTATCGAGAGGCCAATTTTTGCTATCGAGACATATATACTAGTGCTTACTGTTTCAAACAGAACAAAGTATTATTACTTTCACGGAATTATATATATGTTGCCATCTAATATTTATTGAGGGATAGGGAAAAAACACAGGTAGACCTAAAAGCGAGAGAGATGTTAATTTAGCAAGCACAGAAGCCCTGACCAAACAACTTACTATTTGTCTCCGTTGACCATGCATTCCTCTGTCGGAGGCTCTTTACAGCCACATGTTAATCATCACATACGTGGTTCAATTAAACACATGTCAGATATATATGGAGATATGAAATATGTGCAAAAGAATTGCAATGCAAATGAAAAATTGTATAGAATAATTGTTAACTAATAAGTCTATCACAGCCGCGCAAAGATATATCTGGAACTATATCATATTTTGTTAGAATATTTACAGATGAGATATATACCCTCGTGGCCTCAACAACATATTATTTTTTCCTTTGGGCCTGCCGGCTCCTGGCCCAACTAGACAGCGTACACACATGCAAGTTTGTTAAGCTACGGATTACCAAGTCTATTACGTACAGGATACATACATCGTGTATACAGTATACATTGAAGAGGGGCCCCCTCCGTTGGGGGGCCCGGGGCGGCCGCACAGCTCGACCCCCCTCAGGGCCGGGCCTGTTAATTAGGTGTTGCATCATCTTGGTTGTATACAGATTAAGAAGAAAAATAATAACGAAAAATTCAGTGGATTCTTTCGTTACAAATATGGTGATGATAAGTCGTCATCAATCAGAGCAGCACATGCATGGTAAGTTTCACACATCTTATCTTATTGGCCGGCGACTTCTTTCATACACAGTTGAGCTACTTGAGCACATTCTCTCTTGTATACATATTGCTATGATGCACGTACACCTGCAATATAATAGAAGAAAAGATCCCACGCACCACTCTTATATATCCATCTTGTGCTGGAACTTCCAGCTCGTCCACTACATACTTTAGCACCAGCAGCTGAGGTGCTCCTTTGGACCACCCCCTGATCATGCGTGCCCTTATTCAGAAACGTACGTCCATCACCCTTTTCTTCAAGGGCTTATTTTCACATCACCTGGTATACGTATATGCACACATGTACACACTTGTATATACACGGTAGCAGCTAGCTAGCTAGTAGAGGGAATAAAAGAAGCAGCTCCAACTCGATCTGTTGCTGCATATATGCATGGTTGCCGCCCATCACGCGCCGCGTGCGTGCACTAACCTGCGCGATGGCGGCGCGACGCCGAGCGGAGGAGCGGCGACACCAGGCTGGCCCTCGCCGGCGGCGACGCGGCCGGGGAGAGCGACGCCGCCGCGTACCAGCTGCCTGAGTCGCAGAACATCAGCGCCGGCGACGATGACGAACGCGGACCACATGCCTGGTCGCCGTACAGGAGCTGGCTCCCAACAATAATGGCGGCGCCGACCTCCCTACCCTTCCTGTACTCCACGATGGCCCTGTACACCAACGGTATCAGCCCCTCCATTGCACCTGCAGAGCTTGTTGAGCTGAGCTCTGCTAGCTCGAGCGAGAAGTGAGGCTCACTCGAGGATGCTATAAAAAACCCCTGCAAAGTTGATCAGATGATGAGGCTGTTGCTTTTTCACCTGCACATCGAGATGTATACGCCTCACCAAATCCACTGAATTTTCAAGTGGCATTCGGTGAATAATCCGTAGCCTCAAGCTTATCTGCACCTGCAGGCTTCCTTCGATCTTCCTGTCTTGCATTGCATCACTGGTCAAGTCTCCGGGGTCTCACTCATTCTTGCCCTGCACACGTACAGCTGATCGATCAGATCACAATATTTTGTACTGTACGATCAGTGATGTGGAGGAGGTGTGAGCTTAAATCTTTGGATCATTTGTTGGTGGCGGGTAACTTTCAGCAGGTACACCGGGACGAGAAATATGGAGAGATAAGTTCGATCCAGGGCTTCTGATTCAAGATGAGAACTTGGATGCTTGTGTACGAGAAGCTTCAGAGCTATGCATTCTCCATTTATCCTATATGTTATTTTTAAGTGGATTGCAAAGGAAGATGTACCTGAAGTTTTGGCCACGCTGTTATATTCTGTCAGAAATCTGCATTTCAGCATCCAAAGACTGTGTTCAGCTTCAGCGCGCTTCAGTAATACCACAAGTTCACGAATCACAATGCCAAATTTTTGTTCAGTGACTATGACTACCAACTACCAGTATGGCAGGCTGGCATATATTTAGGGAACTTGACAGCAAGATCAATGAAACCATTAACAGTAAATTTTACTTCGATCAGTTGCTTTCGCGCGCTCAACCTATCGAACGACGTCGACAACTCTGAAACAAAGCACTTGGCAATTGGAATTTGGCGGCATTACACTTGAATGCCCGCGTTCCATTACTGTAAAGACGAGCTAAAGGTCGGGGCACTCACGCACGCTCCACCGATGTGCCATCTTGATGTGCTCGTGACACCAGAATGCAGTGGCCAAGAAGCCAAAAATCTATCTGCACATCCAGCCTGCAACTATCTTTCTTTTCTCTCTTCTTATGCTGCAATAATTGATCACGCTTTCTTCATTGCAATCGAAATGAATAAGACCTGTTAGTTGGTACTTGGTACCTTATTACAGTTATATATGTGTGATATGCCCATGCATGCAACTCTAAGTTCCAAGCACACCTGCTGACTGCTGACCTGCAGTAGTACTGTACAGTGACTGGCTACCTGCACCAACAGAATATATGTGTCAAAGTATTGTTAAACTGGATCAGTTTAGGTGCTGGGTATGCATCACAACTTCACAAGGTCAGAATTTTCTAAACAATGTGCTTTGCCTAGATTGAACTAAGAATAGGCATGACATGAACATTAACTGGGATTGATTTAACTATGTGCTTTCGCTTTTTACAGTTACTATATGTTTCGCAAAAAAAAACATATGTACAGCGTATGTACTGTTTTTTAGCACAATGTACAGCGTATGTACTAGATGGCCCTAGCTAGACCTTGTGGCCGGCCCATGTTGGAGAACGAGAGAAAGGGCCATGGCCCAGCTCAGTTGGCATTATATGGCGTAGATGTCCAGATGTCCATTTATTCTGTTTTGCGAGGGCAAAAGCACGAGCTAGCGCGAAGAAGTTAAGCATGCCAAAAATACTTTAGAATAACACTACAGCATGCCAAAAATACTTTAGAAGAACACTACTTTTAAGGCTGTTAGTATCAAGTATTAATGGATAAAAATGCTAAATTTTAGCACTAGTCTATTCAAATATGAGTGCTAATTAATAATGCTAAACTTTACCAAAAACTTAAAATACTAGCCAGACGATATATGCTAAACTTTAACAGTTTAGCTCATCCAAATTAAACAAGCTCTTAGACTATCTCTATTTCTGTTTGTGGATGTCGTTTTAGCGACAAACGTACAGTAGTGTGCAGTCAAAACTCTCAACACTAACACTAAGAAAGTTATTGATCTCAACTCTAAGCGGATTTAGTATCTTCTCAAAAAGAACACATATTCTTGGAATTAGCAAGGTGATGGCAAGTTAGGAGCACAGAAATGCTAAAGTTTAAATAGCCAAAAAGGTCAGCTTGCATGTGAAGTGATCGATCTCGAGGCTGGCCGGGTAGTAGGGTAGCGCGCGCATGCACGTAACCTGACGAGGCTGCATGCATGTAGTACGATTATACAGTAGGCTTTAACCAAATCCAGGCTCAGGGTCTTCTAAAGCCTGCGCTTCATGCAGCCCAATACCCGGACACATACGTACAAGCGTGCAGGACACCTCCAGCGCGCCTCCAGGCATGCCTGCACAGTGCACACCTAGAGATGCTTCTTCAGTTAACTACACGCATGTACGGTCACTACACCTGCAGCCACTACCCAGGTACACTACTGTAGTCTGTACCCGATTCGTTCCTGCACTAGAAACTTGGCGCGGCCGTTGCCGCGCTTGACCTGAGCAGGCCAGTGTGTATTTTGGGCTAGGTGCAATACTACTGTATTGTGTATGTGCAGCAAAAGATCGTAGGTAAATCAGTGAATACCACTGAGTTATAGACTTGTTACGTGCTCATATCCATAATAAAATCTAACCGCAGTGAATCTGAAATAAACAATTGTAAGATATATTATTAAATTGTAACAAAATATGTAGACTTGTACTGAAATTAGTATAAAAATGAAAAAGTACATAGAATTAATAGATTCATACTAGTTCTCCGCACTTGTGTTGTAGCTGAGCAGCCACCTTCATCTTTCACTACGGGAAACCCCCCGTTTGCAAAGGCAGTTATGCACTCGGCAAAGCCTTTGCCGAGTGTAGGAGTTACGGCATAGCTCGTGTCGGCAAACAGACCCTTTGACGAGTGTCTTCTGTCGGGCACTCGGCAAAGGCTTTGCCGAGTGCAAAAGCCAGCACTCGGCAAAATAAAGCACTAACAGACGGCCGCGGGCGGCGCGGCGCCGTCCGCGGCCGGCTGTTAGTGCTAACGGAGCCTT
>OAMR01000025.1:160735-180211 GCA_900205405.1 Echinochloa crus-galli
GTTTCTATCACTTATATTTGATTTTAAATTTTAGAAATTTATTATTTAGCCTATATTAAATAGGAGCAAGCTCTAATTAAATAATTAAATACCAAAAATTTTAAATTGAGTATTTTTGGGTGTTACAGATACTTTTAGCTCGTGGTAATGGACATTTGAGGCAAGAGTGCTCTATTCATTGTACTGCTTGGAAGTACAACACCAAGAGATGCTCATACAACGTTTATACTACACATAGAGTATAGGAGTACCAGATCGAGATATGCTAGCTAATTAAGTATATACTCCTACGTCTTAAAATAAATTAAGATAAGGCTTGGTTTTACTTGGCTTGATAGATGTCAAAAATTAGTTTTGGATATCCAGTTCCCCGAAGATCCTAGACATGTATTTTAAAAAAAAATCGAGGAGGACCGGGGAAACACCAAATAAAATGCTCGCCTTTTATATATCCCTCTCTTATACTGTCGCATGCATGTTTGCAGGAGGAAAATACTTTCAAACGTGAATCCAAGTTTTTTTTTTCTTGCGTAACGTACAAAATCCATATCAAGCTAGCGAGAGGCTAAGGCTGATTGTAATGGTGTCCTCTATATTCCACCCTCCAAAGAAATATTTTCATGCCCTGTAAAATCTTCCACCCTCCAAATCCAATCTCCATTGCAACGGTGTCCTGTACAGCACACCCCAAATCGTCTGTTGGTTGTTGCCGCGTCGTCCCCGTGCCGAGAGAGCGGACGCCGAGCCGCGCGCGAGGAAGGTAGGCGAACGCGGGCCTCGCCGGAGTCCGCGCGCGGGGAGGGAGGAGCGCCGTGCAGGAGCCCGCGCATGGGGAGCGCCGCGCGGTCTCGCGCGCGGGGGAACGCCGCACCGGAGCCCGCGCGTGGGGAGCGCCGTGCCGGAGTCCGCGCGCGGGGGGAGCGCCGCGCCGGAGCCCGCGCGTGGGGAGCCGCCCATGCCGCCCTAGCCGCCGTCGCCGCCCTCCTCGCAGCCGGTGGTTGCGTCGAGCTCCTCCTTCTCCTCCTCCATGGTACCGAGGTGGCAAATGGCAAGCGTTGTAGACGAACTGGTTTGGTCTTGGGAGCTTGCGCACCGCAGATTTGTGAAATCATGACGGCCATCGAGTGACCTTGGGATTTTTCACCGATCTCTTCGACATACGACCAAGTAGCTGTGGAAATGTGGAAAGTCCATATATTTCTCGTCTAGCTAATTTGTCAGTACCAAGAACAAGATCTGCTCATCGAGGTGCTAAAAGCACTGGCAAAAAAAACACCAACTCTATGATGTTTCTCCAAAACAAGCAGCACAAATGGTAACAGCACAAAACAAACAGCACAAATTTCACCTTCAGGTTTGTCTGTGTTAAATTACCAGAGTACAACAACTGACAAATGGTATCTCAAAGGTTCGACTCTGAAGAATTGACCACCGAGCACCTTTCAAGGTTGCAGGTCTTATAGTTCTCCATTGTGCTAAAAGTCTCTGCTGAACAGAAATTGGACAGATGGTTTTCAGATGACAGAAATTGAAAAGATGCTTTTCAGAAATATATTAGCATTCATACTTCAGTTTCGTCAGTCTTCAGGCTATATAGCCATTCAGTTTCCTCGGTACATGAAGAACACACCATATATTTAAAATTATGAAGAATGAATCGTACTGTAGATAATAACTTTGTATTCTTCAGAAGAAAAAAAACAGACAAGATGACAGACACAGGTTACATTCAGGAATACCATAGCAGCTCCACAAACATTCAGGTAAAACTCCAACAAGATCGGCTCCATATCAGGATCAACATTCAGGTATATATTCAAAACACATAAAAACATTAATCTCCACATGAAGCCAGCTGAGAAAACACATGAAGCTCAAGTTACACATAACACATAACACCATCACATAACACCCTCACACAGTGATCAGCTCCACATGAAGCCAGCTCAAGTTATATAACGACTGACACTAAAAAACCGAAATTAAGAAGACTGAAGAACTTGTAATTTGCACAATATTCATAACTTCATGGTGTCATCCGGCAACTGAATGCCTCCCGGTTCAGACAGCACCAGCCTCACCAGTCACCAAGAACTTGTTGAAAATGCCAGAAGCATGTTAGCACTGTCCCTCATTTGACACAAACTTCCACACTGACTTGATCCATGACGTCGAGAATTAATCTCTGAAGGATATCGTTGGGATCGATAAAAGAATCACCCATCCTACATTGTTCCAAAGAAAAATGTGATGAGAACAAAACCACAAATAGCAGGACACGGACAAATGAGATAAGGGTAAAAATATTTCACAAACGATCAGACCAAGAAATGTGGGATCAACAAGAACTGTTACTAAATAGGAATTTCATTGACCATGAGGCTATGAAACCGAACAGAAATATACTAGAGAGCTCCACAAATATTTGCTCATAAGCTGACAGTTTTTTGTTCACCGTAAACTTGCATGTATGCTCCTAATTAACATGAGAATAACTAGAAATGAATTTTCTGTGAACTAAAATTTTGTGGCAGTTCCACAAATATACTAGAGAGCTCCACAAATATTTGTTCATAAGCTGACAGTTTTCTGTTTTACTTATCCATGAGACTGAAACAAATACCACAGTTTCCTTCACTTCTATAGTTCTGTGTATGTCATTATGAAATCACAGTCAAGAACCATACCAATGAAAAACTTTTCCAAATAATATGGCAGTGCTAGAGAGTTGGTTTCTCACTGCTCAATTTAATTACAGCACCTTGAGTACTGCTATGCAGCATTAAATCAATCACAACCTCAAATCAGAACCTTGAGTATTGCTATTTCTAGTATGGAGCATATATCAATCAGACATGAAAAAAAAATGCCGTGCAAATCTCCTTCATGCAACAATTCAGTCACACTGTGTCAGTACTCATTAGTGATGTGCACATTTTCAGTCAACAATTCATGTTCCCCAGATCTACCAAGTACTGAAGTACAATGAAAAAAAGAAGCAGACAGTCTGGGAGCTACTTGTGTGGTCTGTCAAGAATTCCCGTTCTATCACAATTCTCATGTTCAAGGCACAAGATATCAAAGTTTAACTAATCCAAAGTTATGCAGATCGATCTAGCCAAGATCTACATAAACAATTGCTCTAATAATTGCCAGAGACATTGCATATCTGAAACATGGCTAAATTCTGTTGGGGTTTCTATACTACCACTGTGGATATGTCAAAATCACAAGTCATTCTCGCTATTCAGTATTCATCCAACAGTAGCAAGCACCAACAAAACCACTTGTTGTTGTACCAGATGTCCACGCATGTGACATGTTCATCAGGCTTGCTACTGAACAGTGAAGAACAACAAGAGAACAAATACTCACTTTGGAGGAGATTGCGTAGATCCGGTGCTCTGCAGGGACGTCGTAGTGGTGGGTGCTGCGTAGCTGCCGGAGGCGGGCGCGGCGGGAGGTGAAGACCGTGTCGGAGAGCTTCTGGATCTTGGACTGCGTGTCAAACGCCTCCTTGGCACCGCCGGCGAGGGAGCGCGCGTGCTTGACCTCCTTCTCCAGGGCACCCACGGTGGAAACGGAGAGGCGAGACGGAGGCGAGCGCGGCGGGAGGTGCGGACGGAAGGGGCGGGCGCGGGCGGAGGGGGCGCGGCGGGAGGACGCCGAAGGGGAGGCGACGCGTCCCGGATATTTGGGGGAGGGGGAGCTGGGCCGGCACAATACAGGAGCTTCTACAGGACACCGCTGCAGCGCATCCAGGAGGCCCAGAAACGGTAAAGTCCAGGTCCAGGAGGCTTTACAGGCTTTACCAGGTTATATAATTTGACCCTTCAAAAGAATGTGTAGTACGTACGTGCACGCCTGCCTTGTAAAATGAAGTGGGTGATGCGGTTAAGTTGGCACCGTCCCGGCCATTTTTAACCGGCTCATCGCCCGATCAGATAGATCGTGTACGTACTCTCAAATAAAGGTACGTACGTACAGTGAATGAGAATTATATCTGTCGAGACTTGTACTTGTCCGTGCTTACGCTCCAAGCTAGCTTGATAAGTTGACATGCATGGCCGCGCGCGCAGACGACACGTCGTCAGTGTTTGCTGAGAATTAGCTAGTGTGCCTCGTGCACGAGACACGTAGCCGGCACTAGCTAGGGGTATAGATCGATAGCATGTTGCTTGCTTGTTGTTGACTTGCTGATCTGGAGACGATGGATCATATCGGATCGGAGGAGCTAGCCCTGCTCGATCGATGTAGGCACGCGAGCACTGATGGAAGGTGAGCCAAGGGGAAGCGACCAAGCACGTTGGAGCCAAAGAGAGAAAAGTATAACTAAAGGGCCGGTCTGCATGCACTGTGCTGTAATGTACTGTACGCAGCTGCATGCGTGCATGCATGCACTACGGCGCACGGTCAGCGGCGGCGCCCGGTCGTCTCTGGTCTGGTGAGTGGTGACACGTCCACGTACTGGTCGAGCACTGGCCATGCATATATGGTCCTGGCCCGGTTCTCCAAACGGACGCATGCATCAGGAATTCACTCGGATCACTTCAGAGGCGCCATGTACGTATAGCTGCGTGCACGACGACGAGCAGGCTAGCAGGGCTAGCTCTCCTGCAGGCCGGCTCCAGATCGAGTCCAGCCGGCCAGCTAGCGCGCCGCGGGAGGGAAAATTAAAGCCGCTTTACTTCAATTAATTCCTGCACAAGCGCACAACCGGAAGGCGTCAAAATAAAGGTTCCATCGATGATCGATCGGCATCGGCATCAGCGCCGGCGACGGAGGAGGAGGAGGGCCAGTGGTCTTCCCTATTCCGACATGGAGGCAGGAAAAGAGACGCAGAAGCTAGCTAGGCCGGGCAGCACGCGCGACCGATCCAGGCATCAGCCAGTGTCGGGTCAGGTCTCATCTCAGGGGCTCCCGTCCCGCGCGGCCGCGCGTGGTCCGGCCGGGCCTGGGGCCTCAGCGAAAGCCGGCCTTTGCACAGCGCCTGGCTAGAGGTATAGCCGGTGCTGCAGAGTGGGCAAGTCCCACCATTGGCATTTGGCAATCACTGCCCGAGCATGCATACCTTTTGAGCACTGCCCCGAGAGGCAGCAGTTAGACAACAAATACGTACTACTACCATCGTATCAAAATATTTATAACTATTATTTTTTTCCTCGTAACATTTGATAATTCGTCTCATTAAAAGGCAGCGTATCCTATGCAAACTAGCTTCATATGCAAATTATGCAAACTTCCACCACAGTCGCTGGATCCCCATCCGATGACCATTACGAGAGGTGAAAAATTTTAACACTTCAACCCTCACATCATTAACTTTTCTAACTATAATTTGTCTAAAACCCTCCGTGACGGACCCTAACGTGCGCCGTTCTTTCCCCCGCGACCCTGGGCGGGCCGCCGTCCTTCGCAGCGCGGACGCCCCCCTCGCCAGCGCCGTCCCCTGGCCGCGTGGTTGGAGCCCGTCGCTGGACACCGCGACGCACGCGCGCTGCAAGCAGACGCACCGGCACTGCTTCGTGCTCGTCACCGACGGCGTGGACTTCTCCAGGCAGAAGAACTTCATGACCGACGGCTACCTCATGATGATGAGAATGCAGCCTCGCGATCCAATTCTAATCGCACGCGAGTAAATATCTTGCGAAAAAATATCAAGGTACTTGCACATTGTGGCCCCAAACCCATTGAAGTGACATTCGCAGCCGTTGCTTATCATCAGAAATCCTGAAGCTCTCCATGCCCTCTCACCTGGCAACAGAGATGGGATTCAGAGGTGTATGATGACAATCTTACAATGCAGTAGATGGAGCTTCAGGCTGGGTGGAAGTCCAATGCCGCTTCCTCAGATGGGCGATTGCAATCCCCCTGGTGCTCTCGCCGGTGCGGAAGCTCTCCAGGAAGACGTCCAGCACCGACCCGGGCTCCGACCACGCGGCGTTCAGCGTCGTCAGGATCACCCTGACGGCGGCACTGGCGAGGGGAGCGGCGGTGTAGCTGGTGAGGGGGTTTTAGACAAATTATGGTTAGTAAAGTTAATAGTTGGAGGGTTTAAGTGCTAAAATTTCTCACCTCTCTATATATTCATCGGATGGGGATCCAGCGGCCGTGGTGGGAGTTTGCATAGTTTACACACGAAGCTGGTTTGCATAGAATACGTTGCCTTATTAAAAACACTATTGTAAATATAAAAGAAAGGTAAAGTTATGTTTAAAGTATTTTTTATCAATAAATTAAATCACAAACAAAATAATTAATACTAGCATAATTTTTCAAAATATGACTACTACTACGTTACCATGTTAATAGTCTTGTGCTCCAAATCAGACAGAACACTTTAGGCCAATTTGGAGCAATCGGACTAAAGTTTAGTCCAATGATATATTGGACACGATTAGATGCTAATTAGGAGGACTAAATATGAACTTATTACGAAGCTAATTGAAAACACAAGTTATAACTAATTTATGAAACAAACCTATTAAGCATAATTAACCCACGATTATTAGCATATTTACTCTTCATAGTGCTCTAATCTACCACGTAAACGGTTCGTGAGCTCTTGATTACATGGAAACACGCATCGTAACCCTAAAAGGCTTTTTGATCCCCATTGCCATAGAAGAAAATATGACATCACAAATTATCTCACATAGGTACAAACATAACGAGATTTGTTCGTCGAGATTTTAAACACCATCCTTATTTTAGCATTTCATTTTCTGAAACGTATATATACTCCATGATGGTTACTAGTTAGGGACATAAGTAGTAGGGAACAAGGGGGGCATCCCCCTTTCTCTCTCATGATCTATCTCCATTTACAGTCTTTGTGTATTAAGGCATTTTTCTATTTTAAATTAGTTTAGGCTTTGGATGCTAATATTTGAGTAAAAGCAGCACTGTTTATCTCTCTTATTATATATAGTTGGCCTCATCCCCTACAAGAGATCAAATTTAAAACGATATTAGTCCAAAAGGTGCTAGACCTTGTGATTTATATCTCCTGTCTTAAAATATTCTAACATGGTACTTGTAAAGATACACATTTATCTTAATTCAATTGTGATATATTTTAGTTAACAATTACTCAATACACGTTTCCATCTACATCCATAGTTCCATTAACTTTGCATCGAACCTCCATATGTACGTGTTTTCCATGTGTTCAATTGAACCCTTAATTTTAACTCTGTATTTGACATGAAAAAACAATATTTGCATCACTTCCTGCAGCCCCACATACATATATATCGATTGTATATATGGTCGCATGCATCGTTTTAGGGAACGTATCTACACCTCAAATTAATATTTATATATGTAGTAATAATGGAATAATTCTTGATTTAGAATCATATATTGCTGCATTTTAGGGTATTTTTTATAATGACAAATATAAATAATTTATATGAATATCTAGGTATTGATTTAGGTTATTTTTTATAATAACATATTTGGATAATTTATATACAAATTTAGGGGTTATTTTATTTTTTATAAAAAGGAATAGTTGGGAAATTTAGATGGATATTAGGCAGTTACTTTAGATTATTTTCATTATGGAAGAGATGGATATTTTTGTAGAAAACATATAATAAGATCTAGTGGCTATTATTACAAAGATGATTAGGGTTTAGGTGTTTGGTTGCTCAAGTTTCTGATTTTTCTTGTAGCGTGTACCGCAGGGATTAACATGGAGGATCCAAAAATGCCTCAATTTGTAATGCTTAGAGTACAAAATATATTTTGTGGTTTTCTTGTTTGGCATGGTAGATACTAATAGTTTTCTCTATAAAAGATTTAGGATTTCTTTTTGTGTATCGTGTATTGTGAAATTAAGTGGATACTTCAAAATGTGTCCGTAGTTGGTAATAGTAAGATTATGAAATTATTTTCATAGTTTTCTTTCTTGGATATGATAAATGGTAATACTTTTCTATATAAATTTAGTCCAACATTACAATAAAAACCAGTATCACTTACAACAAATTCAGTATCACTTGCAGTAGTATTTCAATAAAAACCATATAAATTATGCATACATATTAGACATATGGCGGAGAGAAGCCGACGGCACAGGGCATGCATTGCAATGCGGTGCGCATGCAGACACAAGAAATGGAAGCGGAGCCACGCATATGCAGCTTGCATTGGGAGAAAAGCAGAACTGGAGAAGCATGCCCCGGCCCCCTTCTCTCCTTTGGCAGGAGTCTAATCGTTTCCCGTCACTCGCCCATCCCATGCAGATGCTGCAGCACCACCTCTTGCTAAATTGGATCCCCATCTATCAGATTTCAGTGATGTTATTAACCATTTTTTTTTCATTTTTCCCGGTCGATGGATGGTTAGGTGTAGCTCTGGCTGCAGTCGTGCAATTTTGTGGAATTTCATTCCGTTTATTTAGGATAAACATTTTACTAAAGTTATGCTCAATTAACACATTTCGTTTGTGTGATATGGAACTAGGCTCATAGCAAAGTATTTTTAAATACAAATTAATAAAATGAATTTGTTGCAAAAATTAAGTATTCATATGATAGAGTAATAATTGGTCAAGTGCTCGCTCATCTGAAGAAAATGAAATAAACCTCCTCGCAATTTCGAGGGGAGGAAGTATAATAAATATAAAAAAGAGTTTGCAAATTGAATTGAGTGTCATTTATGTGTCTATCTTGAAATTCTTAGTACGTAATCTAGGTGCACAGAGTCTAGTGTTTTTTCATTGGCCGACAGACTCGTATGTTTATTTTGGCCCGCACGACGATGTTCTACTATCCATTGACCATGGAATCGAAGGTCAATAGAGTGGTAAACGACAACCACACTGACAATGGTGGCGGGAGACGGGCGATGGACAAGGTCAGGGCGTGGTGAGAAGATGAGCACAATGGTGGTGGTTTTTGCGGGGTGTGGCGGGAGTGACGACACCACGCTACATTTGATTTTATTTTTCGATGAAGCCCATCGTCAATCGATATATTGACCTTGTTTGTTTTTAGCTTCCAGCCGATTTTGAATGCTCGATTTTGAAGAATTTGAAAAGTCAGATAGCTCTTAGAATCCATAGTTGAGAAGCCAGTTAGAGTCTGGATTCTCGTATGTGATTCATCTAACCTTTGGGGATTTATCGAAATGAAACCTTGAAAATTAGGCATAAGCTGAAATAAAGAGGGTCATAGATTGCAGGAGAGGCAGATCTCATCTGCCGAGACTGCTTGTGTCATGCGGTCGTCCGGTCGCCGGTCCGTTCTCGCTGCGTGACGGGTGCACGTTTTTGGTATGACCGAGATCGATGCCGCGCCACACCGGAGTGATCGACGTGACGAACCAAACGGTTAGCTTAGGTTCGGTGACGCGCCGCGCCGCGCCGCGCCGGGAATCATGCACGTTGAACACGGAGTACGTACACGTCGGCGACGAGACGGCCGGTGGCTATGGCGTGTCGCGCGCGCGGGGATCGAGGAGGCAGCGCAGGGGCGGCCCGGCCGGCGGCTGACGAAGCCCGCGGGACGGTGGCGCTGTCGGCTCGCTGTCGGCCCTGACTGCTGGCTGTCACGGCCCGACCCCACCGGGTTGATCCGATCCGCCTGCGATGCGTACCACGGAATGTGTTAGTTCCACCAAAAACCCAAAAATTCTCGCTCCAAACTTCACTATCCACCTATCACATCAAATCACATCAAATCTCTCTCTTCATGTATGAAACACTAAACGTGGGTAAATAAAAAAAACTAAGTACATAGTTTTGATGTACACGGCGAGACGGATCTTTTGAGCCTAGTTAGATCACGATGTTTACCACAAACAAACGAAAAGTGCTACCGTGCGCTACAGTGTCCGATGTGACATTTTCACCAAACTTTCTCTTTCACTTTTTAAACCCACGTTCACACCCACGGCGGCGTGCATATATGCCGTCGTCGTCGTCGATCATTTTGATGCATTGAGCGTGAACAAATAAATTAGCTAAGTGCCTACTAATGGTTAACTCGCTCATCGGAAGTAACCGAAACGAAACGAAGCGGCGGTGGCCGGACGATAGATCTTGTACATACGTACGGGAGTAGTGGCAAGCAACAAACGCCAGCGGCAACGGCAGCATGCAGCTAGCACGCAGATGGTGATGCATTGCATGTACTAATGTACCAGGGCAGGCCTTTGGCATGGCATGGCATTGCCCCGGCCCCCTTTCTTTTTTGCTCATCTGATCCTGCTGCATGCTACCCTCTTCCTCCTCCCCGGCTCGCAACAGTCATTTTTACCACCTCTCTCTCTCTCTTCCTGTCATATTATTCTTTCATGCTTTTATATATGGTGGATGTTTTAATCATGATAGAATAGCTTCCCTCGGAAAAAGTTGAGTTTTTTTATGCCTTTTACTAATAGCAGCACCTATAAACTTTGATCGTTGTTAATCGACATCCGCTTCGATCGGCTCTTCTCTCCGAGACTCCGACGTTTCGTCTTGCGCCGCCGACTCGCCTCTCGCGGCATCAGTAGGTAATAACCCCGACCTCCAATTGACAATCCTATTCCAATCTTCCATGATTAGTTGATGACTAGATAGTAGACACTAGACAGTAGTTGCATAAATCTCTGTAGACATGTAAAGCTCTTAGGGTTTTTATTTGGGGTCTTCGAGGTAATGAGATCTTAGATTTTGGTTTTTATTTTTCACAGTCATGTGCTGAGAATCCAACTATGAACATTATAGATATGATTGCTTGAATCCAATTATTGACTTGCAACTTGCAGAGTTTAGTGATCGTTTCAATGAGGTAAATTCTAAACTGCTTACTTAGATTGCTGTTCAGTCCGAAAAATTCATTTGAGGCTTTCAAATTGGAGATCTTGATGGAATTGGCTAGGTCATACCCTGATGATTTTAACTCAAAGTAACTGAAGGATCTTTGCCTCGAGCTTCCTATTTACATCGATAATGTGCGAGCTGATGAAAGATTTGCCAATTTGAATACTATTTCTGAGCTTGCTAAGCTGATGGCGAGCACAGTAAAGAGCCTTTCTTTTCCTTTGGTCTATCGGCTTCTCAAGCTAGTACTAGTTCTTCCTATTGCCACTGCATCGGTTGAGAGATGCTTTTCAACAATGAAAATCGTAAAGACAATATTGCAAAATCGTATCGGCGATCAATTTATGAATGATTCTAGTCATATGTTTTGTGGAACAAGGATGTTTAGCAAAAATTCCAATTGATGATGTTGTAGTTCACTTCAACAAGATGAAGAACCACAATCCGTAGGGTGAAACTAAAAGAAGGACCGATGCAGTAGAATGAAACTATAGGAGGTACCGGAGGTTTACTTTGTAACAGTATATCATTTGCAATTTTATTGATTATTAAATATTATGTATAGTATTTTTTTCGAGTGTTGGTACTATATAAATTTGCTCAGACTCTGACCCCGGCGGCCTTTTTTTCCTGGCTTCGCCCCTGCTCTCTCTCTCTCTCGTGGTGTACGTCTTTCTCTCTCTGTAACCGTAGTAGTGGAGTGGAGACGTGGAGTGGAGGTGGTACTGTTGGCCAGAGAGTTGCCGGCCTTGTTGCTCGCGTCGCGGATGCGCCTCGCCCTCACCGGCAGCGCGCGGGACACGTACAGACGACAGCTCTCTGCCAAAAGCGATCCAGTTGTACTAGTAGCGGCTATACCTTTGACTCCCCTCCCTCATCACAAAGCCTCCTCTGTCCTCTCCATTCTACTAGTAGCCATAGCCATGGCTAGGATCGATCCAGTTGTAGCACTCGTATCCCGTGCCACACCAACAATTCGCTTTCCTTTCAATTCGCTGTGCTGCTAGCTGTGTGCTCGCGTCGATCGTCTTCATCCACCAGTCGATCCAGTCCCTCCCCGGCCTCTATAAAACCCCATTCCCCTCCCTCCCTCCACCGCCTCGATCGCCTCATCCCCTTGCTCCGTCGTGCCAAGAAACCCACGAAACAAATCACCCCCACCACAAGAAGAGACCGAGAGAGAGAGGCCGGCCGGCGAGAACCAAGATCGAAGATGATGCGGATGGAGGTCGCGGAGTCGGGCACCGGCGGCGTGGCGGCGGCGGCGGACCACCAGGCGCCGTCGGAGGCGGCGATGGCGGTGTACGAGCGGGTGGCGCGGATGGCGAGCGGGAACGCGGTGGTGGTCTTCAGCGCTAGCGGCTGCTGCATGTGCCACGTCGTCAAGCGCCTCCTCCTCGGCCTCGGCGTCGGCCCCACCGTTTACGAGCTCGACCAGCTCGGAGGCGGAGGCGGCAGGGAGATCCAGGCGGCGCTGGCGCAGCTGCTGCCCCCCGGCCAGCCGGCGGTGCCCGTGGTGTTCGTCGGCGGGCGGCTCCTGGGCGGCGTCGAGAAGGTCATGGCCTGCCACATCAACGGCACCCTCGTCCCGCTAATATGATTATATGCCTGTGATGTTTATTTTCCTGTCATATTATTCTTTCATGCTTTTATATATGGTGGATGTTTTAATCATGATAGAATAGCTTCCCTCGGAAAAAGTTGAGTTTTTTTATGCCTTTTACTAATAGCAGCACCTATAAACTTTGATCGTTGTTAATCGACATCCGCTTCGATCGGCTCTTCTCTCCGAGACTCCGACGTTTCGTCTTGCGCCGCCGACTCGCCTCTCGCGGCATCAGTAGGTAATAACCCCGACCTCCAATTGACAATCCTATTCCAATCTTCCATGATTAGTTGATGACTAGATAGTAGACACTAGACAGTAGTTGCATAAATCTCTGTAGACATGTAAAGCTCTTAGGGTTTTTATTTGGGGTCTTCGAGGTAATGAGATCTTAGATTTTGGTTTTTATTTTTCACAGTCATGTGCTGAGAATCCAACTATGAACATTATAGATATGATTGCTTGAATCCAATTATTGACTTGCAACTTGCAGAGTTTAGTGATCGTTTCAATGAGGTAAATTCTAAACTGCTTACTTAGATTGCTGTTCAGTCCGAAAAATTCATTTGAGGCTTTCAAATTGGAGATCTTGATGGAATTGGCTAGGTCATACCCTGATGATTTTAACTCAAAGTAACTGAAGGATCTTTGCCTCGAGCTTCCTATTTACATCGATAATGTGCGAGCTGATGAAAGATTTGCCAATTTGAATACTATTTCTGAGCTTGCTAAGCTGATGGTGAGCACAGTAAAGAGCCTTTCTTTTCCTTCGGTCTATCGGCTTCTCAAGCTAGTACTAGTTCTTCCTATTGCCACTGCATCGGTTGAGAGATGCTTTTCAACAATGAAAATCGTAAAGACAATATTGCAAAATCGTATCGGCGATCAATTTATGAATGATTCTAGTCATATGTTTTGTGGAACAAGGATGTTTAGCAAAAATTCCAATTGATGATGTTGTAGTTCACTTCAACAAGATGAAGAACCACAATCCGTAGGGTGAAACTAAAAGAAGGACCGATGCAGTAGAATGAAACTATAGGAGGTACCGGAGGTTTACTTTGTAACAGTATATCATTTGCAATTTTATTGATTATTAAATATTATGTATAGTATTTTTTTCGAGTGTTGGTACTATATAAATTTGCTCAGACTCTGACCCCGGCGGCCTTTTTTTCCTGGCTTCGCCCCTGCTCTCTCTCTCTCTCGTGGTGTACGTCTTTCTCTCTCTGTAACCGTAGTAGTGGAGTGGAGACGTGGAGTGGAGGTGGTACTGTTGGCCAGAGAGTTGCCGGCCTTGTTGCTCGCGTCGCGGATGCGCCTCGCCCTCACCGGCAGCGCGCGGGACACGTACAGACGACAGCTCTCTGCCAAAAGCGATCCAGTTGTACTAGTAGCGGCTATACCTTTGACTCCCCTCCCTCATCACAAAGCCTCCTCTGTCCTCTCCATTCTACTAGTAGCCATAGCCATGGCTAGGATCGATCCAGTTGTAGCACTCGTATCCCGTGCCACACCAACAACAACCATCTCCCCCTTTCCTTTCAATTCGCTGTGCTCGCGTCGATCGTCTTCATCCACCAGTCCCTCCCCGGCCTATAAAATCCCACTCTCCTCCCTCCCTCCACCGCCTCGCCTCCCATCGCTCCTCCGTGCCAACAAACCCACGAAACGAATCACCCCCACCACAAGAAGAGACCGAGAGAGAGAGGCCTGCCGGCGAACCCACGAACCAAGAAGAGGATGATGCGAATGGAGGTCGCGGAGTCCGGCACCGGCGGCGTGGCGGCGGCGGCGGCGGCGGCACCGTCGGACCACCAGGCGCCCTCAGAGGCGGCGATGGCGGTGTACGAGCGGGTGGCGCGGATGGCGAGCGGGAACGCGGTGGTGGTCTTCAGCGCCAGCGGCTGCTGCATGTGCCACGTCGTCAAGCGCCTCCTCCTCGGCCTCGGCGTCGGGCCCACCGTCTACGAGCTCGACCAGCTCGGCCCCGGCGCAGGAGGCGGAGGCAGGGAGATCCAGGCGGCGCTGGCGCAGCTGCTGCCCCCCGGTCAGCCGGCGTTGCCCGTGGTGTTCGTCGGCGGGCGGCTCCTGGGCGGCGTCGAGAAGGTCATGGCCTGCCACATCAACGGCACCCTCGTCCCGCTCCTCAAGCAGGCCGGCGCGCTCTGGCTCTGATCGATCGAGATCAGCGCCGGCGGCGAGCTGGTGGATGATGAACAAGAAGTGGTGATTGATTACGTGTACTGTTCAATCGATCGAGATCGGTGCTACGACTGTGGTAGGGAGTTTGTAGATACGACGACGTACGATTAACCGGCTATTTACCTGGCGTTTGTAGCAGTAGTACTAGCTGGTAGTGTTCTTGGGATCTTTCATCTGATCTGGTGTGGTGATCCGTGTCGGGTTGGGTGTTGTTCTAATCTCAATGTGCTAGCTTGGGAGGAGATCAAGAAAAAAAATCAGAGTGCCTGAATGAATTTACATGCTGCAGGTTTCAATTCGATCAGTTCACTCGACCTCGGTTGGTAGTGGGGCGTGTCATGGTGTTCAATGTTTTTTTTTCCTTTCCATGCCCAACTTTTCCGTCCTGGGGTTTGCTTTGCACCACCCTTAGTGACGCATGCTCTTCTTCGGTGTGCTGTACGTACGTACTGTACCGTCTGGGATTATTGCACCCATACGTACGTATGTAGTATGTATGGGTCCATCTTTGTGCAAGCGCAACGGAAACAATATGAGCTTGAGATACGTGCATATACACGTGTCAAGTCCACATACAAATCATACACATACTCCTACGCTAGTCGCTAGGCATGGTTTTTGGTACGCGTAGGGTTGGAAATGAACAGAAGAAACATAAATTTAATTGTTGATGAACAAGCCGGAAGATGGACACGTGATGAATCGATCAGAGAGAGATTCTGCATGCCACGGGGTATGGTAGTGGTAGATGGATGTGCATGTCGCAGCTAGCCGTATACGTTGTGGCCGGCGGTGCAGCAGTTTGCAGGCAGGCCGTCTGATGCACACTGCACCCCAGCGCGCGGCCGGAGCAGACCGGCCACGAGATATGAGATGAGATCAGAGAGTTGAGAGCGCTGCAGCCTTGGAGTTAAAACCTGCGCGGCCGGCCGGCACAACTTTTCGCCGCGCGCATCCGGCCGGTTTCTTCCGGCCATCCGTCTGATACAGCTTGCATGCGCGTTGATCGATCAGGACACACTGGAGCTGCTAGAAAAGCTCTCGAGCGCCTCGGGTACGGTGCAGTATGTAGCCTGCGGTGTGGGGATATATGTACGGTACAAGTAGGTAGGTATACGTGGCTACATATATACCGTTGTGAGTTTTGTGAGGGTGGCTACAAATTAAAACACGTACAGTAGCTTAGTTAATTGTACAAACATGGAGTACTGTAATAAGCTAGGCCGGGCAGCATGCAAGAAGAGAGACCTGTCAGCTGTGTGCTACGTACCGCCGGCAAGTGTACATGTGTGTGATGTAGCAAAAGGCTAAAGGCCCGGCTCATGCATGGTTGATGCTAGTGTACTACGAGCTATTGCGGATGGAGGCAGATGGAGGCCGGTCAAAGTGACGTATGACGCCTAGCAAGCATCTTGGCTGCTTTGCACTCCTTTATTTATCTGGCCTGGGGGCATCAGCGAGCAGCAGCAAGCAATGCAGCGTATGTACGTACTGGCGGGATGCATGAGCTCGGCACGCAGTACGTGCATGCGAAAGAAAAGAAAGCGACCGACCGGGCCGCACTGCATGAATATGAATGCATCGTCACGCATGGCGTGGGCGACTACTGACTGGCTGATGCCGATGCTGCTGCCGGATGAGTCGGTCGGTTTCCGAGAATAGGCCCGGCAACCTGCCAAGCACCCGAAAGCGAGACAACCCAAACCCCTCCTCCACATATACACGGCAACAAGGCCACATGGTGCACCGAAAGACCCTGCAGCATCAGCAATGCAGTATGCTACGTATCGTATCCCCGGCGCCCAGTGTGCCAAGTGCAGACGACCCTGTCGAGACCTGTCTCTGTCTCTGTGCCTGCCGTGGCACGCTGTCCACATCCATATGCATGATCATCGACCGCGTGAGTCGCGTACACAAGTCCGCCTCTCTCTTTTTCTGCTTCCAGCCGTTGCAGTCTAGCTACCGATCGACGGGGCCAGGGCGTCAAGGCGTTTGGATGATGCATCATGCATTCAGACGTTTTCAACAACAGATTCGTCGTGCCGTACGTCGATGGCAGCCCTCCCTGCTCCATTCATCGATCACGCGCATTCAACCCGTACGTCCTGAGTTTCTTCTACTACATGGATTATATGGATATATATGCGTATGTTTAGATGCAGTTTTATTTCGTGGCTTGCTAGCTCATGCCTAAGCCGTGCCATGCATCAGTCCATCACATCGAATTAATCAAATGCCAAATGCACCGTACGTTACCGTTGCTGGGTAATTCTTTCTTTCCTTTTTTTTCGACCCGGCCAGTACACGCACTATACATGCATGGCCAGTACGTACGAGCACAAAGTACCCAAGAGATGCTATCTAGCCGTACGTCATGCTTAAATTTAACCGGTTGGTGATGGATGACCTGATAGCTTGGTCCAAAGCAGGTAGTAACCGCGCGCTTGCGTATTGCATGCGTAGTGCAAGCAACGTAACTGAACCGTTGCATCATGACTCATGTGTATGTACGTTCAGCTAGCTAGTGTCCGGTTTCTTTATACGCACAAGATCGACAACCGGGACCATCTGGAAAAAAGGGGCCGGTGCAGGTAACGTGTAGCTAGTAACGGTTCATCAGCAACATCACTCACAAGTCACAGCATGCAGTGTGTGTGTGCCGACGACTGAATGAAGCCATCCATCCAATTGTGAGTCAGTGAGTCACCACAATATATGTTGGCTATCTAGCATCAACTTTAGCAAAAAAGAATGTAATTCGTTTCTATTAATTTTCTATTACTTAACGTTTTTTTCTGACATAAAACTCATTTCCTTGGTCACAATTTCCATCATGATTTGAATTACAAGCTAATGGTTCCGCAGATCATAAACCCAAGAAGGAACTCCTCTTCAATCTGTTGAGGCGTGCATTGGCTCTCTCATTATCAGCACGGCAAAAAAAGTTATGTGGGCATCGATGGAATTTTGTAAGATGGGAATTGGATACAGTTTTGTGTGATCTTGTTGACGAACAATATGATATATGATGTCTTCGTGCGTTCACCTCGTTTTGCGCTTACACCCTTTTGTATGGGATCGAGCAGGGGCGGAGGCAGGGCCCGTGCTGCCCGTGCTGCAGCACGGGTCCTGTATAGCACATGCCAAGTAAATTTTGTGCTTTCTAGCTAAATATCAGTCTGAATTTAGCTCAAATATGATTAATCCAACACCTATCCATTGTTTAGCCCTGGGCGGTAGCAGTTTCTGGCTCCGATGCGGATATACTCCGTACGGACTAGCTAAAGGGTTTATGAACGAGAACTCGAGAAGAAACTAGAAATATGGCGCACCCTTGGCGCGCTATTATGACCCGTTAATTTAGAATATATAGTTAGCATTATGTTTGGATGACATAATTATTAGCTTAATTCAGCCATCAGGTGAGTATGAAGCTGTTTTTATCGGGTTTGATTTGTCACTACAATTAGTAATATATCTGTTGAGGTACTAATATAGGATTAACTGTGCATGGGCTAGAGCAGCAAGTTGCCAAGTCTGTAAACGTTACAGAACTACCATATCCTGGTTGCCAATTTGCAGCCGCATTTTTAGATAGCGTTTGTGATATTTGATAAAATTCTCTGTAGTGATGTTGCCTAACATCATAAAATGAAGCATTAGACTGGGCTTGCAGTTGACATAAGCTGAGGAACTTAACAGCCACCTCATTTCATTATTTTTTTTCTCATCCTGTTAACGTCTCCATAGGATTTATTATGTGCTTTCCCCCAAAAGGATCACTTTGTACAGAAAGATTTTTACATTATTTCTTCAGAGAGATGCATACAGAAAATGGATTCATGGTAAAATTATGGAATTATTACATGTTGAAATTTATGCAGAGTAACACAATTTTCTAAGATCACTTTGGATAGTGACCGAGAAAAGGTGTACCCTCATCTTTTATTTTAGGGTTAATTTGATATATGCCATTACAACTATCCAAGTAAGGAGAAATGCCATTACAATTCGTCTATTTGGAAACATGCCATTACAATTCGCTCAAACTCTGATGTATACCATTATATACCCCTTCAACATGTTTTCCAATTTATTTGGACCAAATTGCCCTTCTTCTTCCCCTCCCTCTCCTCCTCTCCGTCACTCTCTCCCTCTGGACGTGTCGGGCACCACCGTGATGGCCGTGCCGGACCCGCTGGACGCGTCGGAGCACTGCCGCTGCGACCTGAGATTCTTGCTACCGGCGGCGGCTACAGCCTGTAGGTGCGGGGACCTTGCACCGGCGCGTGCGCTTGGAGTGCCGCCGCTTCAACGCGAGGACAGGGGACGCCAGCGACG
The DNA here is from genome assembly GCA_900205405.1 of Echinochloa crus-galli. NCBI lineage: Eukaryota > Viridiplantae > Streptophyta > Magnoliopsida > Poales > Poaceae > Echinochloa > Echinochloa crus-galli. The sequence goes on from OAMR01000025.1 coordinate 179,704, forward strand.
CCGGAAGCGCTCGACGGGGAAGTTGAGGACGACGACGGCGCCACGCGCGGCGAAGGCGGCCTGGTCGTAGGAGAGTAAGGCAGCCTCGGGGGTGTCGAAGGTCCCCAGCCACACCTGGGCGCCCCGCCGCGTGGAGTCCCGGATCTCGACGGCGAACTTGCCCCCCGGACGCTTGGCGCATGCCGATGAATGCCGTCGGCCGCTTGGCGTCGTCCGCGCCCGCGCTTGGCCGCCGGTGCGGCTCCGACGTGCTCGGCGACAGCGGCACCACCGCCGCCTCCGAGGAGTCCGCGGCCCGCGAGATCCTCAAGACGCACGACCTCGCCTTCGCGACGCGGCTCAACGGCGCGACTGGGAGGATGTTCCCGGCCGGCGGCGCCAAGGGCATCGTCTTCACGCCCTACGGCGGACGGTGGCGGCAGCTCCGCAAGGCCTGCAGCCTCGAGCTCCTCAGCGCGCGGCGGGTGCGCTCGTTCGGGCCCGCGCGCGAGGAAGAGGTCGGCCTGCT
>OAMR01000025.1:180683-194613 GCA_900205405.1 Echinochloa crus-galli
ATTGATTGAGCGAGAGCCGATTGAAGTGTCGGTGGCGACGCCGGGAGAGGCGGACCTCGGCCACCGGTGCATCGCCGAGGTTGGTAGGGGATTCGGCGGAGGCGGCGGAGGGCAGGGGAGGCGGCGGGGGGCGCCGGAGGGGGAGGTGGAGAGGAGGCGGCGAGGAGGGGAGAGAGGGAGTCAGCGTGAGAGAGACACGGAGGAGGAAGGGAGAGGAAGAAGAAGGGCAATTTGGTCCAAATAAATTGAAAAACATGTTGAAAGGGTACGTAATAGTATACATCAAAGTTTGAGCGAATTGTAATGACATGTTTTCAAATAGACGAATTATAATGGCGTTTCTCCGAACTCGGATAGTTGTAATGGCATATATCAAATTAACCCTTTATTTTACATGTCAAGCTAGCCAATCTGAGTTCACCCTTGACCAGGAATTTTTTTGACAAACATTTTCGAGGCATTCTCTGTGCACAACACAATGCTGAAGTGCTGAAAATGCTACTTTGGACATTATAATTTTCGAAAACTTTGTCTAATATATACAAATTGTGATGTTTCGTTACAAAATTTGCCAATACTAAAGTTATTCAAGTAGCTCTACATTGCATCTGCTAAATTGAAAGACAGGAGTGCAAATGAAATATATGATATGTGTACTATCTTACCTGACGTTCTAAGTCTGAATATGTAGAATGTGATGAGCAAAGGTGATTGGATCTTAAGTGCATATGCATCTCGAATTCTAAGCAGGACGCGCTTACTTATTACCGATTTCAATGGTGACCTAAACTTAAAATCTGATCTCAAAGCTTTCTCTATGAAAAACTGCAGTGTTAAAATTATGTCTTTTCTTTTAGCAAGGATGAAAATTAGGTCATTTTTCACATGATTTATGTTGTCCGTAACACTACTTAAACTGATAAGATGAGCTGTGATATTCTGCAAAGAGAAAAATAATACACATCATTGAAAACACAGAAGTTGGGAATCTGTTCCCTTAATGGAGCTGAAACTGAATACTCGCAGCAAACAGCTTCCTCAGACAATCAAATCAGGCAACGATTTTTAGCACGCTTGCCTTGGTGAATTTAGAGGATAGCTTAGCAAAACGTTACACAGTTGCGCTGGCCGCCGGAGCAATAAGCGCAGAGAGCCAGAGAGACGGCCGCATCTCATACTCGCATGCAGGAGTATCGTCTATTGCTTTTGCAACACATTGAAAACAGTTCAGAGGTTGGGAATCTCTTTCTCAATGGAGCATAAACTGAATATTGGCAGCTAACAGCTTGCTCAGACAATCAGATCAGGCAACGATTTTTAGCACTTGCGTTCATGAATTTACACGCAAATGTTGCCAACGTGTTTAGTCTTGTACATCTCCTCCCTCCTAGTTTCCTTTCCAAGTTGCTTGCGCCCGCTGCTCATTCTTCCGCTGCTCTGCTCGCGGTCCTGCCCTTGCCCAGGTCGTTACTTGCCTTCCTCCGCACCAATCCAGTAGAGCAGTAGCAGCACAGCGGACAAGCAGAGACCAGCAGCAGCGCGGCTCCGGCGGTGTAGTCCCGGCAAATGGAGCAGCAGCCCGTCCCCGTGCGGCTCCATCGTCGGCGAACTGTACGGCGACGGCGTCGACGCAGCACGGCCAGGTTTCGACCCCGACGAATCAAGTAGCGGGCTAGCAGCAACGCATGCGGCATGATCCCGACGCGACCCGTTGAACTGAGAAGCCGCAGCGACTCCGCGCACCCTGCTCCACCGCCGCCGCCGGAGAAGAGGGAGAGAAGGGGAGGGACGGTTGACCGGCGAGGGCGCCGCAGCCCCGAGCGCCACCGCGGGTCCCCGGCCTGCTCCGCCGTCCACCATGAGCAGGCGAGGGCGGAGCAGCCCTGCCGCTGCCGGATCTCGTCGTGCGCACCCCGCTCCTTCCGCTCACTGCAGAGGCCGCCGTCACCCGTTACGGAGGAGGCCAGTTGTGGTGGACGCGCCGGGCCTCGCCCCGCCCTGCCTGGGCGTGCCGCAGTCAACTGATTCGCCGCCGGGGAAAGAGGGGAAGGCCGGCGACGCTAGCGCCCCGGATCCGGCGCCGGAAAAGAGGGGCCCCGCGGCTCGCCGGCGGATAACGGGTGCATCTCCGCTACTGGGAGCTCCGGGAGGGGCTCGAGGGGCGGCAGAACGACCTGGGCGGGGAGGGAGATGCGGGGTGCGGCAAGCACCGGGGAGAAGAGACGGGGAGGGGAGAATCGCCGAGGAGGCAGATGCGCGGGGAGAGGCGGCGACACTGACCAAGAAGCAGGTAGACGGGCCGCGAAACTTCGGAGTTGTAAGGCTAAACGGGTGAGGATCCGGACCAATCCGCATCATACGGCTAATATTACAAGTTGATCGGATCGGATGGCTCTCCTTAACGGGTCTACGTGGATATCCGCAACGAGCTCGGAATGCACGAGCTCTAAGATTAGAAGAGTACGGTGAGAGCCAATGGGCCAAAACTGCAAACTAAGGGGATGGTCTGACCAGTAGTAACTGGGCTGGCGAGCCTACTCGATCTGGGCCGCTCTTGAGAGGTCCAGTAGTCCCTCCTTTCAGTGAAGAGCGGAGCAAAACCGAGGGAAGAGGATCCCTTACGGGAATCGAACCCGTAACCCCAAGGTTATGAGCCTTGCGAGCTGACCTAACTGCTCTAGTCCGCATGCCTACCTTTCGGGGAAGGAGGAAGTACTAGAAGAGCCAGAAGCTAGGGGTGTTTGAGCTGTCTTCTTCCTTGGGGAGAACTATCATCCTATCCGAATCTCTTTCTCTCTTTTTGGGAGCTAGTTTAATGGCTGCTCGACCAAGCCAGCCGTAGCCAACCTTCCGCCGAGATCGAGATTTCTGGCGTGATGGTAGGCGTGACCAGCGGTATGAAAACCGCGAATCCCGAGCTTCCTCTTCTCGTTTTGATGATGCAAATCATTATGACGATTTTGATCGGTTTGGAGACCATTTATTATGTGCGGTTTCAAGATGCTCAAAAAGTAGATTTTGTAATCGGCTTTTGAGCTCCATTATGTGTACTTCATCAATTTTTGAATTATGGACTTGGCGGTAGTGGTCAATACTAACTGCACCGTCTAAATGCTCCCTGACCAAGTTAGCGTACTCGCCAGGGTTGAGTTGAGGGGGCAGCCCGTGCGCTAATTGGGCTTCGAGGTTGGCTATACGCGAAAAAGCTCGCTTTCTACTGAGGCCTGTTCTGTCCTAAACAGTTCCTGAATGTTATTTGTTTCATAGGAAGATTCCAAAAGCACATTGATGCCGAAATCATCCTCCCCGCCCGAGCCTCGGAGGAGCTTCACCGAGCCCCTTGGAGCGCGCCGAGCTACTCCGAGCCCAGCAGCAGCAGCTGCAACTCCTTCTTCCCCGAGCCGTGCCGCCGCCGAGCATCGGACTCCGACGAACACCATCGCCGGAACCCTCTCGCTCCAATTCAGCCCCCCAGGAGCACCGTCAGGAGGTAACGAAGCCCTTCCCCCTGTCAATTTCAGCTCCTGAGCACCATAGCACACTTTCCCGCGGTCGCCGACAAGCTTCGTCCGCCGGTCGCCGTCGTTCACCCCTGTCCACTGCACGAAGCACCCCTAGAACTACCCAGTCACACTCACCACCACACCAAGAAGCTCCAGAGCCAAAAATCCGACCCAGCAACCACCCGAAACACCTCCCCCGCGGTACACCGGAGTTCAACTCCGCCGCCCGACGCCGTCCGACCCCCTCGTCGGCCAAAGCTCGTCACGATCACGTTGTGGGAGGTACGGTGCTGGGTGTTCTCCGATTCCACCGAGGGCGGGAGATCCGTCGGCTAGGTCACGTTAGACCCAATCCCGTGTTGGAGTCTCAGCGATTGAGAACTCTGCACGTTGCGCAGTATGGGTGCGATACCCGCGCTCCGGACGCCATCGATCCCCTCACGGTGTGACTTGGGCCGTCCGATCTCAGATCGATGGCCAAGATAGAACCCGAGGATACCCCTTCGCGTTTTAAATCCAGGGCGTCCGATCTCAGATCGACGGTCACGATTAGATCGGCTGATACCCCTTCGCGTTTTAAATCTCATCCGTCTAGACCAGATCCAACGGCTGCCACGCGTTCTGACCGAGTCAGCAGCAGTCAGCCGAGTCGGTTTTGCTAAAGAGCCCCTGACGTTTTCCAAAATCAACACGCGGTCCATTCCAGTTCAAAAGTAATTGCAATTAGGTCCTGTTTTATTCGTTTAGGCCCCTGATCTTTTTAAAATTTGAACCCGCGGTCCAGCCTTTGCGTTTTTGCTCGTTAGCCCTCCTGTTTTAATACGAAATTATGTATAGGTCTTCGGTTTTTCACAAATGAGCCCCTGAAAGTTTCAGAAACTTGCCAGCAAGTCCCTGAACCTTAGAAACGCTATAACTTTCACGTTTTAGCTCCGATTAGTGTGATTCTCGCGCTCATGTGTTCGTAGCGAAGCGTAGATTATTTCTAGCTCCTGTTTTTGTACTGTTTTCACTGTTGGTGTACTGTTTCTAATAGAATTAAATTGTTTGCATGTAATGATTGATTTGGATGCTTGCGTGATAATCGTGTCCAGTCGGCGAGCCCGTAGCTTTGGACTTCGAGTACGTTGAGGACGTCTCAGTCGTGGCCAGTACCAGCAGCAGTATGGGTAGTATTTTGCTAGGCGCAACTACTGTCACCGTTATTTAATTGTTAATATTGACTTAATGGTCCACTTCAACTTTAATGTTAAAACTTGCTTTTTAGCAACATGGATTAGGGAGCTAGTAGCATGTGCTGTGTGCTTTGCTCTAGTGTCTCCCTCTAAGGACCGGTTCTTAAAGCGGCAACCCAGGAGCCTGTCGCCACCGCCGGATCTATAATGGCTCTGGTCTTGGACAAGTAGCTTGTACCACTCTAGCTTGGCAGTGGTTACCGACGGGCCGACGGCGTTTATGAGAAACATGGGTGAGAGCATGTCTTGATCCACCGAGGACGGTGTGTGTACCCGTCGGCTATGCCCCCGTGAGGCACAATCCCGTGTGGGAGCAAACGTTCTCCGAACGGGAGCTCTGCACGTTGCGATTTTATTTTCCTTGTTGGCCTGCGTGCCGCGCGTTGGACGCTATCGACCCCCTCACGGTGGATTCCGTGGGCGTACGTCGATCTCGGTGCCTAAGTTTACACCGCCGGCCATTGTCTTGTTAGGGTGTCTTGTGAAAGCCTCGTAGCGTCCCTATGCAGTCGCACCTCGGAAGTGTTGATGTGCGTGGTTGGGTGCAAAGTTCTTTTGAACTTTTACGCGACTGGTGGGTAAAGGGCGAAACCTCTGCAGAGTGTACAATCTATCATGATAGCCTTGCTCAGGGTCATGAGCGGCCTGGATCCTTTACGATTAGAACTTGATGTTTATTAATGCTTAATGAGGCTGCCCCGGAGCACCTCCCGGCCGACCACCGCCTCCAATCGAACCGCCAGGAGGTACTGAAGCTCATCGAGCGCTCCCCATCTCTTTTCCTCTATATGTGTCTGTGGACTTCCTGGGCACACATATGGCCACAGTCGGGTTTTGTGTAAATCCGGGTGTGACAGCTTAAAACCAGCTAAATAAGCAAACATAAGGGAGGTATACATGACAGTAGAGAAGCAGGGATGGTGCGATACCAGGAGTGTAGAAGCTCATGTAGGTAGGGTAAGACACAACACAATAGTAGAGCCCACACAGCCTAGGTTCGTCAACCTTCCTCACGCGCTCAATCGGACTTGAGCTCGATCGTGAATAAGCTAGCCAACATTAGTGCTCACAAAGATGACACCGACACCCTCTGCAAAACCAACCACATATAAGAGCAAGTATTATAGAAGGCTACAACGAATTGTCCTCCATCGTCACCATGAGCGTGAGCCCGGCAATTCCTCATACACTTTTGGATCTGGAGCTGGTGGGTCAAGCACCGACAATCGATTCTTGCCCCAATCATACTTGACAATTTCAGTACATGGCCGTCGTCTTGAACGCTGCATGGCGTCTTGTCTCTGATAGTCTGATGAGTACAGGCTCGCCCAGATTTCTTCATCCAACGCGTCGTCGTCAGTGCCCACGAAGGCAACGCGGAAGCGGCCGCCGTGGCAATGGAGGTGGTCACAGCCGTGGCCGGAGCAGAACACCACAGCCACCGAATCGATGTCCGGCTCGGGCACGCGCGCGACGCTGGTCGATCGCCAGTGACAAGGAAATCCATGGCCAGGCCTCCAGCCTGTGGATGAGGACGCGGCCGTGGCTTGCAGACGAGGGCGGCGCGGAAGAGGTGCTCCGGCTCGGTCGGCTGGAGGCAGAGGAGGATCTCGGCCGGCGGTGACGTCGTCAACCAGCTCTGCTCTGCCACGCCATGGCCGGATCGAACGTCTCGGCAGGGCCGGGCTCCTGGGAGCGCCATGCCATGCCATGCCGGCCGTCCCGCCGCGTCAAGAGCACCGCGTCGCGGTCAGTTAGATACAAGACGGCAGGGCTTGGAAGCTTGGGACGGCGCCGCGGCGGCGTGCCATGGCGGGGCAGGAGGCAGACCCAGACCCTAAGGATGGACGGTATCTCAAATACCGTCCACCCCTAGGCCCATATCGGTCCGTCCAATCGCGTATCGGCGGCCCGGATTGGACGCGTCGCTGGAGCGTCGTCGTCGCCCAGGCGCGCGCGGCCGGGACGCCGTCGCCAACAAGCCGGTGATGGCGCAGACGCGCAGTTCCGTCACGGCTTGCACTGCTGCATCAGGAGGGAGAAGAAGGTGCTCTCGCCGCCCAAGACCCAGTACGCAGCCGCCGAACGGTAGCCAAGGTACGGGGTACCCGACGTTTGCCAAGCGGGAGCTCTTGCTCGACATGCTCCGCCGTCGCACCGGTGCGTGCTCGCGGCGCGGTCCCCGTTCATCGGCGACGAGCTCCTCGGCGCCGCCGCGGCGGGCACGGGAGGCCAGAACTAGGTCGATGGCGGCGCCGCCGCGGCTGGCGTGGTGCGCGTGGGCGGGAATGGGATGGAGCCAGCCGCGGGCGTTCGGGGCCCTGCTCCGCATGCATCTCGTACATCGACGAGCTCCCGGACACTGGTGCGGCGGCCAACGTCTCGCCGCCGACCTTGAACGCCGTGTCGGCGGCTCCCCCTCGATCACCGTATGGATCGGAGGAGCTTTCTTGCCGTACCGTATGTACGTGGTGCCTGTGCAGGTCGGGAGGGTGAAGTGTGCCAAGCCTGGACAATCTGAACTCTGATGACAAAATGCCACACCCTCTCTCTGTCCTTGCTCGATTTGCTGCTAGCCTTTTCGGACGATCCCCGAATAAGACAGATCGATGCACGAATGGATCGGGTGCAACGTTCTCCGTGCTTGCTCCGTGTTCGCACGAGTATGCATGCGGTTGTTGGAGCTCAAGGTCCCGGACCTTTGTGTTCATGGCCGGTGCAAGCGTTGGAATCACGAAGGTCCGGCTTCCGGGAGGAAGGAGATCGAGAGCGTCAAGTGATGGTCTGAACGCGGCGGCGATCCGGCGAAGGCCAGGGCGCAGAGCGGAGGCGGCGTTCCTGGGAGTGCGCGCTTGCCGTGGTTGAGAACATTATCGAGCAGGACCTACCTAGGCGTCCTTGTCGCATGCCGGCCGGGCGTGCTAACCGCAGCGACGTACGCGACCCGGCCTGAACGGTCCGGCGGCGGCGCTCCGGCGAGCCACCGCGTGCGACACATCTGCATATATAGCGGCACAAGGTGGTGCTCGATCGGTGTTCGCACGCCGGCGGCGTGGCGTACTGCGCTGAGCCGGATCAAGGAGGAAGGAGATCGAGTGAGGCAATGGATGCCCTGGGTGCAGCGTCTCTCGATCCGGCGAGCCGCGGCGTGCAGCAGAGGCGGTGCTGTTGCCACGACCGGACTGGAGACGTTGACCAGGGGTGGACGGTATTTCAGATACCGACCACCCCTAGGTCCCTGACAACCGTCGGATCGAATTCTTACGGTCCAAATCGGTCATGGATTTTGCGAAGGCTGGCCGTCCTCGTCAGGCAGGCGCGGGAGCTGGAGCTGGACGGCGGCATGGCACCACGGCGGCCCAGATCGAATGGATGACGGGTCAGAGAGCTCGGCTGCAGAGCAGTAGCAGCAGAGAATTTTGCAGGTTCAGACTTGATCAGGTACTGGGTCAAATATTAAAATTAAGCTGAGTCACTTCGGTTTGCAAGTTACTGAAACAATAGTAGCAGAGGATTTTGCATGTTCATACTTCACACTGACCAGACACCGTATCAAATCTTAAAATTAAGCCGCCCAGCAGGGAGAGATACTTCGGTTTGCAAGTTACTGAATCTCCATCTGCTTTCATCTAGACAAGTCATTCTCTCTACATCCACTTGGATCAAGTAATGGTGAACGAGCTTCTGCCTCTTAAGGCTAAAAACTAACGACAAAAGGTCTCATTTAGCCCATCTCAGAGAGTAGAGTTTCGGTCAATGTCATAACATGCGTTGAACAATGGATCCTGTTCTAGTAATGGTCTGAAGATGCCTATTCAGTTTGATTATAGAGCTTTGTGGCTTTGCCAAGGCAACTCCTTTCTGGCCATGGCAAAATCAGTTACAACTGAAAGTTTCATGCCCGTCGCCTGTTCTGATGATGGGAACTAGTTCCCAAATTTCAAGTAGTCACAATCATTGGCCTGGACATAAAAATAAGAGACAGTTTTTAAGTGAAGTCGTCGACTTGCCGACTTGCATTGCTCTGCGATCCCAAACCTGACGAAACTGAACGCACTAGTTTCTGACGAAACTGAACCCTGTTGCATGAACGGAAGTCCGATTATTCAGAATTCTGAACAACTGACAGCGACCATAATATGACGGTCGCGCGCTGCTCCTCCACCGCCAGTCGTAGTGATGGCACATTCTCTCTTCGTGTCTTTCTCCTACATGGAATGCTTGTAGAGAGACTAACGATCCCGTTGCAGGTGCTTGATCGGACAGCAGGTTTCAGGTTACAGAGATGATGGCTGCAAGTTGGTATGACATGCTTGATTTGTCCAAACTCCAAAAGTAACCAACTAACCAGGCTTGCGTATTGCACGCATCACGCATAGGAGCGGGCTGCTGAGCCTGGAGTCCCATTCTGGGCTACTATTGAGATCGATCCACTGCTCCTTTATTTCAGCGACGAGCTGGTCCATAGGCCATAGCCCATCTGCGCAAACTGAGAGGGCGCCGAATCTGATTTTGCCTTGCGATTAAGCTGGTCCATAGGCCATACCAACTTGCAGCCATCATCTCTGTAACCTGAAACCTGCTGTCCGAAATGTGCTTAGCTGCAAGAGCAGACAATCGCAGCTGTCAGTCACTGACTGGCAATTACAAGCGGCCAAGCGCCTGCTTTTCTTTACCGTTTCCAGGCTCGACGTCAGCCGCTTGAACACTGAGCAGTCAGCAAGCAGAGCTCTAGTGATGTGACCAAGAGATTTAAGAAAGATTAATAAGCTTAACCCGTGCATGCCTGAGAGTAGGAGAAATAAGGATCTGATTGATTACTCTGAAAATCTCGCGGATTGCGACCGCTTGGACCATACGCCTGTTCTCTGCTCAGACGTTTTTCAGCACGCTGGTGTCACCAAACTCAGACACCTGGTGTCACCAGGTCAAACAAAGGGTGATGGATAATATAGAGTAACTTGTTGCTTGCTAGGATGGACTCATACGAGTGCGTGATGGTACAGATTTGTCTCCCCCCAACCCAAGAAAAAAAAAGGTACTACACTGAAGAAAAGAAATGATAGGAACTATGCAGCAGGATCTGAAGGAACAAAGTAGTGCCGAACTGCCCATGCAGTGCTTTATGCTTATGCGATTGCAAGGTCCTGGCTATATGAATAATCCTAGCAGCCTCAAACTTCAGTTCAGAAGCACATAACCAGTGCCATATGTAGTATTGTCAAGCTCTTCCTTTTTTTTTCTTTTGAAAAAGAAAGTTGGGTGGAATAGAAGAAGACGCTGATGCACAAGAGATGTTGGAAAAAGGAAAAAAAATGTGAGCATGCGATCGAGAGTCTGCATCCGTCGCCCATGACGCGTTGCACAACGCATTAGAGATCGATTGAGCACGTGTGTTGTTTCTTGTGTCATCGTTCTCATGAATGGTAGGTGTGTCCTACTGATCGATTGGCAGCACAAAGATGACACAAGAAAAGATAAGAGAAAAATGCACAAAATACACTAGAATCTAGCAGAAGGAAATATGAGAATTCTCCACGTATTTTCTGGGGATGGGCCACATATATACATGTGTCTGGCAAAGTTGAAAAGCAGCCTAGGGAGTAGGGACCAATCTCCTTGGACAGAGACTTCTCTAGCCTTTGCTCTGTCATGTAGTATACCAGAGTTTTTTTTAATCTTTTTTGCTCCAATTGTTTTGCATTTTCCTCTTCTTTCAAAAAAAAATACAGAAGCACTGCCACTTTATTTACATGATTGCCCCTTATTATTTTTCTATGTACCAAATTAATCCAACCAGCATATCTACCTTTCATGCATGTACATCTCGAATCCACTGTTAAGGTCAGCATATAGGTGTTACAAACAGGGTACCTTATTGTGGCACTGCCACATGACACGTCTGAGTTCAACATCGAAAAAAGGATAGCTGATACTTACTACTACTATAGAGTCACTATTGTTCTCAGTCATGGACCTCAACTCCTGTCGCTTACTTGATGCAGATGCAGTGCACTAACGCAAGTGAACTAGCCTTCCTTTGTCGCCGTCGAGATCGGACTCCATGAATAGTAGGAGAAGCAGATAAGAAAAATTATCTACGTATTTTCCAGGGTGGCACGCGCATGTGATTGGAAATGATAAAGCAAAGCTAGCAGCTTCCAACGAAAAGAAGGTGCATCGATCCATCTGGTCCTCTCTAGTGAGTCTGCTATGTATGTTAAGTGCAATATGGTGCAAGGAGATTTTTTTTTCCTTTTTGCTAAATGAGTGGAGCGTTTCAAATCAAAGTCCAAGGAATATAATTAAATTTCTTGTGTTCGTTGAACTTTGGAACATATGCTTGATTAGATATATATGGAGAGCCATGATATTATAGGACCAATCATTGAGGATTTTATATGCAGGATCTATGTCGTTCCAAGATCATTGATGACTTTATAATATGCATGACTCATGCCATTCCAGGGTAAATTCAAATTGCATCCGCCTTTTTACAACCAAAGGTGGTCTTGCTTAAGGAGAAGCCATCAAATGCCAAGGGGAACTTGTCGATTATATGCTCGATTGTCGATGGAAAAATTGATGAGATCTCCCTAGATAAAAGGGATGCAAAACTGACCTGAACATTGTGCTATCACTTCTTGTGTGTAATCTCCTTCAGGCACCCAAATTGCACTCTTGACAGCAACATATTTTTTTTGCATTTTTTTATCATTACCACCACTAATGCAAGACATTTATTTTTGTGATAGCAAAAAAAAACAAAGTAGATGAATCATTAAAAAAGAAATATTTCTTGCACAACACATGGCAATAATGCGCTCGATATGCATGTGAATTACTGTTTCAATAAGCTTTAATTACTTGTTTGTCTTGAAAGGTCTGCTTCTCTGATGCTGATGTGAATAGCATGGATTTGGCCATTTGGAATCCTCCTTTTTGCACGAAATTTGTGTCCACCATCATGAGAGATTTTGGTAGGCACGAAATGGTTGGCATCCATCCGGTTGCTTTTCGTGCCCGTCTTTGGTATCTTCTGCCGTCCACTCAAACGAAAAGGCAACACGAGTAGGGAAAATGTTACTTTATGCTCCCCAATTCCTAACAATTTAGGCTTGCCTCTGTTGTGTTGGGCTCTAGAACCTGGCTCGAAAAGAGGCAACAGGAGAAGGTTGTTGCTGAAAGTGAACAGACGCGTAATCGAAAGATTGGTTAGCACAAATCTCATTAAACTGAAAAAGAATATATGTCGTATTGCTAGCATCGTCGTGTCGTGTCGTGAAGCAACAAGTACAAGTGGTCACCCCAGCCCCAGCTAGACATAGGAAAGCCGTACTACACACAGTTGGTGCATGCTTTACACGGTTCGCCTAGCTTCTCCAGATTACCCAATCTTTCATGTACATTGTTGGGCCATCTTGCGATGATCCTGCTTTAACAAAGGTTGGATCGCATTTTGGTTTGCTTGTCCACAGTCATGAGCAACAAAACCTCTATTGGTTGGAAAAAATGGCTTCCATAAAAACAGTTTTTTTTTCATTGTACTATTTGATGACATAACAAAAATGGGGACAAATCTTTATTACTTTAGTTGAGCACATGCGAGAGAAGATAAACTATGCCCCGTGAATATCGTGTTGTTTTCTGAATCTTATTACAGAAACTAACATGAGAAGGTTGTTGCTCAAATTCAACACACTAAGGCCAGTCTCAGTGGCAGGGTTATGGATACAGTTACCAAGTCTGTCACGTCAGCTTTTCAGAATGATGACACTGTCACTCTCAATTCACAGGATCATGAGCACAGTTTCATAGATAGAATGCAGCATTTAAATCTCAGCTCGATATTGGCAACCGTGCCCAGTTCGGGTCATGGTGATGACCCTGTGATCTTCTCTTGCTTCATTAAATTGATGCCATGTCATCAAATTTGCCTATGTGACATCTAATTAATTCCTGATGAACCCTGTATTGAGACCGGCCTAAAATGAGTGTTTTTGCGTAACTGAAAGAGTGGTTAGCACAATCTATTAAACTGAAAAAGAATATGTGCCCTATTGCTCGCGTCATGTCGTGTCGTGGAGCAACAAGTGGTCACCCAGCTAGACATAGGAAAGCCCTAACACGCAGTTGGTGAATACTTTACACAGTTCGCCTAGCTTCTACAGAACACCCAATCTTTCATGTACATTGTTGAGGCACCTTGCGATGATCCTGCTTTAAAAAAGGTTCGATCGCATTTTGGTTTCCTTGTCCAGTTGTCCACAGTATGGATTAGTCATGAGCAACAAAAGCTCTACTGGTTGAAAGAAATTTGTAACACCCTAAAATTCATCACAAATAAATTGTAGCAACTCTCTAAATTTTTCTAGGATTTAATTGGAATTTCTAGCCTTTTATCAATTTAAATATATCCACCGTCGCTCGTCTGTCGTCAAGAACCGCCCAGATGAACTCGTCGTGGTCCAGCGAGCCCGTAGCACTTGATCTCGTTCCAAACCGAGTCGTGTAGCGTGTTTCCGAGCCAAGTCCGGTATTTTTGGTTGCTAGTAAATCAAGTTGGAATTTAAATTCTGTTTAAATTCGAATTTGATTTGCTTTTGTTTGAGTTTTAGAAAAGTTAAATAAGCTGAGTTCGTTTTTGCCCCTCCAGCTGTTGGCCCAGCTCGGCCGTGCCCCCTCTACTCGCCCGATCTGTTTTGGACCGTCAGATCGAGATCCAACGGTCCACGTCAGCCCGAGCATCCAAGTCAAACAGATCCATACCAGTCAACCTAGGAGACTTTGCAAAAAGTTCCTTCCTCTCCCGAGCCGGCCTGTTTCTATCCCGGCCCAACTCTTCGCGCCGGCCCGCTCCTATCTCTCTCTCTCTCTCACCGACGGGTGGGACCCACCTGTCAGGGCCGTCGTCTTCGACTGGGATTCTTCCCCGAGTCCGACCGTCGTCGCAGCCGACTCCGAATCCCGCCGCCGCACGCCTGTCGAAGCCTCGGTTTCCGGCCTATTTAAAGCGCGCACCCGCCCTTGGTTTTCCCCCATCCTATTTCCCTAACCCTAGCCGCTGGTGCTCGAGCCGCCATCATCGCCGCCGCCAAGCTTTCGGCCGCACTGTCGATCCGCCGCTGCACCGCCGCTCAGCCCCTCTCGTCTGCGCCAGGAGCTTCGCGCTGAGGTAACAAGTCCCCCAGG
>OAMR01000025.1:194637-206406 GCA_900205405.1 Echinochloa crus-galli
TTAATTTGCTATTATTCCAGGTCATTGATAATTGTCTCCTCCTTGATTTTGTTTTCCTGTTCTATCTTTTTCACCATCTCACCTGGTTTTGATGTCTTTAGAACTGTTCTCACCCTTTTCTTGCTTAAACCATAGATGGTGTTGACAAGGCAAGGTGCTCGTAGATTGGCTAGCACTCTTTCCTCTTTTTCGTCGCATTCGGTGCAAGAAGAGGAACCGGAACCTGAAGAGATGGAAGTAACCGGAAACTGTATTGGCACAGGGCGCGCACGGGAAAAATCCGAGCGCGCACGGTGCACCGTGCTGTACTGGGCTACTGGCGGTCGCTTCATTTCGCTTGCGCCCCCGGTCGCCCGGGATCCGAGCAGCTAGCAAGCAGCCAAGCAAGAGGTCCCTCTGTCCTGCCTCCGCCCTCCCCTCCGAGCTTGTCGTTCTCCTCTGCATCCGTGATTTGGCGCGAAGAACTCGCCCGCGTGGGATCCCAGCCCGCCGTCGTCTCGTGTAGACGACACCAACGCATGGGCCTTGTCGGCTCCGCCTCGGGCAACGGGACAGAGGCCTCGCCACGCGAAGCCCGTCAACAGGTAGCCGCGGGGGGTTTTCGCAAAAACGCTATTATACAGACGAGTCTTCTAGACGCGCTGTACATGCCTCAGTCCGTGTGCTGTGTGCTGCACGTACGGAATCACTCCGATTTTAGTGATTCTCGCGCTCACGCGTTCGTTGTAGCGTGTAGATTAGTCTGTTGGAATTGTTTGGTGTATTGTTTCTTATTTGTTGTATTATTTCCTTGCATGTGAATGTGTGATGCGATTAGGAAACGACCAGTTCGAGGATTTCTATGAAGAACCAACTATTGGAGAAGGATTTCAGCAGCAACAGAGTTGGGAAGAAGGCAAGTGTATTATGTCATGCAAATGTCCTAATAATTATTAATTTCACCACACATGCATGTGTCTTAATTTGATGGGTTCCTATTTAAGGATTTGCCTATGCAGAGTTCTCATATAACAACAGTTATCAGGCAAGTCTAAAGATGGCCCCCTTCGAAGCACTTTATGGTAGAAAGTGCAGAACACCTTTGTATTGGAGTGAAACAGGTGAAAGTCAGCTATTTGGGCCAGAGAAACAACAACAACAACAACAACAACAACAACAACAACAACAACAACAACAACAACAACAACAACAACAACAACAACAACAACAACAACAACAACAACAACAACAACAACAACAACAACAACAACAACAACAACAACAACAACAACAACAACAACAACAACAACAACAACAACAACAACAACAACAACAACAACAACAACAACAACAACAACAACAACAACAACAACAACAACAACAACAACAACAACAACAACAACAACAACAACAACAACAACAACAACAACAACAACAACAACAACAACAACAACAACAACAACAACAACAACAACAACAACAACAACAACAACAACAACAACAACAACAACAACAACAACAACAACAACAACAACAACAACAACAACAACAACAACAACAACAACAACAACAACAACAACAACAACAACAACAACAACAACAACAACAACAACAACAACAACAACAACAACAACCAGCAGAGAGACAAGCACCGGGAGTTCATGAGTCACAAACCTCCTACCTACTCCCACTCTGCAGATCCACTTGATGCCGATGATTGGCTGAAGACTGTTGAAAAAAAGCTGGATATGGCTCAGTGCAATGATAGGGAGAAGGTCTTGAGATTGTAATAAATGCACTTTAATATTCTTTCGTTATGCATGGTTATGGATATTCACTTGTGACGTCTACCATATGTGTGTAAACTGATCCTGGCGCACATATGAGATGCATCTGGTTTTGCCTTGAAAACCGGGTGTGACAAATTTTGGCTTCCATAAAAAACATGAAAAAAGATATTTTCATTGTACTCTTTGATGACATAACAAAAATGGGGACAAATCTTTTTTATTTTAGTTGAGCACATGCGAGAGAAGATAAACTATGCCCCGTGAATATCGTGATTTTCCTGAATCTTACCACAGAAACTAAACTGTTTTATGTACAGTTTACATGTTCCACACGGGCCTAATGTATTCAAGGAACCTTGTGCTTGTCTGATTGCACAATCCGAGAGACCGAGATGGCGAGAACTCTGAAATTTGAGATGCTCAGGTTCAAAAAGGCCACACTCTCCTTCAGTCTGACGCCGACTGTGGCAGCATTTCGCAAGACAGGATCGGAAGTCTCGTTGATAGTAATTCGCTGACATTTTTGCCTGATTTGCTTGCACAAAAAACACAGCAGAAACAGACTCGCGGTCCAGTGCCACTTGTGCTGCACATCCGTGTCAGAGCAAGCTAGAGATGCACTACCAATTAGTGGCTGTTATTTTCCATATAATCATTCAATCATCACCATCACCATCAGACCGTCCCCATCAGAGAGAGAGAGAGAGAGAGTCATGTTAGTCAAAGACTCAAAGGTGCAAGGCGACGAGACGGAGCTGGGAGTCAATTTCGCCACCGGAATCTTCTCGCTTCCATCAGAGTCTCGCTCGCCGTTATCATCCACACGCAACAAGACAATGGCCATGGCTACGCTCCACGTACTACAAGTTTAATTTGTATATACTCCCTCCGTCTTACAATATAAGCATTCTTCGATTTTCGTGTATCACATTTGACCATCCGTCTTATTCAAAAAATTTGTGAATATATTATTTATTTTGCTATAATTTGTTTTATTATTAGGTATACTTCAAGTGTGACTTATTTGTTTTATATTTTTATAATTTTTTTTGAATAAGACGGATGGTCAAACGCGACGTCTGAAAGTCAATAAATGGGGACGGAGGGAGTACATACACACGGCGACCGGTCCAACTCGTATGCTCCAACTCCATTATTTGGGAGCATTGAGCACTACCGCCGTCGTCCAGTTCGCCCTCATGCTCTTCCTCCCCGAGTCCCCCCGATGGCTCTACCGCAAGGGGAGGGCGGCGGAGGCGGAGGCGATCCTGCGGCGGATCTACTCGGCGGCGGAGGCGGAGCGGGAGATGGCGGAGCTCAAGGAGTCGGTGGCGGCGGAGCGGGAGAAGGTGACGAGCCTGGCGGCGGTGGTGCGGACGGCGGCGGTGCGGCGGGGGCTCGTCGCCGGCGTGGGGCTGCAGGTGTTCCAGCAGCTGGTGGGCATCAACACGGTGATGTACTACAGCCCGACCATCGTGCAGCTCGCCTGCTTCGCCTCCAACCAGACGGCGCTTGCGCTCTCCTTCGTCACCTCCGGCCTCAACGCGCTCGGCTCCGTCGTTAGCATCTACTTCATCAGTTTTAACAGCCGTGCTCACGGTCAAGAGCGGCCTGGACCCTCACATAGTTAGACTGGTTGGGTGGATCACAGAAGTGGGCCCGGACTACAGGAACGCCGCCGCCGCCGCCGCCGCCGGGAGCTTCTGGGACTGCACGCGGTGCCTCAAGGCGAGGTCGACGGAGTGCGGCTTCTGCGCGCCGGGCGGCGGCGGCGAGCTCCTCCCCGGCGCGTGCCTGGTGTCGAACGCGACGGCGCGCGACGCGTGCCACGGCGGCGGGGCGCGGCGGTGGTACACGCGCGGGTGCCCGAGCCGGTACGGGTGGCTGGCACTGTACATCATCTTCTTCTCCCCCGGGATGGGCATCGTGCCGTGGATCGTCAACTCGGAGATCTACCCGCTGCGCCACCGCGGCGTGTGTGGCGGCGCGGCGGCGACGGCTAACTGGGTCTCCAACCTCGCCGTGGCGCAGTCGTTCCTCTCTCTCACCGAGGCCATCGGCGCGCCGTGGACGTTCCTCATCTTCGTCGGGCTGTCTGTGGCGGCGCTCGCGTTCGTGCTCGTCTGCGTGCCGGAGACCAAGGGGCTCCCCATCGAGGAGGTGGAGAAGATGCTCGAGAGCCAGGAGCTCAGGCTTAGGTTCTGGGCGCCGCGCACCGGCGACAAGGAGAGTGGCAAGGGCGCCGGCGTCTGAGACCGTTCTCACAAGCTGATGCAGAGCGATGTTCACATTGTTGTTAGCGATGGCTTCAGATTGATCAATTTTTTATACGAGTAAAATTCATCACCGGTCCTAAACTTGTACCGTTGTGTCATCCCGGTCCCTAAACTCGCAAATCGACCATTTAGGTCCTCAAACTTGTTCGACTGTGCCATCCCGGTAACTAAACTCGTATATCATCGTTTAGATCCTTTAACTTATTCGGTTGAGTCACCCCGGTCCCTAAACTTGAATGATGTGTATAAGAGACAGAAATAGAACGGTCTAAAGACTTTATATTTAAAAATAATTCATAATTTTTTCATGTAAATTCTAATGAAGAAAAACTTTACATGAGACTTGTAGCCATCGACGCGATCTACAACTTTGTTGTTGATTTTTTTATTTTAAGTCATTTTTTTGTCCCAAAATGTAATTTTAAAATTAAAATTTCAAAATCTATAAACATGCAACAATATTTGGGGACCTTAAACAGTTTTAATTTAAAAACTTTTCAACTACAAAGTTGTAGGTTGCGTCGAGGGCTACAATTTTGATATAAAGTTTATCTTCATTAGACTTCACATGAAAAAGTTATGAATTATTTTTTGATATAAATTTTAAACCGTCCTGTTTAGGGACTGAGATGACATAAATGAACAAGTTGGAGGATCTAAATGAGTGATCTGCAAAATTAGGGACCGAGATGGCACAGTCGAACAAGTTTAAAGACCTAAACGGTCGATTTGCGAGTTTAGAGACCGGGATGACACATCGGTACAAGTCTATGGACTGGTGATAGATTTTACCCATTTCTTATTATGTCTAATTTCGGTAATGCTGATACGGCCGTCCGGAGCTGATTTGAAAAATCGGACGCTCGCGGCTCGCCCTTATCCTTCCAAGCCTTATCGCTTTGCTTATCCTGCCCCATTCTCCACCGGCTGCCCAACAACCTGGCCCCCAAATCCTCTTCACACAGAACTCGTGGGGCTCGCAATCCCAGCCGCCTCCCTACGCACCATCGCCGCTAGCTGCTCCCATGATGAGCGCCCAGTCGGGCATTGGTCTCGTTCCAAGGAGGAGTCTGAGGTGGACGGCCGCGCGGGCGAGGTCGTCATCAAGCTGCGCTCTACCTGAGCACGCTACTGGAGCCTGAGGAATCAACAACAGCCATATTCCTCTTCCTCGCATACCTCGTCTGCAACTCGGAAGCGTTGCTCCCATCAATTTCGTGTGAATCGATGCCACGATCTATGGTGGACGAAGGCCGAAGTGGGCATTCATGTGGGTGATGCCGTGGCCGACATGCGCACAAGACTAGAGCCCAAGGTTGTCATTGGTGTTGCCATGTATGTGTTTCTCCTCATGCAATGCAGGTCTCGTCCCCGCGTAGATGCATTGCTCGGCTTTGTGAATTTCACATTCTCGTGTTGCAAATGTACAAATTTTGTGTTGCCGAGGGCTTGTTCCTATCTTGCAAGATGTCTTTTTGTTTTTTTGTTTTTTTTGCGTTCTTTGTTGCCGTTGAATAGGATGTTTTAGCAACTATTTTCTAATGTTGTGATTGTTGCTTTTGAATGTTCAATATTGAATTTATTCTCATTATCTGTTGCAAGTTTTGATTTTAATTGTTGCATTACCTTTTCTTCTATGTTGGACAAGGTCTTATCACATGTTTCAGTTGTAAATTTTATAAAGTTGTGATTCCCTATAAAAACATAAATTTTGGTTAAATGTGGCATGAAACATTTTCTATTTATCGCTGTGAGAAATTTGTTCTTCAGATTTTCTGATATCAGATGCTAATGTGCTGTTGTTTTCGTCATATATTTTTTTGATGTTTCAAGAGATAACCATTGACGTTACAATCTCTATTTATTTATGTTGCAACGGACCGTTTGATGAAAAAAATTCTCATCGGACGTCCGGACACTAGCAATACCGTTTCTCGATATAAGGCAATCTAAGTTGTCACGTTTGCATTTGTATGTGATATTTGACCTTATCTTCGCTTGGTAAAAGTAACCGTATTTAGTCATGCAAATAGCAACTTCGCTATAGTTGTATAGTGGAAAACCGTAGCAGAGATTGCCAAATGTTACAACTGTGCACGTGCGTGGTTGCATTAGTTGATCTCACCTTTTTCAGGCCAGAAGATAAGAGTTTAAGACACAGTAGCAACACACTGAGAGAGATGGTACCAAAAACAAACTATAAGGGCAAGTACATTGGTGTCGTCTAATAGGCGGTCTCATGCAGCGACACGTAATCTTGAGACGACTTATCAGATAACATGTACAATAGGTTGTTGTTTTAGTTGTCTCGTAGACATACAAAATCCATTAATCTATGGAAAAAATAAAGAAATATGATTGGTTGTATGGTAACAAAACTCGTACAATGGTGGGAGAGTTGTCTCATAGTCCTAAAATTTAGCCCATGAGACAGTTGTTTCGCGAAACAACGACCTCATTCTCTCACCTCGCTCTCTCTCCTCCACTTCATCAAAAATCATATGTGACACTGTATGAGACGACCTATGAGAGCACTTACGTGTAATAATGTACCTACCCTAAGCGATGCGGAGTTAAAAGCCTGAAGCTAGAGCATAATCATGCATTAAGTCCATCAACTGTTTCTCAAAGTACACAAGAATATGATAAAACAAGTAAAGAAAATAAGACACCAAATGAATGCAACATAAGTAAAAAAAATGATGTACCACATAGAGACAAAGATATTAACAACTACAAAGGAAATATCATATAAACAAGTCCCGAGACCAATCAAATACCATAAAAAATTGGAGACTATGGTGTTTGAACAAATGTCACGAGATCAGCTATAACACAAATTTTTCTAGATGCTAATAATAGAAGTTATGTGTTTCACATGCATAAGAAAAGAACTTAAATTTTTAAAAGTAGTATTTTACATTAACATTAATGTAACTACTATATAATTGAACTACAACTAAAATTGTGTCATTGTAATCTGCAAAGGAAACTAAAAACATGAAAGCAGAAGATAGCGGTTGAAAAACCTGAAAAAAATGCTAGAATATGATCGAAATATAACTAGAAGACCGAACCATAAGCTAAATGTCAAGGAAAAAATCCTAATAATACCAAAACATAATCATATCACTTCTGCAAGAACATAAATTTAGTAACCATATATCACCCTACCGATGCCAAGAAGACAAATCAGAAACACAACATAATATATCTACACAAAATAAACGAGACATCCAAATATACAGACTACGCAGATCATACATAAATAATAATCCATGGAAAATCATATTTATGATGTTTAAGAAGATGAACTCCATTTCCTTCAAATTTGATATTTTATGAAGTAGTTCTACTACTGACCTACTATCTTACTAGATCCATAACTGGTAACATTTTAAGACTTTACTATTGACTAATAACTGACATCCCAAAATTACTCCTAAAATAAACAGAAGATAGCATTTGTGTGCATAAAGAGAAACTTAAATTTTAGAAGTTGCCCTGTGTATTTTTACATCAATATTAATGTAACTATTATATAATACTAAAACTAAAATTGTGTCATTGTAATATAGAGAACAACACTAAAAACATGAAAGCAGAAGATAGCAATTTAAAAATCTGAAAATATACTATAATACCTGAAAGAAGAGGCATATGGAGTTACAAGCCCGAAGATAGAGCATAATCATGTCCATCAATTGTTTCTCAAAGCATATAAGAATATGATAGAACAAGTAAATAAGATAGAACACTAAATGAATGCAACATAACTACAAAGAAATGATGTACCACACAGGGACAATAATATCAGCAACTATAAGGGCTCCTTTGGAACGCAGGATAGCAAAAACACAGGAATAGGAAAAACATAGGAATTGATGTATCATGTTTATCCAATCCTGTAGGAATTGAAAACATAGGAAAAGATATAAGGACCCCTTTGGCAGCATCACGGGGAAACAAAGGAATTTGGCACCCATTTTGAATTTGAACAATTAGCTGGTGAAGCATTACAACAATAAGATATTTGTTACATGTGCTTTTATATATATCCAGTACGTAGTGAACCTGTGAAGCCTTCTGTCATTTGCATTGCATTCTGCCACGTTACGCATTCAAGTAAAAGAAATCCTAGAATTGATAGCGACACACCATATAAATATGAGGCAGACCTTTCCAAATCAAACTAGTCAAACCAATATAGAGCCTCGATTCTCATTTGAGAGGAAGTCTATAGATAGAACTGCATGCCGGACATAGGAAACTTTCCAAGAGGTCAGACCTCTTGGTTCTTTTCCTGTAAAACTTAGCCATAGGAATGCAATCCTATGGAATGTTTCCTCTTCTTGTCCTGTGAACCAAAGGGAGCCATAGGAAAAAATCCTTAGGAAGTTGAATCCTCAAAAAATTCTATGCCAATCCTCCATTCCAAAGGGGGCCTAAAGGAAATATCAGATATGAAACAAGTCTCATGACCAATCAAATACTATAACAAATTTGGAGGATATGACGATTGAACAATGTCATGAGATCAGCTATAACACAAATTTTCCTAGATGCCAATCATATAAATTGTGTGTTTTACATGAATAAGGAGAAACTAAAATTTAAGAAGTAGACCAGTGTATTTTACAACAACATTAATGTAAGAGTTAATTGGATATATACCATTACAATTTTCCAGTTTCTGAGATATGCCATTACAATTCGTGATTTTGAAAACTTGCCATTACAATTTGACGATTCATTAAGTCTTGCCATTTTCTACGCGTCCAGCGATCTTGGTCCTACCTGTAGACATACGTATTTACGTATTGACCAACCTGCCCCTGTATCGAGTGGATAAAGAGCGCTCCCGTCCCACAGAGAGGTCATCTTCCACCCCCAAGACGTCTATTTCGACGGCGCTCATCCGTGGCAACGTTGGCGTCGAGCATGGCGCATCATGTCGGGTAAGAGGGCGGGAAATGGCGGCCCGATGAAGGCGGCGGTGTGGTAGAGATGTACGGTGAGTGGTAGCAAGGACAAGCATATGCGCCTTCTTGACTGCGCCCAATGTGGCGTTCGTGTGATTAAGATCCGAAGCAACCAACCAAACACGTACGACGAGATTTTGTACAAGTGACCGAACAACATCAAGGTAATGTTCTGATCTATTTTGGCTGATCTAATTTGGCTTTCTTCTCTCTCTTAATTGTTGGCTTTCTGGTGTTCTTAGAGTTAGCTTCTTGCTGCAGGGAGATTCACGTACATGTGGTTTTATACTGTCAGATAGGCAGTATGAGACGTATCTGCGTTCTTTAGATGCACAAGTCTGTTGGGATGGAGAAGCTCCATGTTTTAGTGCCTTAGAGTTAGACAGTGGTGAGTTGAAGCAGGAAATGGTTGAGCCCAAGAACAAATTTGGTGAGTTGAATCTACAATCTGGTGAGCTGAAACAGCAATGTGGTCACATGAAGCAACAACTTGATATGGCTCTAAAGGAGATATGGAGCTTGAAGATGCAGAGTTGTGACTTCAAGCAGCAACTGAACTTTGGAGTGCTTACTGCAGTTGTAGTAGCTATCTGGGTAGGTGTAGTTCTAGGCATGGTAGTATCCGGAATGTGGAAGTGAGTTGTAATCTGTAGTGATAATTTTGTATCTTGACAATTTGAACTGATGATGGTTGTTCTAGTGAAATATATGAATTTTGTTATGAAGTAATTGTTCTATGAGTTGATGGCTCCCATTTTTAGCAAGTTCATGACAGAACACATGTTCATGCCAGAAGTAATAGATTACAGATCATAATTTCATAACACATAACAACTTCATAATTTCATAACACATAACAAGTACCCTAACAAGTTCATCATAGAAGCCAAGATCATGGCATAGCTTCAACACGTAGCAAGTTCATGACAGAAGCCAAGATCATGGCATAGCTTCAACAGGTAGCAAGTTCATTATAGAAAACTAGTGCATGACAGAAGTTAATAGATTACGTAGACATTTTAGAAATTAAATAGATTACAGGCCAAGCCAATCTTATAGGCTCCTAACAACACTTGGTGGCGGAGCACTTGCTGTCTTCTGGAGCTTCTTTTTCATAGGTGTCTTCTTCTTCTTCTTAGCTGGCTTTGGCTTTTTCTTCTTCTGTTGGGTTGGTCCAGCAGTGGATGGTCCAACTTCTTCTTCTTTTGTGTTCCTACAGGACAATTGCACACAAGGGTATGAGTATAAGCTGAGAAAATGAGTCAACATGAGCTAGAGTCAGCTATTTACCTTTTATTCTTGCTAGTAGTTTCACCATCTTCTCCTTGTTGTGCCAGCTTGCAAGTCTTAGTGAAATGGCCATAACCTCCACACCTCTTGCATCTGACCTTTGTTTTTGTGGCATTTTTCTATCAGCTTCCCCTTTTTTTAGATAATGGAAAATGTTCCATGACCCCATGGGGCTACGGCCAAATCAGCTTCCCCTTATCCTCTGCTTCTTTGGTCTTCCTGCTCCTCTTTTCATTAGAGGAGGAAAAACTTTGAAGCCAAAATCAACAACAGGCCACTAGCTCTTGTCTGGCATAGCTTCAACTCTACATGCATATGCAACTCTGAATCTAGAAATAGAATAGTACTCATGTACAAAATCAGAGATTTGAAGCCCTCTGTTGGACAATATCAATGCCAAGGCATGTCTGCAAGGTTTTCTTATGACTTGCCATTCTCTGCGAGAACACTTTTGATTCACCAAGTCTACTGTGTGCCTTCTAATGTTGTTCCATTGGTCAAGAAGTGTAACCTCAGCAAAGTCTGGATCACTCGCTGACACTTTAACAACTTTAAGATTATTGCTTATTGTATTTAGATCCTTGATGACATTAGGTAACATCCCATCTTTCATTTGAGTGCCAATCATCCTTCTAAGGTAGCTTTTCTCCATAATCATTTCTCTTAGAGAATCAACTAACTCATGAAGGAGTAATCCTTTGAACTTCTTTATCTGACTATTGAAACTGTAACATTCTGGAATTTTGCGTAGGATTTGTTGAATGCAAAAATGTGAATTTCAAAAATTTTGGTGAATTGTTGTGCAAGCAAAAATTTTGGTGAATTTCAATGTGCCCCCTATATTCTTAGGCAAAAATTTAAATTAAAGTTTAAAATCAATTTGATGTGCTAAGGATAAAATTAGGAGTGATTTGGTTTTGTTGGGCTTTTTGTTCTTGTTTGGATTTGAATTCAAATCTTAAATTTGAATTCAAATAATTAAAAACTAATTTCTAAACCAGCTAACTGTCCTTGGGCCGAAATCTATCCAAAGTCTACTTCTCACCCTCGGACTTCCTCCTGAGTTCGCAAATCAACCCAGCCCAGCCGGCCACCTCCCTTCCTCCCCCATCAAGGCCTAGCCAGCATCCGGTCCACTGAGTGGCCCAACTTCCTCCCGCACCTCCTCTTCTTTTTCTCTCACCGACGGGCGGGACCCACACGCACTGTTCTTCCTTCCCCTTCCTCCCTTTCTCCCCCACGCCCGGCGAAAAGGAGCAGCCGCGGCCAATCCGAGCGTGGAAGCTCTGGCGGCCCGTCGCGATGCCGCCGCGTGGCAAGGCACGGACACCGAGCATCACCAGCCGTTCACGCCCCCAAGAACCCTAGCCTTTCCCCTATAAAAACAGACCCACGGGTCGTCTTCCCCCTTGAGCCGCCGCCGCCCCGTTGGGGGATTCTTCTAGCCAACAG
>OAMR01000025.1:208075-222424 GCA_900205405.1 Echinochloa crus-galli
TGCTCCGCAGGGGATTCCAGCAAAGCTTAAGCCAAGGAGGAATAGAATTTGTCAAGAGTGCAATCCTAAAGCATTGCTGCATATTATGGTTGGTGACGTGGACCTGTCCCAATTCCTTGGGGACAGTCTTTGGGTACATAGGAGAAGACTCCGAGTACAAGATCAACCACGACTTCGAAGAATGATGCAAATGAGGGCTGTGCTCTGCGCTCAAGGATGCCTGTGGAGGTGAAGCCCCGAAGTATCATAAGCTTATAGCTATCCGCTGCATAGCCGTTTTCCTTCTGTCGTTTAGCCCAGAGGGCTTGTACCATACCGTTCTGTATCTATAACATGTTTGATGGTCTTAATCGTTGTATGGATGTGATTTCAGCTGAGATGAGTTCTGTACGTGATAGCTGTTGTTCCTGGGACTATCACAAGGGTACATGGAGTCGGATTCTCGTAATTGGGAATCCGGTTCGTTTCAGAAACTTTCTGAGACATTGTTTGTCAAGTAGTCACTTATTTGCCTCTGAGAAACCACATTTGTACCAGATGCCTCATGCATTCCCTGTATTCTGCTTTGGGAAGACAACCCCAACTACATTCTCAAGACCTTTACATGCACTAGTAGCGATGCACGTGCGACACGCATGTGTTTTAAAAGAGGTAGCAAATACAAAATGATCATAAATTAGTTAGTAAAGTTTCATGTGGTGCAATCTGCTTATCTGTGTTGGAGTCCTCAACTCAGCATGTGTGTCGTATTTTTTAAAATTTATTTTAAGATTAACCAGCGTTGTTCTTTTAGCGGTAGACGACGTCCTCATTGATAGTGAGGCGTCCATGGTGACTTCGTGAATCTCAAGATCGGCTATGCCGACCAAGTCTCTCGATGTATCTGTACATGAAAAAACTATAGGAAATAGTATAATACTTCTTTCTGCTTCTCCTTTTCCAAACTTCTGCACAAATAAATTGAAAATAGTAAGCAAAGTTTGTACATTCTTACCATACATGTTGAGCTTGAAGTCCAAACAACGAGGACAGTTGGAGGTTAACTTTGTTTTTTGTTTAATTACTTGGGCCAGCCCAACACATCAGTAATCCACTGACAAAATAGCTTCGATGCTCATATCCATTTTTACCATGTTAATGAATGTTGAACTAAAATAATAGAGTCAGGCTAGCGCCCGGACGTCCGATGGTGAATAAAAAATCGGACGGTACTGTAGCACAGAAAAAACCCCACCGCAACATGGGTCTGATGTTGCATGTAACATGTAAAATTTTTGCAACATCCAATAATAGTGTATGCAACATCAAACAATAGCATTTGCAACATAAATTGTCATCGTTTGCAACACTAGAAACACGTGCTCATAACTCAGCCACCCACGGCATCAGTCAGAGAATTCCCAATGAAAATGCAACATCCGGATGAAACACTTGCAACATGCATGCGAAACACATGCAACATCGCAACACCCAGATCTATTTTTACAACATTCACATCAAACAATTAACATCCGAAACACGTGAAACATGCTCTTGCAACATAGAGCGAAACCCTAGAAACATCCCAGATCTATTCTTGCAACATTCACATCAAATAGTTGCAACATTATTCTGGAACATCCGAAACACATGAAACATACTCTTGCAACATGGAGCGAAACCCTAGCAACATGCACCAAAACCTACCTGTCGCATACCATGAATGTCGCCTGGAGCTCCTCTGACGGCCGGCGCGGGGGACTCCGCGGGGAACGGCAGGAAGCGCGGCTCGTACCGCCGGTGAACTCCCGCACCCGGTCGTGCCTCTGGCTGTGGAGCAGTGGCGATCCGCACCACCGGCAATCTCCGCTGGCTGTGGAGGCGACGACGACGCAGAGGTGGGGCGGCGGCGGCAATGCGTAGGAGGAGCGCGACGACGACATGGAGGAGCGGCGTCTCGACGCGGAGGAGCAGGGAGCCAAAGACGAGGAGGCTGCCGCGACGTAGCGGAGAGGAGACGAGGGAGGCCGACGGCGACGTGGAATAGGGACGGCGACGCGGTGGAGAAGCTCATCCCCGGCGTCCGCGAAGGAACGGCGCGGCGACGATGCTCGTGATGGAGCGGCAGCAGGGATGTGAAGCGGCGGCGGCGTGGAGGAGCGAGCCTGCGGCGGCGCGGAGGAGGAGGCTAGCGGCGGCGCATGGAGGGCGTGCCTGCGGCGGCGGCGCGGGAGCAAGGAAGAAGACGATGGCGGAGGGAGCAGGAAGACGATGCGGGGATTTTTTTTTACAAAACGGTGGCCGGCCGTGTATGTATAGACGGGGCATCGAGCGTCCGCGTCCGATATTTTTGTCCGCGTCGGACGTCCTCATGTAAGCATTACCGAAAATAATAAAATATTTTTCTTTCAGAACACACAGCATTAATATAGGGAACCAAGTTTTATTCGCATGATGCAATAACATTCACATAAGTTCGATTCCTATGATGCAGCGACATTCACATAATATGTAAAAACCACGCGAGTTGGCGTAATTCCATCGTGCGCAGGCAGACCCTACTCGGTAATGGATGCGGAGTCCATGATGGACACGTAGGGTGTCGTTGTGCACCCGTACATGCACAATCACAGACGCTTGGCTGATGGACGAAAATCGCTATGAAGATTAGTTCCTTACTCTTTAGAACTAGTAGAGTGCACGTGCGACAGCGCGTGTATTAGAAAAATATAGTAAATGATTTTTTTAATTTGAGGATGAGCTTAAGTAAATTGAGGTCAAAATAATTTAAACTTATCCTTATAGTATAGATATCTCTTTTTTTCTACCTATGATGAAAATTAATATCGATGTTTGAAGGCCTTCAATTGTCTTGAAGAATCATGGTGACCAACTGGAGAACTTCAAATACATTGACTTCAAACATTTGACAATAGCATGCATTATTCTAAATAGAAGCTGCTAACATAAGTGGATTTGCCAAACCACCCAATCAATTCTCACTATTTATATATACCCACAATTGAAGGTTCAAACCATTCAGGTCAAATAACAACAAGCTTGACAATTCCTATGAATTCTCAACACTACTCATGATTCAATAACGTATACATGTTTAACATTTAGTGGGAAGGGCACGTGTACTTGCTTGTGGAGGTGGAATAGGAGGCGGTGGTCGGCGAGCACGACAGGCACGTGGGCGCGAAGTAATCACATCATTAGCCACCTTTCCCCTTGGAGAGTATGTATCACCAAAGGGAGGGACATCATGAGCAGCTCCGATCGATTCTAGAACAAACTAAAAGATTCCACCAATTGGCCTCGAGCTTCATGCGGCCATTGTCATCAACATGTCATTTTATTATCTGCAACACTCGATTACTAATAGTACTGTGGAACAGGGTTCAGCCTTTTGTCTTCCCCTCGTGCGTCACACACGTGTATAAAATTAGACACACATCAACATGTATATGTTTATCTAAGGTTAACTCAAAACAAGATCATAATTAAGACATTTCCTATACGTAGGTCTCGTGGCTTGCTGTCCTGCCCCAGGGCCGATGCTGTAGACACGTGGATAGAGCTCAAGGTACCTATTATCACTGAAGTTTTGCCGCTATGTAGTACTCTGCTTTCCATGGATCGATGGTGCAGGGGATCACCCGCGCATCACCTCCTTGTTCCGCTTGTTGACCCTTCATCATCATCCATACCTCCTCAGTGGAGTTTCCACGGCGTTCCTGAACAATAAACCACACAACGTTGGGAACGTCACAGCTCACGGTAGGGTACTCTAGGTGCATGCGAGGGACGCCATGGTGTTAGACCGGGGATGCCCAGATCTCCTCGCAATCCACCATGCCGTCCTTCACCCATGTCGTCTCCGGCGATTGCGCCGCGCCACCGGCCAATGCCGCTGTCAAGCTCCCGGTCTAGGTGTTCACCGTGAACGTGAAGCGCCCCCGTGCGCACGATCCTGCTGGGCCCTCCGCAGTAGCAGCACATGTAGACACTGACAAACCTCATGGCGTCTCCGGCGGCGGCGCTCAGGATCCGGCACGGCTGCGGGCAGCCACGCTTGCCGGGCCAGACGTGGTCAGGAGCACCAACGGCAACGGCACGTACCAGAGCGCGAGGGCGTCCTCCATGTCGTCCATGCTGGCCGTGTCCCACAGGTGGATCCCGTAAAGGTAGTTCGCGAAGCACAGGAACCGGTCGCCGACCAGGATTGCCGTGTCCGTTCGCCACTGCCGCATCTGCTTCACCAGGCCGTCACTTTCATCGTCGTCGATCGTCGGATCACCGCTGTGGACAGCTAGCTTCACCAGGCCGTCAAGGATTAACGATGATATGATAAATATATGCATGCATATCTCTTGTCAAGAGAGCTATATGCTACTAAATTAAAGCATTTTGTAGGAAAAAGGAGAGACGAAAACATACGATTTTAAAGGTGATTCAACAATATATTAATAGACATGAAAGAGAGCATATACATCATCTAGAAAAAAAAGGAAAATTTAATTAATGAACAGAGATTTTATATATGGTCACCTTTTATGAAGGACAATGACGATCTTGCATTGGACGCAGGGTTTGCTTGTACGACTGGGCGTGCTGCTGCATATTGCTTATTGCCACCTGCAAACCTCAGGCTGAAAACATGCAGGGTTCCTTTGTCACTGCACACCGCCATCCACTGCAGATCCGATGACAGCGGAATACTGTATATCTCAGCTGGGTCACGCCCTCTACGCACCTGTGAAAATTCACAAGCTTATTACACATGCATCATCGTTTATTTGCTGCTATCTCTAGCTCTCAGCAACAAAACTGGTCAAAAAATTTTACACCTTTGCTTGATCCTTGTGTTGATCTCACTCACCTCCTGCAAACAAGCCCCATCCATGGTGCTGAACACCCTGACAAGTGTGCCCTTGACACTGGCCGTAGCCAGCACCGCCCTGTCCACCATCATCGCCATGCACGCGAGCTCCAAGCTGTGCGCCACGATGATGAGCCTCGTCTCCGCCTGCTCCTTCTCCAGGACCTTCGCGACCTTGTCGAGGTTCTCGACGCGGACCTGCCCCGGCGCCGTGACGGGGCAGGCCAGCACGGACGCGTCGGCGTGGCAGGAGAGGCAGCAGAGCCCCCGCGAGTTGAGCGCCGTCTCGGCCTTCGTCACATCACCAGCCACGTCGGGGTGCAAGCAGTAGACCCTGACCGCCCTGTCGAGGACGACGGCGACGAACTCCCTGGAGATCCTGATGGCGCGGACGGTGGAGCGAATGCCGGCGACGTGGTCGTAGGTGTGGGCGCGCCTCTTCTTGAGGTCATCCCAGATCTCGACCCGGTGCTTCCCGTCCTCACCGGTGGGGACTGGGGACCAGCGCGAAGATGTTGCTGCGGAACAGCATCTCGGCATACCCGCCGGCGCCGCCGCTCAGGAGGACGCGGCGGCAGCGCAGCTCTAGCTCCTCGTGGAACGGGGCGCAGCTGAAGACGCGGATGCCGGCGGTTGTCGCCACCGTGAAGCACACTACCAGAATACTTCACATCCGCACCTCTCATATGCCTCGGCATATTTTGGACCCGGTGCTAAATATGCATTAGCACCGGGTCCTGCGGTCAGGAGCGGGACGACGCGTAGGAATGGCAGGAAGGAGCACATTAGCACCGGGTCATGGCAAGACCCGGTGCTAAAGGTCCCCCATTATGACCGGTGGTAGCTACCAACCGGTGCTAATGTGCCCCAGCACATTTAGCACCGGTTGTAGACTAGCACCGGTGCTAAAGGCCTCACCGTGTCTACAGCATCGGCCCTGTCTCTTATACACATCTTTTTTGGTTTGGTTGTCAATCTTGGATGTAATCTTGGTTGCTGAATCTTGAATGTAATTTTTCTATCTTGGATTTTGGAATCTTTGGATGTGGATGTTGTAACCTAAAGTTATGGGATCTTGATTTAGTAATAAAGTTATTGGATCTTGATTTTGTAACAAATTTTTTCTTCGATTCGTTCTTCTTCTTGAAGAACATCTGTGGGAGAGAATGTAGGCGGTAATAGGAGAGAGGAAAGAGATGAGGAGTGAAATAAATATTTATTTTTTTGCGGAAAAATATTTAGCACCGGGCGATGCTTGGAACCGGTGCTAAAGGAGACCTTACCCGGTGCTAAAGAGCACCCCTTTTAGCCTCGGCTCTTTTGCACCGGTTGGGATACCCGGTGCTAAAGGGCTTTCCCAACCGGTGCAAAAGTCAAGTATTCTGGTAGTGGCAGCTGCTGTCTTGGTTCCAGGAGACCGACAGTAGCCGCTGGTCGTCGGCGCTGGAGTCGGCTGCTACGGCGGCGTGGTCCGCCATGGGGTGACTGCCGGCGGTGACCGTGGCAGAGACAAGCCAAGAGAAGCCTCGTCGGGCAGACGGGCACGCTGGTGGAAAGCAAGCTAAGTCCGGCGTTGCCGACCGGAGCCCGAGCTAGAAGCTAGACGCGGCGAGTTGTCCGACGGGAACGAACAGATCGACGGGCACATAGGAGGCCTAGCTATATGCGTGTGGATGCATGTATGGAGATCGAGCTCTGCCTGCTTCTTTTGATCGAGCGACTTGGGTTTCATTTCGGTCATGGTCAGCCTTGTCTGTGTTGGTTTGGTGTCGTGTGCGCCCAGACGCAAATTAACGCGCAGCGCGTAGACTCGTACAAAGATACCAAGCTTCTCACGTATAGTTATTTTAGTGGTATTTGATTGGTGGGTACGTGGTGTGGGTAAGGAAATTCTATGGTGAAAAAAGTAATGCCTAAAACGGTAAAAACTCGCTAGAAATATCGTTTTTAAAAAACTTTTCACGTCGTTTTCACCGTTGAACCTGACATGTGAGCCCTCTGTGAGGGGTGGGCAGAATTTTTTTGAGTGAGAAGTTTTTTCATTTGTATTGGATCCTTATAGTATAGAATTAAATAGAGACATACATTATTGCAAATATGTCCGTGTGTTTCTATAAGCTAATTTTTTAAATGTATGTTTTATACTAAAATACTCATTATTATTATAGTTGAGTTGCCGCACGTCTTTAAAAAACCATGTTAAATAAAGCACATTTGGCATGGGTGTATTCATTAACAAAAAAGCACATTTCGTCAACATCATATTTTAGATAAAACGTAGATGACATTAATTTTATATTCATTGATTAAAAAATTGTTTCAATCAAAGTAATTAGCATAACCACATAATGAGTTTAACTAAATTCTCGAAGTAAAGTTCGAATTCTATAGCTTAATTTCACTTCAACCAAATAATACCACCATGTAAGCATCTAAATTAGGATCCCATAAAATTTTCATTCTTTCTCCGGATGATTTGTTTTGTCCATGGCAAGAGTGACCAGCAGTTGCAGCGCCACCTCAAGGTACTTCACCACTACCACAATCATCCATTAAAATAACTAAATTAAATTTCCTCTCTGATCTGCACGCATCTACAAATGAAACCAAATTTATAAGAGAATATATTCAAATGTCCATCCCTAATTATAATTTAATTTAGTTTAGCATTCATGAGACAACTCACTATAGCTGCAATATAGATCCCATGATTGCAGTTTGTTCACAAAAAAAAATCTGAATAGGTCTAAACATAGAGCTCAAGCTCAGTTAAGAATATACAGAAATACCCAGTTGCTTAAACTGAAACAACACCCATCAAAAAAATTAAAGGATAATAGAAATAATACTTGTTGCTCTTATAAAAAGATAAAAATATAATAATTAGTTCAGGCACAATATTTATGTATATTATCTAGGGAGAGAAACACATTAATTATTCATCATAATACATCCAGAAGTAAAAATAAAATACAGATTTTTGTATTGATAGACTTCTGAAGCCATTCAGTTTCTCGAGCAGGATATTCATGAATCTACATTGGAAAGGTTAGTTGTAGGAATTAAGCAATTCAATAAAAAGAGTAGGACCTTAAGAAAAGAAAGAGTAGACAATGACAACATCTAACCATACCGGTTCACATCCTTAATCTCAAACAATTTGGAGTACATCCTTGACCCTTGTCAAGAAGAAACAAGATTCCTGTCGGTCCACTTGAAGGTTGTGTGCTCTGCTAGCTGGAAATGTCGCATTGGATCTCAGGTCCTGCGCCGAATTTTATTGGACTGAAAACAATGCTAGGGAGAACAATATGAAATATCCAGAATAATGGCTTGTTATGGGCTAGGCCTTTGGGCCAGGTGGGCCTTTGGTGGGCCGGCGTGAACAGTACCCCGCCGTGCTACAGTGCCCGTGAACAGTACCACGGGATTAGTTAGGGTTAGTCAGAGATAATAGTACCAGATTGGTAGTCTATTGTTTAGGGTCTAGTCAACCTCTCTATATAATGAGAGGAGTTGTATCAATCAAAGGGCAATCGAGAAAGAAACAATCAATCTAGTTCTCATCTCGTATTCGTCCCTCTCATCTATGATCTAGCTCTCATCCCTAACAGCCGTCTCCATCCGGCTATCCTCCTGGTGGTGTTTATCCCGTTATGGCCGATGGTCATAACAACTTGGCATCAGAGCCCAGCTCTTCGTCCATGGAGTCTGGGCCTGTTGCCGACGCATTGAAGCGGCTTTTGAAGAAGCAGGAGGACATGTTGCGCAAGGAGAACGCGGACGCCGTGGCGCCGGTCGCGATGTCGGTTGGTATTGCATCTATCCTCGCCGATATCCAGACCACCCTCACTGGCATTTTGTCGCGCCTCGAGCGGCATGAAGGCGTCGTGGGTGACGCATCTACGGAATCTGCTCCGCCCGCTGCCGATCCTGCCGCTGCTGCCGATTCTGCCGCTGCTGCCAATCCTGTTGCGGATGAATTCAAGACGTCAGATAGGTTCCCTGATGTAGCAGCCTTGTTGCGGGAAGATGTGGCCACGCCTGCTGCTGATCCGGCCAAGGATCCGATTCCACCCAAAGCTGCTGATCCGCCGCCGCCGCCAAAGCTGCTGTCCGCGGTGACACATCAAGCATGGAAGGCTCCGGTGTCGACCTCCTCCGCAGCACTCATTGGAGTATGTGGAGATATGTGTGCATCTGATCTATTTGAGGTGAAGGAAGAGAAAAGAGATCCAATCACGCATAGAAGTGGCGTGAAGAGATGCGTGATGTTTCCATGGAATCCAGAAGGAACAGATACTTTCGTCCTATGTGCAGATTATGTTCCAAGGCTGTCACATACTGCGTTGGCTAATTCTACCACATTCTTTGGAGACCAACTTAGAGTCTATAATATGGAAGGTGCAGGAGCTCATGCAAACCAGGAACTTTTATCTCTTCAAGCTTTAGGATGGGGTCCTCCTGCGTTCCGTGATAGTTGGATAGGGCAGAATTTATTTTTTAGTATAAATAAAGAAATATTGCCGAGATGTAAAAGGCATATTTCAGAGTCAATTTAGGTTATGTTTGCACCTGCGTGTGCGTGTCGAGTCTGTCTGTAGCTCGAGGACGAGCTGCTCGAAAGGAGGGGTGAAGTGTTATGGGCTAGGCCTTTAGGCCAGGTGGGCCTTTGGTGGGCCGGCGTGAACAGTACCCCGCCGTGCTACAGTACCCGTGAACAGTACCACGGGATTAGTTAGGGTTAGTTAGAGATAATAGTACCAGATTGGTAGTCTATTGTTTAGGGTCTAGTCAACCTCTCTATATAATGAGAGGAGTTGTATCAATCAAAGGGCAATCAAGAAAGAAACAATCAATCTAGTTCTTATCTCGTATTCGTCCCTTTTATCTATGATCTAGCTCTCATCCCTAACAACCGTCTCCATCCGGCTATCCTCCTGGTGGTGTTTATCCCGTTATGGCCGATGGTCATAACATGGCTACAACCAGTACTGCAAGTGCACTTTTGATGAGTCGTGGGAAGTCTTGTGGAGCAGAATGCCTTCCCTGCTAGAACCTAAAAATAATAATACATTACGTCATAGAATCAGATTCTCTAACCAAGAACTTGGCATGCATGTCATCATTCATGCTTGGTGCCTTTATTGAAAGTAGTTGTAGATATTAAATGCTCTCTAAATACACATTAGGTCATAGAATCAGATTCTTCGTTGTGGAGAAAGGTTCACACTATCCAATACATAATATCATAATCACTGGCTACAGTAAAATTGAATTGGAAATGAAGCAAAATGATATGACCAATTGTAAAGTATTTCTTGTCGGTAGTTTTGCTAAACTCAAGAACAGGTTCATCAACATAGCACAGGGGATACGAATGGAACAGTGCGCCAATAGGATAACTGACAAAACAAATACCATGGGGTCAAATAAACTGAGTGGAGATTCAATCACCAGAGGCCATTGTGCTCTCATTTCTGCTGCATACAGAGCTAAGGAAGTTTGTTTTGACCACAATGCTACAATTAAAATATGAAAGAGAACGCATACCCCTGCTTAAACATATAGTAATTTATCCATGTTATATGACAAATATAAAAATATGAAAGAGTACTAATTGAACGTAGGCACAGAGATATGTAGTATTAAACTGATTATATAGAAATACATGGCTTGAAGCTATTTCTTTTACAGCCTTCTATATAGTCGTCCTCTATTGTTCAATATATGGTCATGGTAAGCAAATATCACTAATGAAGAAAATATCACTAATGAATCAAATATCACTGAACATAAAAGCTTAAGCTGTTGAGGGTTTTTCCAGAAATATAAAATTGGCAGTAGTATCTTTCCTCGCAGCTCAGTGTTGGACTGTTGGCTAGTTGCTATCAGCGTGATGCAACAGCTCATGTGTTTATAGTTGGAAAAAATCATAAATCAACAGCTCATGTGCCCTAATCATTGGACTTCTCCATAACAGCAGCGAGTAAAAAAAGAAAACCATGATGTGTTACTTATCATATGCCTAGTAACATTTTTTTGGCCGTGACAACATGAATCATAGTAAACTAGTAACACATTTTCTAGCTTACACTAGCTCCTAGTAACGCAATCTTAATCCATAGTAACACAATTTTTCTAACCATCAGTACATTTGGGTAAATATAAATAATTATAGAAATAATTGGTTATATTTATAAATAGAATTTGGAGAGGCATCCCATGTCACACATCACAAATTCATAAAGTAAGCAACAATAGCTCAGTCATACATTACACCTGTTCAACACTCCATAATTTATAATGACTCAATGCATATAGAATATAGATACATATTTTACAACCGTTCGGAATCTAAATATATATATAACTATTTCTATCTATTTCTTGAAATCCGGTGCCTCTTGATCCCCTCATAAGGCAAACAACGCAAGATAGGTAAATATTGGCATTGTGGCACCTGCAGGTAAAGAGGAAACCGCATCACGAGAGAAGAGAAAGTATGATATGTTTTTTTAATATGAAGCCCTGAAAAAATTGTTTTCTATATATTGAGTTAAATTAAAATGTCGGGCCGTGAGCGAGGAATCTAATGATGAGCTGACAGCCAAAAATTTGTAATGTAATAAGCATTTGATTAGGGGAGAAAGATGTTGATGGAGCTCTAACAGGACCATAACTGGTTTTAAGGAACTATATATAACAACCATGTCATTTGTTACTACAAATTTATACAAATGTGTTAGGGTGTGTGGAGTGTTTCTTAAAACAAGCGATGGCATGTTGACAAGAACGTATATATGATGTCAAATTAATTGGATACTGCATGGAAAAAGTGGTCTCAAAACTCTACCATGATTAATATAGGATACAAAAGAACACATCAAAGAAATACGTAGTCAAAATCTTTTTCATGCAGCAATCAGCTCTGCACTGTTGAGCATAAAAGAAAAAAAAATTGACCTTACCTGAACACATATAGAATTAAAATCCCGTCGTGTTACGACATGTTGGAGAGGTTAAACCCATCTTATGATACATTGCGCCGAGATTGCCCTTTGTTGGTGTGTCCGCCCTAAATACATCTAAAATAGTATTTATAAAAAAACAATTTGGCTTCCATAGTATTCCACAGTATATATATATATATATATTGAAGGTAATAAGTAAAATATTAGAAAATAAGAAACAGATATTTATCACCTGGTGCAATGTATCCAATTGATCCTCTTGGTCCTACTAAGCTTGTAGAACTGTTAAAGTTTGAAGAATTATGACTCTGAAGAAATTTAGCTAACCCAAAGTCACCAACATGTGCGCCCATGACATTATCTAGAAGGACATTGCTGGGTTTCAAATCACAGTGGACCATTGGGGGTACACAATGGTTATGTAGGTAATCCATGGCAGAAGCTATGTCCACTGCTATTAGTATTCTTGAGCCCAGGCTCAATTGTTTATTCAAACAGTGTCTGTTAAGCTGCGGATGGAGCCAGCTCTCTAGGCTACCATTAGCCATATATTCAAGAATAAGGGCCTTGAACTCATTTCCTGTTGGATCATATGATGAGCATGAAGTAATCACCTTTACAAGATTCCGATGGCGAGTATTCCTCAATGCCTCACATTCAGCAAGAAAGCTCTTTGGTGCTCCAAGTTGATCGAGTTTGAAAACTTTGATAGCAACTGCATGTTCTTCAAACTCAAGAATACCTCTGTAGACTGATCCATATTTCCCTGAACCGACCATGTTGGCTAAAGAGAAATCGTTTGTTGCTTTTGCTAAAGCAGCATATGGGAACCTCTTTAATTCTTTACAGGACGGATGAGCTTCTTGTTTGACTTGCTTTCTCTTCTTCAAAAGCATGACCACTAAGAATGATAACGGGACAAAAGAAAGAGCACATAGTCCTAGTTTCTTAAGAATGTTGGAAGTGTGCTTCTGTCTGGAGGCCTCTTCCTGGCAAAGTGGCAACTCTAGAAATGGGGTGCTCCCACATAATTCCTTGTTCCCTTGAATGAACACCTCACTTTCATTCTGAAATATACCACCTATTGGTACTGATCCTTCAAAGTTGTTGAATGATAAATTGAGAAGGTTCAAGGAGCTGAAGGACTCAAAGAATTTAGGTATTTCCCCAGAAAGATTATTTCGAGAAAGATCCATCTTGATCATTCCTCTCAATGCCATGAAAGATTCCGGGATCCTCCCATCAAGAAGGTTCCCCTCCATGCTGAGGGATTCCAACTGGACACACTGGCCTAGAGTGGAGGGAATTTGTCCAGACAACTGGTTATTCGAAATGCGGAGGGTGCCGAGATTTATTAGACCACCAATTTCCAGTGGTATTGGTCCAGAAAGTTGGTTATAAGATAGGTCAAAACCTTTAGAAAGGGTAGAAATAGAAATTACACTACTACAGAACATGCTTTTAGTAACACCAGCATGTGTTACTGTAGTTAAAGAAAAGTGTTACTAAGAATAATAGTAACACAATCAATATGTGTTACTAATTTCAATGTTACTACAGTATAGTCTACTGTAACACAACATATGTGTACTAGTTTGCAAGAAAATGTGTTACAACCAAGTTGTAGTAACACATGTAATTTATTGGACTGAAAACAATGCTAGGGAGAACAATATGAAATATCCAGAATAATGGCTTGTTATGGGCTAGGCCTTTGGGCCAGGTGGGCCTTTGGTGGGCCGGCGTGAACAGTACCCCGCCGTGCTACAGTGCCCGTGAACAGTACCACGGGATTAGTTAGGGTTAGTCAGAGATAATAGTACCAGATTGGTAGTCTATTGTTTAGGGTCTAGTCAACCTCTCTATATAATGAGAGGAGTTGTATCAATCAAAGGGCAATCGAGAAAGAAACAATCAATCTAGTTCTCATCTCGTATTCGTCCCTCTCATCT
Organism: Echinochloa crus-galli; assembly: GCA_900205405.1. NCBI lineage: Eukaryota > Viridiplantae > Streptophyta > Magnoliopsida > Poales > Poaceae > Echinochloa > Echinochloa crus-galli. The sequence continues at coordinate 221,866 of OAMR01000025.1, forward strand.
ATGATCTAGCTCTCATCCCTAACAAGCCATATCCATCCGGCTATCCTCTCGGTGGTGTTTATCCCCTAGATCAGCCGAAAACAGTTGGTATATTTCTTCAGTTCTTGTACAGTTGACTGAATCAAGTTCCTTGTAAATCCTTATCGCTGAATAAATTACTGGCCTCTATAGGCCAAGTTACTTCTCACGAACGGTGGCCCTACACGTCTTCTTACCGCCTGTGCTTCACATGGTGTGAGAACACCACTGCTGGCCATGGGCTTCGTCCTTCCCTCTTGAACAAATCGAATGAACTGCACTTGCCAGTGTTTGTCGTTGTCTCTGTCCTGGCCTAAGCCTGCTGCTCTCACCACCGCTGCCGCTTCCTCCTGCACCTCCAAACCCCCACGCTTTCCGCTAGTGCAGCCTAATCTCTCCCTCCTCCGGTCCATGCTTGGTGCTCTTTGCCCCGGCGGTCCATCCCTGCCCAACCAGTTTGTCAGATGCCACGAGCCAATCATGTCAATAACTTGCAACCAAGCTCTTGCCTGCAGGTCGAGATAAACAAAATCATATGTAC
>OAMR01000025.1:235147-251895 GCA_900205405.1 Echinochloa crus-galli
CACCGGGTCTTCTACACCCGGTGCTAAAGGCCGTAACTGGCGCCAAACGAAAATTGGTGGGGGCCTTTAGCACCGGGTGCAGCCACGACCCGGTGCTAAAGGCCTCGGACACATTAGCACCGGGTCGTGGCACGCCCCGGTGCTAATGTTCACCCTTTAGCACCGGGTGCAGCCAGCAACCGGTGCGAATGTGCCGAGGCCATTTCGCACCGGTTGCTGGCTGCACCCGGTGCTAAAGGGTGCACATTAGCACCGGGTCTTGCCACGACCCGGTGCTAATGTCTTTTGAATATAGGGGCTTCTTCCTCGCCCGGCCGAGCCAGCTGAACACTTAGGCGCTGTGTTCATGCTGCTCGGCCGTGGGAGGGGAGGTGCTGCCCAAATTTTTTTCAAAATTTGTGAAGATTCTACTCATCTAAGGAGCACTACAAGGTACACTCTTTCATTCTCTAATGTTTTATTTAGCTTGTAATCCTTCTATGATTTAGAAATAGAGGGATTTGTGAATCAAAGTAAAGCTAGCTAGAGAGAGCTTGTGTTCTTGGAGGAGAGAGAGGAGAGAGCTTGAGTTCATGGTGGAGAGAGTGTTCATGTTGTGTTTTAAATGGAGAGAGAAGGCAAGCTAGTTAAAAAAAAAATCTAAGCCCTTTAGCACCGGTTATTCAACCCGGTGCTAAAGGGGTACCCCTTTAGCCTCGGATTAGTTGCACCGGGTGGGAAACCCGGTGCTAAAGGGCTTTCCCACCCGGTGCAGATGTTGATCATTCTGGTAGTGTCCCATTCTCCCAAGCCCTGGTTCCACCGATCACTAAGGCACCTTCATCAATATTGTTTACTTCAAAATCTTAGTGCATGGTTAATAAATCTGAACACAGAAATGACAACTACTGGTCCTTGAAAAGCTGAAGAATCAGCACAAACAAAGGGGAGTTCTCATAATCTGGTGTATTCACGGAAGTGTGTTACTTAGGCGGTGGTTACCTGTGTGACCCTGCTGCACCCTGGCCGGTGATCAGTAGACACAATTCTTTCAACCAGGGATCTGGGATTCGGTCCGAAGTAACCGAATTTCACCGAAATTCGCCCATTTCAGTATGGACCGAAACGAAATTTGTGCTTCAAAATTCGAATATTCTCCGGAATCTAACCGAATTTTGGCCGAAATTGACCGAAATTCGCCCATTTCGGTTAGGACCGAATTTTTTTCGACATCGAATCCCAAAACCCTGCTTTCAACAATTAATTTCATCTGATCAAAGAACAAATGTTTTAGTGGGGCATTCCAAACAAGATGTGCTACTGACTGAGTGCAGCCCAAACACTCTCACAGAAGAAGCTGACCTGATTCTGACAATGTTTTTGAAGGGTCCAAATGAACCTACCACCCATCGTTGATAAAGGAATTTTATTAGCTGTGAGGAACTTTAATTTCTCTAGGCTGATCAAACAACAGCAGAAAAAAATCAGATATTGAAGATAAGAAATTAGATATTGAAGACAAGAAATTAGATACTGAAGATAAGAAATTATATATGTGCACCATCAACCAGACAATCAAATACTGCTACCTGGGAATGAGACGGTATATTCAGAAAACCACCAAGAGAGATGATCAAAGGCACACTTCAGATTTTTGTCTTCTTAATATAATGATGCGCAGCTCTCCTGCATTTTTTCGAGAAAAAAGTTTCAGATTTTTGGAAGCCTGTAAACCTGAAACATCATCAGCTCTCTTCAGCCGCTTCAGGTCTGCTTGAGATTTCTGTCCCGGTGATATTCTGAAATAGATTAGAACAAAAAAATGAATTAGATTAGAATAACTACATTACAGAGGTAATCACCTAATGAGATTTCATGAACTTTTAAAACTGATGCTCACCCACATATGAATAGGTGACCCAAATAACATACAGATCAAACTTAGTGGGGAACTACATTTTACTCTGAACATACCAAATCATACAGAGACCTAGAGTTCAGTAAATCATACAACAACCTGAATTTCAAGGGAAAAGATGAACAAGTCTTGGACTGTAAAAGCCGTAGAAAAAATCTTATATGTACCCGAAATTCATTTCATTTAGAGGCCAAATCACATCAAAAGTGTTCAATCTAGATGCTACCAGAACTATCTTTCAAAAAAGTAGATGCTACCAGAACCATCAAAAGTGTTCAATCAAAAGTATAATGCCCAATCCAAGAACCATCTCTATGTTGCATAATCAGTCCTATGTCACTACTAAAAGGATTTAATGCTGCCAATCCAGGAAAAGCTTAATCTTGTGTCCACCAAGTGGGAACAAACAAATCAAGAAATTTTTGGGGAAGAATCCAGCATCTCACCCAACAAACCTAAATCGCAACTCCCCATCTCTATTTCCCCTCAGCAGCAGTCAGCAGACCTTAGGGGAGGGATGCCATTGAGTTGATAACAAGAACTGGGCCAAGAACTTGTAGCTAGGGTTTCGGTAGGGGACGGCAATCGCATTTGTACCTGGAGTTGATCGATGGGAAGGGCCCCTTCTCCACCACCTCGAAAATAGTACATGTAATGTAACCATTCAGCTCAAAATATCTGAGAATCTCAAAACCATACGCAGCATGTACGTATCATGGGCCTGGAACTTTCCTCCTCGATTTCCAAGTCAGCATAAACCTCAAGGCTTCAAGGCACCCAAGAACACGAACTGCTGTCCAAGATCCCGCCGCAAGATCTTCCCAGCTGGTGATTTTAGTGTTGCAGAGACAAAGGCTACTCGACAGACTTTCCTATACGGTGCAACCTGTAATAGATGAAAATTCAGGCCAGAGTCAGTCTACTGCCTGAATTGCTAAGACTAATATCAAGTTATCCCAAGTTCCCAACAGAGGTTCTTAGAATTTCCTGCATAAAGAAATAATCAGCGGCGGCATGATCCCTTACAGGAATCCCTATAGGGAAGCCAGGTTGCTATCCACAGCCACATGCATCAGTATGCTACTACATGATATTTCGCTGTTTCAATGTTGCCTTTTGCATCAGGACAAAGAATGTTATCCTTAACAGGAAAAAAACAGTGAAATAATAATACTAAAATAGCAAGAAATTCAACTCAACTTGGCAACTTGCGCAGTTCGTTTAGGTGCATAGTGCAAACCAATTGGTAGTAGCCCAACATCTTCATCTGGATAGCTGCATAGTGCAAACAGAAGGAACATCTCACATATTTTTTACCACTATTGGTGAATAGTACTGTATTTAAACTGGAGACATATGGAGCTCAAAATGCCCAAACCAAGCATCTTTTTGAAGCGCTGCAGCCTACTGATCACTATAATATCAGAAAACCAGCAAGACTGGATCAGAAGCATAAATTGCTGTGCGGTTCATTTCCTTGTACATCGTATAGCAGATTTCATTCTGAAATTAGTCTGGTACATATGGCCAGACTATGAAAATTTACATCATCGAATCGTATACCAAACTGAATGGAGATTGCTTCAGGCCACAACTAAGATCACCAGTATTGTATGGGATACATAGTATACCTTGAATAAATCAGAAAAGAGAACCCTTTTCTAGGTGATCAACCTCTCATATATCTGTCTTTTATTATTACAGTTCCTTCCATGGTTTTAAAGGCGGTAAGGCCACTTCCCCTAAGATCAGCTTTTAACTGAGTTTTGCACCAGTTTTTAAAACATGATTCAGTTAAATTATTGTTCTAATTCTTTAATAAAGTCCAATCTTTGCCGTACGTTGTAGGTGAACAGAGATATTGGAGAAAGGCAACTAATCAACATTTATAGTGGAGAGACATGGTAAAGCAATGATACCTGTGTGCTAGGAAATTTCTCAAACAGCTTGACAAAATCCTACATATTGGCTCCTGCTGAGCCTTGGCCCATGGTTTCATCAGAACAAAACACCTTGTGCTTTTACTGCATTTGGTGCATGCATTATTGGGTAAGAAAATCGTTCTGAATTGTGTTGCTCAACTAATCACATAGACTAGTGTTAGGATTGGAATGGTCTATAACCTGCGTTTGCGATCTGAACTCTGAAGCACGCGAGCAAAGAACAAACTGGAACGCTACAAGCACGAAAACACGGCAAGAACCCCACCGTTAACTTGATTTTTCTGTGGCACCTATCAACCTAATTAGAACCTCGCATCTCACAAAATCCAGCCAAAAGAAAGAAGATGGAACGGCAATGGATGCCGTCAGATGGAACCATACAACTATTTTTTGGTGGCACCCATCAAACCAATTAGAACCATACAACTATTTTTTGGTGGCACCCTTTTAAACTTGGATATTCAAAACAAGTGTCTTTTTAGCAAATGGCTCTTTAATTTAATTAATAAAGATGGAGTTTGGCAACAGCTGATTAGAAAGAAATATCTACAAAATAGAACCATCACATAGGCAGATCATATGCCTGGGGATTCACATTTTTGGGCTGGCCTTATGAAGGTCAAAGGTGAATTCCTACAGTTGGGCAGATTTTCGTTGGGGGATGGCCACCAAGTAAGGTTCTGGGAAGATGCATGGATTCTGCCTCAGCCTCTCAAGGTTTTGTTTCCATCAATCTATAATATTGTCAGGAAAAAAAGTGTGTGAAAACCAGGAAATTTAAACCTTAAAGTTTAAAGAGGAGTGGTTAAATTTTTTTGTTTTAAACACTAATAGGCATAAGTCAAACTTAGGTTGACCAGCAAACAAATAATATGACCAAAACCATTTGCAAAGCGCTTGCACTATATAAAGTGGTCATGGACATAAGCATGTGGACCTGGAAACAAATATGGAGGTTATTAGGAACAAAAGTTCAATGAAAATAAATTACAAATTTGAACCCAAGCTTTATTGGAATATGATTTGAAAATCACTTTTCTTCAGCATGATCTAGGGCCCAAATCAAAAATTTTACAACATGAAAGTGGTAGAGAACAAAGTTTGGCACAACTTTCATTTTGGGAGATTTTTTGAGTTTCAATTGAAATTCGAAAGAAATCTCTGGTCAACCGAAGTCTCTCCCCCGGTCAATCTCTCTCTCTCACCCTCCCCTGTTTTCCTCCCCCGCTCCAGAGCGCCGCCACGCTGCACGCCGCGCCGCGCCACCCTCGCCGCCGACCAACCTCGTGCACCGGACCCAGCCAAATCACGCGCCTGGCGCGTTCCACACGACGCCGACCCCACCTGCCAACCTCTTCATCCCGCACGGCCACGTCCCGCTCCTCCCCGACCGAGCCGTACGCCGCGCTCCGCGCCGGTCGACTGCGCCGCCTCGCTCCGCCACGCGGCCGTAGAGACCTGACCGCCGCGACACAACCCGACCAGCGACGCAAATACGACGCGACCAAACCCCAAGCTCTCCCAACCGCGCACGGCTCCGATCGCGCGCGCCTGCGGCGTATTCGTTGCGGCCAATGCCGACGCGCCCCGACACAGCTCACCCTCGCTGCGCCAGCCCGCACAGCAAGCAGCGGCGTTTTGGCCACTCGTTCACGAGCACGAGCCCTTCAAGCCGCGTCCGCATCGCCCTCCCCCAGCTTCGCCTCGCCACGCGGCCGCAGCCCTTTGCTAATGGCGCCATTAACGCCGGCGAGGCTCCCGAACGGCGTTGCGCGTCTCCGCGACGGTACACGCCCGGCCGGCCATCTGGACCCCAAGGCTTCGTCGTTAAGCCTCCATCCTCCCTCCTGTCGCCTATAAAAGGGACCCCAGACCCCACATTGGCCTCCACGAGCTCACCGTCGCCATTTCCGCCGCCCAGTCGCCAACGAGCGAGCTTACCGTGGGCAGCCTTCTCCACACCACCTCCGCCCAAACCAGCGTCACAATGAGACTCCCTGACACCTAGCGCAGTTTGCAGACCCCTCAAACCCCAGTCCCTGTCGCTCCCGAGGCTCTTCCCCCACTCGCTGTCCGCCACCTCCGTGCGGGCAGCCGCGTACCGGCCGCCAGGTCCTAAACCACGAGCACCAGTAGCTTCCTCTCCTCCTCACGAAGCTTTTTCCCCAGTTGATCGAGTCGTGAGGCCCTCCATGGCGCCGGCGTGAGCTCGCCGGAGCCCGTAGATCTCCTCTGCCGCCGTTCGTCGCCGTCAAGCCATCCCCGACCATGAGGCCTACCTCAATCGAACCGGGGTGAGCCACTGAACCCTTTAGGCTAGATCTCGTCGAGAATGAGGCCCCACATCGCCGGTTTCACACGAGCGCCACCGCCGGCCAGCCAGGGACCCCATCGTTAAATTTTAAAACTTGCGGGGGCTTGAACGTAAAATGTCAGGGACTAAAATGTGAAACTTGAGTTAAGTTTTTGAATAGAATGCAGTGAACTTTGAAAATCGATTAAAAACGTAGAAAAATCATAAAAATGCAAAATAATTTTTGTTGGGTTCTGTGAGGCTGGATCTACAACTTTCGCAAAGCATGTATATACTTTTTCTGCACTCGTTGTGAAATAAAAATCATTCTTTGTATAAGTACTTTAATAAATAACTCGAGCTACGCAGAACCTTTGGGTCTGATTTTTGGATATGTTATTCCTCACTGAATGTCCAGCTCACTGTACAAAAATCGCACATAGTTATGAAATTTAGCTCCTGTGTTGTATTTTTTTCCATTACTAGCTATGCTATAGAGAATCATTTTTAGTTTAATATCTAATCAGAAACATGAGATGAAATTTTTATGGTAGATCAGTGCAGAGGTTATAGTTGCTCAGTAAATTTCTCAGCTACAGATGTTAAGCTTTGCTACCTGAACTAAATTTAACAAAAGTTTTGTTGCTAGATAAATAGGGAAAACTTTGTAAGCAAGTGGTGGCATACAAATCCGTTAACTCATATGTTATTCAGCTGTTTTATTTATGAAAGGTCACTGTCAAGATTTTATATATGTACACAATCACCATCAAAGGAAAACTAAGGATTCATCATGTTATAACAATACCTTTATGTAAATAAACTAAGTTAACTTTGTTATCTAGGTGAATATGGCCACCTGTAACACGTGTATATCTGTTTTCAGAATGCTAATGTCTTGGGTCAGTCACCGTTTTAATCAAACTAATATGCATTGCATCTCGTGTAGATTCTAACATCGCTGACGGCAACTACACACTCGTGCCGGAGAACGAGGAGCTAGAAGGGGCCTTGAACTTGATCGAGACCGAGCAAGACCCGAACCAAGGTTCGGAAGGGCCCAAGGCCATTGCTGAGCAGGAAGGCAAGCACCGGAGCATAACTCGATTTATTCTAAAATCTACACATTAATTCTGTATTTAATTTCCATGATTGTGCATTAAGTCTAGGAGTTGTTTGGAACCTTAGTTGCATTATCCATAGGGTCCCAAGTGGCTTACTAGCATGAGTTCGAACACTACCCTTGGAATAGTGTTTCCTATGAACGTTCATATGGGTGCATGTGCGGCAAGGCACGACGGAGTTCCGGGGTCCTTGAGCCATGTTCCCCAGAGGATGTGGTCTTTGATCACAAACCGGGGATTGATGGGAACTGTGGAGGTGGGTAGACCCGTCGAGGTCTAGCACTTCATGTGTTTAGGTCCACCTTGCAAGGTTAACAAATCGATTCGAATCGTCTGTCTCTCGCAGTTCACCGAGACTGCTTGATCACAATTCTGCACTGAGTAACAAGAGGAATGTGGGACAAGATAATTTGATGATCTGAAATTCATGTATTGTATCACCATGTTTGTTCAAGTTTACATGATCACTTAGATTGCTTATATTCACTAGAACCTTGAAAAATAAAACTTGAAAACAAGGATTTACTCATAGCGGCGTTTTTGGCAAAAACAAACCCACAGCCAAAAAGTCATGCATGTCTAGAATTTCATCTTGACGGGTAAGTCTTGTTGAGTATTAGTATACTCAGCCTTGCTTGTGGCTAATCTTTCAAGTACCTTGAATGAATTGGTTGCTAGTTAGACTTGGCCGACACAGTTGCCCCCAGGCTGGTCTGTCGAGTGGGACGAGTCCTCGGAGGGCGAGGAGCGTGGTGAGTGATGTCATGATAGGCTTCCTCATGACATCACTTGGTTCGACGAATATTAGTTGCTTCCGTTTTTTTTATGGCACTCTGAACTTTAAATTTGACAATCAGGTTTGTAATAATGGCAAGTGAACCACCTTGATGTAATAAATGGATTGATGTAATCCCTGGACTCGTCTTCGTACGAGTATTGGTATGCTTTGTTTCGATCTCGAAATACGTGGTTGTATCGGGTGAAACCCGACAGAAAGCTATCTTCATCCAATTTAAGTGTCGGATCGCGTTTAAAGCGATGTAAGAACACTTTTATTGGGTTGGGATGAGCGGTTCTGCCACAGCTAGTATCAGAGCCGAAAAGCTACACCGGGGAAAACAACAAGCCTTAAAACACGCTTTTCAATAAAATCTACCCACAAAAGTTGTGTTTTAAAAAGGCATTGGTCCGTTAAGGAAAAAGATAGAACGTGAAGCCCTAGGGGAAATATGGGGATGATCAGGTGGCTAATAGCTTATAAACTGACTTCCAGCACATTTACTTTAAGCAAGTTACTTTCATGTAACGACGCACCTACGCCATGGTAAGTAGGTAAGTATTCTGGTACTCGTAGTCGGTTAGGCTCGCGCACGTGTTTTATACGGGCGCCTATCCTACCGCGCGGTGCGCAACAGGATGCGACTCAAGCTTAATTCAAAACAGCTTGTCGCCACCGGCTGCAGGTGATAAGGCTGCAGTGATCCCCCGATGATCAAAATCGGACCCATAGTGGTATGCGGTGCATCCATGAGTAGTTAATATGTTGCCTGGGTCAGGAACATATGAATACTGTCCATGCAGTATTGAACGCATGGGTGTCAATCCTATAAGTGATGGTAATGAATGTGGACGCTTTCGTGAGTGCTGGCACGAAAGGTTCAATCGGATATATCTTGTTTTCGATGCAGGTACACTAACTACGTTAGTCTAAGAACGAATAGTGACTCGACTAGTTATTATAGGGAGTGACGTATAAATGCCATCGAAATACCGCCTAAATCCAAATTTATTTGGATATCGGGTCTATGAAAGGACGTAAAGGCTCATTTTGCATCCTAATGAAAAATTTAACAAAATATAATTGATCGGTGAAGAAAACCAATAAAAGGGAATCTAAAAACTGATTTAAATACTGAAAATGGATCTGGGCGTTTCTTGCTAAAAATCATGTTTGAAAATTATGAGTAAGAGCAGGGAGGAAATTGTTTGTGTGGATCTGCTAGAGAAAATTTATTTCATATTATGCTGCTGTTGAAATGTATGTGGTTTTACTTAAAACATGGCTGTATTTTGTCTTTCAAAATATTGAAACTATTTGATTGAGAAATACAATGTGCATTTCTTTTACTAGAGCATGCTAAATACATATGGTGGCCATAACACTAGCCCTTACTGATTCACGTACTGGTCTGAATGCTTTTGTTAGTCATGCAGTCTGTTATTTGATATTTGGACTGTTTGCTCGTAAAACTGTAGAAAATATGAAAAACATGGAACTGCCTGATCTTTAATATCATAGCTGTACTAGGCTGGTACCCACAATAAAAATTTACTTAAGGATCAGGTCTGAACCATTTTATTTAAATGTCCGTACAAGTCGTGTCAACGAGTAGGTTGGTAAATTTAAGGATCCTGTAGGGTTGCTATTTTAATTATTACAAGAAACTGTGTAGTGCTAGGGGCTGGCTTCATTTGGAAATAATCCCTGTATGACTTTATGATATTATGTTAGAGGGTAAAAGTAAAATATACAACATAAACCTGCGGTGCAGTATGTACTAAAAATGTATCCAATAGGACTTGTCTTGGTAATAAGTGACCAATGCTTTTGTAATACTGCTAGTATTAGAACCTTAAATCTGCTAGTGGTGTCATCTAAAGCAGTACACCCACCGTCAGTATAGTAAAACCCACATATGGACTAACTAAGCTTTGCCTATGTTAGTGAATTAAGTTTGTATGAGGCTTTGGAAATCCTGCCAACTTTAGGCCTTAATATTTAGCTTCATGACTCAAGTTCCCAGAGTTGGAGCTATGTTGTGCTAGGAAAATGTTGGGTAAGATAGGAGTCAAAGGCCTCATCAATGGTTAAGCTGCCAGAAAACCGTCAGGATCTATAGTGGTTCTGAAGTTTAATTTTTTTTCTTTCGACTCCCAAAAATTTGTTTCTGGTAAAGATGACCAATAAGGAAGTTGTTGGTAATAAATTTGTTTACCCGCTGTCTAAATTTCATGTCGTTGGGACAAGGGAACTGGGAGTTATGGCTAGGACATTAGGAGCACGTCTGTCTGGAAATTCTTCAGAGGCTGCAAGTTAAACTGTGGTGTCTAGAAAGTTTCTGACTTTTATTTTTTCGACCCCTAAAAATTCATTTCTAGCGAAAATGGTCAACATGACAAATGTTCATCTTGGAATGGTCTAGCTGATATCAAAAATTGGTGGTAATTGGATAAGTGAGCTGAGAGATATGACCAAAACAGTAGCATCCTGTCTGCCTGAAATTTTCAGGAACAACTGAATTGGAGTAAGACACGAATTGGTAGAGTATGAGTACACCTTTAGCCCTAGCTTAGAATAACAAGGTTACTATTATAGTCCCTGGTAACGTATTGGGTAAAATTTGAGAGAAGTTGAGAAGAAAATTTTGACAGAAGAGAAGGTTTAGTTGCTGTTGCCCAGAAATCTAGTGATTGTGTGCAACAATAGTTATTCATGACCTATCTCACACCTTGGCCTTATGGATTGCAGATGGACGACCCAGTTATCTTTGAAATCGATGGGCAGGGCCGAGTACACACCAATTGCTTACACATGGAAGGGTTTCCTTCTATCCTTTGGAGTGTGCTCAATTCGGTGGGATACAATATCCCACCCATGTACGTTGGCCGCCCTTATGAAGAAATGGGGGTACCTCGCTGCCAAATGCAGCTTACGGTTCCACCCCATCCGGAACATCCAGAATGGCCCTCCCTTAGCCTTGAAATCTGGGGTTATGGACTAGAAGATGCCTGGGAAACGGCTGCCCTTACAGCGCTCACCAATTTTTGCAATCATCACCCACTGTTAGTAGCAGTGGACCCCATTGGTCTTTTTCCGGCAGTAGATGAGCAGGACCTCTTGTGGCTGGACCGTATCAGCTACCAGCAGCTGTTAGGATATTTCTACCCTCAGGAAACAATATCCACCTCCATCAGATGCATGAATGCTCTCTATAGGCTGCAAGCTCGCCAAGGAATGGCGATAGCCCATCTTTCCAACTTAGCACAAGCCAACTTAATAATGGGAGATGGTCAGGCCCAGATTGCTCAACTCACTGCCCGAGTGGGTGAGTTAGAATTGGAGGCTGAGGGTTTAGCAGCTGACGTAAATGAGAGGATTGCAATGAATGACCTACTGCAGGACCAAGTCCATGACCTGCAAGTAGAACTAGAAGATGCCAATGCAGCGATTGCCCAACTTCAGGGGCAGCAAGCGCAGCAGGTTCCTCCAGAGGTCCAAGACTTGGAAGGGGAGGAACCCGAGATAGTAGAGGAGGCTTCAGACATTGAGTTTGATCCAGGGGTATGAGAGCCTTGAGGGAAAAGAATGACTATAGTGCAGTAGTAGTTTCAGCTAGTAAGTCGTTAACCTCTAGTGATGGTTAGTTGGTAGTGCACAAAACTCCTCATAGTTTGGCCTAACTTTTGGACAGTGGGATATAGGCTAACTTAGAGTTGAGTACTCTTTTGTAAGTAGTGCACAAGGTTGTAATTATTTTGCTAACGGGGCCTGTCCCGAGGAACAACTAGTTGTAATGATAATTTAGCTGTCGTCGCCACAGCTGAGTCGAGACGATGATGTTAGACCTAGCTCCATGCAGATCTGGGCGTATGTTGAATACCAAGTTAGAAGGTTATATTATGATCTTGTTGGTGACAAATTTTCAGCATGGCGGCAGTAGTTTAGAATAAATTTCGCTTATATCTCTAAAGCGCAGCCTGCTGGAAACCAGCAAAACAGCAGAGTTTTGACTACGTTTTTGGGTCAAGTTAACCTCTGATTTTCCTTCTAAGATGAATACCAAAGATGACACGTATTATGTGTGCTAGCTGCACCCCAAATTTCAGGATCATGGGACCAGTTTTACGGAAGTTGTGCTCCAAAAAATAAAATCTGTACGCTGAAAACAGCAAGCTCTTAAATAAGGAAATTTTCAGTTGCAGCCATAGATATGAAATGTAGGATGGTAGAATGGAAGAGATAATTTAAAATCAAAGTGCATTCTCCTGTACCATAAATTTTCGCGACTTTGTAAATTCTTAATATCTCGCTTTTTACCATATGAAGCTTTGCATATATCTGAATCACTTTGAATAATGAGAAGCATCTGAATTTCAGATGGTGGGGCCTACACGCCAAACTCCCCAGGGGTTTAATGGAGCAGGAGGGAGTGGGCAAAATCCACCCTCCATGGAGGCGTTTATGGCTGCTCAAGTAGAACTACTGCAGCAGTTGGTTCAAGGCCAACGACAGCAGAGGGGTGGCCAAAATGGCAATCCTCCAGGGGCGGCAACCTACAAGGATTTTCTTGATACAAAGCCGCCCATTTTCATGCAAACCGAAGAACCCCTTGATGCGGATGCTTGGATTCGCACAATTGAGTCCAAGTTTTCTTTACTGTTGGCTCCTTGTTCAGATGCCAACAAGGTTCGCTATGCAGCTCAGCAGCTCCGCAGTACGGCCCGCTTGTGGTGGGAAAACTACTCTGCCACCTTCCCTGCCAACCATGAGGTGACATGGGCAGAATTCACCACAGCTTTTCGTGCTCATCACATTCCCGAGGGTCTCATGGAATGAAAGCTCAATGAGTTCCTGGCACTTACCCAGGGAACTCGCACCGTACTGCAGTATGCCCAAGCTTTCAATAATCTGAGTCAGTATGGGGGTTACAATGCTGACACTGATGCCAAGAAGCGTGATCACTTCCGCCGAGGCCTTCATACCAAGCTCAAGGAATGCCTGAATCTTATCAAGGTGAATACTTACAATGAGTTGGTGAATTTGGCCATTACCCAAGAAGATTGCATCACGGCACACCGTGCTGAGAAAAAGAGGAATGCACCATCCGGACCCTCCAGTGTACCCCCACGGAGGTATCAGTTGGTGCGTAATGCTCCTTCAGGTGCTGCTCATAGGCCCCCTCAGCGAGGGCGATGGGTTTTTATGCCACCACAGCAGCAGGGAAATGTGCGGCCAGTAAATCCTCCATCAAATGGCCCAAGGCCGAATGTGCAGCAGCCGAGTCGTTCTGGGAATCTCAATCGCTGCTTTATTTGTGGGAGTACTACTCACTTTGCCCAAGAATGCCCCCAGAACCGGCAGCAGAATCCGGCCCAGGGGCCAAAGCCCAGCAGCAGCAACAACAAAGGCAAGAAGCCGGTGGTGCAAGTGCGCCAAGGCCGATTGAACTTCACCACCTTTGCTGACCTTCCGGAGGGTGCTCCCATCATGACTGGTATCTTTTCTATTCATAATCGGCCTGCAGTTATTTTATTCAATTCTGGAGCATCACATAGTTTTATCAGTAGCAAGTTTTGTGGAAAATGTGGTCTAGGGTTCACCCACACTAAAAGTTCTTACCTGATTGCAACACCGGGTGGAAAAATTGCCTCTGATCAAATAACACGTCTGGTACCACTCAAATTGGGTAGTAAAATTTTCCCTATGGACCTCATTATCTTGGGTATTGAAGATATAGATATTATCTTGGGAGTAAATTGGATGACACAACATGGGGCCACCCTAGACATCGCATCACGAGTGGTAGATATCAATTCTCCCACACATGGGGCCACTACTTTATTTTTGCCACCTTGTGAACGTGCCAATACTTGTGCCTATGAATTGAAAGAAATAAAAATAGAAGATATACCGGTGGTATGTGAGTACATTGATGTATTTCCCGACGACTTGCCGGGGATGCCACCAGATAGGGAAATCGAATTTGTTATTGAATTGCAGCCTGGTACTGCACTTATCTCTAAGCGGCCCTATCGAATGCCACCCAAAGAGCTAGCAGAATTGAAAGTGCAGCTCCAGGAACTGTTGGATAAGGGCTACATCCGACCTAGTTCATCACCTTGGGGTTGTCCAGCTCTCTTTGTCAAAAAGAAGGATCACAGCTTGAGGCTTTGTGTGGACTATCGTCCACTCAATGCGGTGACTATTAAAAACAAGTACCCCTTGCCCTGCATTGAGCTTCTCTTTGATCAGCTAGTAGGAGCTAAAGTCTTTTCAAAAATTGATCTTCGATCTGGGTATCACCAAATCAAAATCCGGCCCAGTGATATACCGAAGACTGCTTTCTCTACTCGCTACGGGTTGTACGAGTATTTGGTCATGTCTTTTGGTCTCACCAATGCACCTGCCTACTTCATGTATCTCATGAATTCGGTGTTCATGCCGGAGCTGGACAAGTTTGTCGTGGTCTTCATCGACGACATCTTGATCTATTCTAAGAACGAAGAAGAACATGCTGAACATCTTCGAATTGTTCTTCAACGCCTTCGGGATCATCAATTATATGCTAAATTCTCTAAATGTGAATTTTGGTTGGATACTGTCAAGTTCTTGGGACACACTATTTCCAAGGATGGTATCGTTGTTGATCCCAGCAAGGTCCAAGAGGTAATGGATTGGAAACCACCTGCTTCCGTTCATCAAATTTGGAGTTTCCTGGGTCTAGCAGGATATTATCGTCGGTTTATTCCGGATTTTTCAAAAATTGCTAAGCCCATGACCGAATTATTGAATAAGGGAGTCAAGTTTGTATGGAGTGAAAAATGCATGGAAGCATTCCACACTCTAAGGAAACTCTTGACATCAGCACCTGTTCTAGCTCAACCGGATAATTCCAAGCCATTTGATGTCTATTGTGATGCTTCGGGCACTGGACTGGGCTGTGTTCTCATGCAAGAGCGTCGAGTTATTGCTTATGCATCACGAGGTCTTCGTCCACATGAGAAAAATTATCCCACACACGATCTTGAGCTAGCAGCAGTCGTTCATGCCTTAAAAATTTGGAGGCACTATCTTGTGGGAAATCATTGCAATATATACACAGATCATAAAAGTCTTAAATATATTTTCACCCAAGCTGATCTAAACTTGCGACAAAGAAGGTGGTTGGAGCTGATTAAGGACTATGATCTAGAAGTGCATTACCACCCGGGGAAAGCTAATGTGGTAGCTGATGCACTCAGCCGAAAGGCTGACTGCCATTGTTTCTCGGTAGAGAAAATTTCGGAGACCATATGTCATGAAATGAGGAAACTGAATTTGGAAATTGTTCCTCAAGGAAGCATAAATCACATAGCACTTGAGCCTACATTGCAGGATCAAGTGATTCTGGCACAATTGAAGGACAAGGGTATCAAAATAATCAAACAGAAATTATCCCAAGGGGACCCGAAATATAAATGTTTTAGGCAAGATTGGAAGGGAGTTGTATGGTTTGAAGACCGCTTAGTCGTTCCTAAGAACCTCGAACTCCGTAAACAAATCTTGGATGAAGCACACCTCTCTAAATTTTCTATCCATCCAGGAAGCAGTAAAATGTATCAGGATTTGAAGCTTCAATTCTGGTGGACTAGAATGAAAAGAGAAATTGCTAAGTATGTGTCAGAATGAGGATTAAAGCTAGTCATTTAAAAGTGGCTGGGACCCTTCAACCACTACCCATTCCATCATGGAAATGGGAAGATATCAGCATGGATTTCATTGTTGGGTTACCTAACACATCTCAAAAACATGATTCCATTTGGGTCATAGTGGATCGGCTCACAAAAACTGCACACTTCCTTCCTGTTCGTACCATCTACACAGTCAAACGATATGCATAAATCTATCTGGAGCGCATTGTCAGTTTGCATGGCATACCCAAAACCATCATTTCAGATCGAGGGCCTCAGTTTGTGGCTCGCTTTTGGGAGCAATTGCAAGAGTCTCTGGGTACTCGTTTGATCCGGAGCTCAGCTTACCATCCGTAGACTGATGGACAAATTGAAAGGGTAAATCAAACTCTTGAAGATATGCTTCGAGCATGTGTGCTTCATTATGACAAGAATTGGGACAAATGCTTACCTTTAGCTGAATTTTCTTATGATAACAGCTATCAGGCCAGTCTGAAAATGGCACCTTTTGAAGCATTGTATGGCCGTAGGTGTCGAACACCATTGAGCTGGTCCCAAACAGGAGAACGGAGAGTGTTTGGACCGGACCTAGTAATTGAAGCAGAAGAAAAGGTCAAGGTCATTCAAAAACATCTCCAAACAGCTCAATCAAGGCAAAAGAGTTATTTTGATAGAAGGCGAACCCCTTTAAAATTTGAGGTTGGTGACCACGTCTATCTCAAAGTATCTCCAACGAAGGGGGTACAGAGATTTGGAATCAAGGGAAAATTAGCCCCTAGATACATTGGCCCATATGAGATCATCAAAGAATGTGGCCCAGTGGCTTATCAAGTGAAACTCCCTGATAAACTATCAGCTATTCATGATGTTTTCCATGTCTCCCAACTCAAGAAATGCAAGAAATACCTTCGAGTCCCAGGGGAAGTAATTGAGCAAGAGGAAATTTGGGTAGAACCCGATCTTTCATATGTGGAGTTTCCTATTAAAATCCTTGATCGAAAGGAAAGACATACGAGAAGGCAAGTGGTGAAAATGTTTAA
>OAMR01000025.1:283969-323352 GCA_900205405.1 Echinochloa crus-galli
CATGCTCCCTCCGTTGTAACATGTATGGAGTTTGACTTTTTTGACCCCAATGTTGACCGCTCGTCTTATTCAAAAAATTTGTGAAAATATGGTCAAATTTAAAGTCATTTATGTAGACTTTATATTAATAAAGAAAGTCACCACAAAAAATATGATAACTTGCGCAGTGGAGTGGGCCATGGGTTATATGGACCCCCAAAAGCCATTGGTGTGCCTCGTTCACGGCATGAAGGTAGGCTTGCAGGTGTTGGGACATTGGGCAAAAAGTCAATCACTCCGGATCAAGATTCCTTCTCCAAGGCTCATTTCACCGTGCTACAACACACCTCAGCAGTTACACCGTATGTAAATGAGCACATGCAACACCTACGTGAAGCTGATCCTAACCGTAGTGAGAATTGGGTTGCAAAGAAGCACATGCAAGGGTTTAACACTTGGTTCCGAGATCATGTCCATAATGCCAACCCTGCTATAACTGGTGAGCTGATAACAAAACTAGGAGCGGGGCCATTATTCACTTTTACAACATACAAAAGACATGCTACCAGAGGGAAACCAAGTGGTTGGGTCTGTCTACGAGGCCAAAAAGATAATCTGTCCTTTGGGTCTAGAGGTTGAGAAAATCCATGCATGTAAGAACAGCTGTGTGTTGTTTCGGGGAGAATATGAGGACCTTGACAAGTGCCCGAAGTGTGGGTACGATCGGTACAAGAGGAAAAAAGATGGTGGAGACGATGATGCTGATGAAGGGAACGAGCCCGTGCAGATCAGAGGCAGGAAGGGCAGGAAGGGTAACCGAGGGGGTCCTGTGAGGGTGGCATGGTATTTCCCCATTATTTCCCGCTTGAGACGCATGTTTGCCACACCAAAGGAGGCCCAACTCTTACGTTGGCATAGCGAAGGGCGAAAAAACAAGGGAGATGGAAAGATGAGGCACCCCGCAGATGCGGCACAGTGGGGTAACATTGATGCCCACTATGGTTGGTTTGCCAACGATTGCAGGAACAGTCTATTAAACCTTGTAACTCTAACTCGTTTGGCTCGCGAGCAGCTCGCGAGCCGGCTCGAACTCGCTCGTTATACGCATGCCATGTTATTCACCACCATAAACGACAATCCGGCCCACCGCAACCTCTCCGGGTAGAGTAAAAGGAAAGGCGAAGCTTGCCCTCATTGCTTAGATCAAACATGCTCGTTGTGGCTCATGCACTCGAAGAAATTCGTATTTATGGGTCACCGTCATTTCCTCCCGAAGAGACATGCATACCGGGCCATGGATTGTCAGTTTAATGGAGAAAAGGAGAATCGAACGGCGCCTACGCATGTTTCTGGAATGGAGATCCACTTGCAAGTCCAAGGCATCAAAACTATCGAGGAGTTACCAAAGAAGACCATCCTGGGCAAGAGAAAGAAGAGAGATGGTGAAGAAGAAAATGTGCAAGGGATATGGAACAAGAAGTCAATACTATGGGAGCTACAGTATTGGGAGGTGTTGGATGTGCGTCATTCAATTGACAACATGCATGTCAAGAAGAACGTGTGTGAGAGCATGTGTGGAACACTGTTACAACAGAAGGGGAAGGGAAAAGATCACGAAAATGCAAGGGAGGATCTTAAAGAGATGGGCATTAGGCCGGAGCTCTATGCAAAGCAAACTGACACGGGGACGGACCTTCCCGTAGCTGCAACCACATTGTCTAAGGCGGAGAGAAAACAATTCTGTGAGTTTTTGCATGGTTTGAAAGTACCTTCGGGCTACTCATCCAACTTCAAGAGGCTAGTGTCGGTGAAGGACATGAAAATGAATTTCAACCTGATGAAATCTCATGATTGTCATGTGTTGATGATGGCTATTCTTCCTGTTGCACTTAGAGGCATCAAGACAGTAAAGGTTCGTGAGGCTGTTACGAGCTTGTGCTTTTTCTTCAATGCAATAGAACAGAAGGTGATTGATGAGGTTGCACTTGTTGAGATAGAGAAAAGGCATTACCAGACCCTATGAATGCTTGAAGCTACTTTCCCACCATCATTCTTTGATCTTGGGTTATATGGACCCCCAAAAGCCATTGGTGTGCCTCGTTCACGGCATGAAGGTAGGCTTGCAGGTGTTGGGACATTGGGCAAAAAGTCAATCACTCCGGATCAAGATTCCTTCTCCAAGGCTCATTTCACCGTGCTACAACACACCTCAGCAGTTACACCGTATGTAAATGAGCACATGCAACACCTACGTGAAGCTGATCCTAACCGTAGTGAGAATTGGGTTGCAAAGAAGCACATGCAAGGGTTTAACACTTGGTTCCGAGATCATGTCCATAATGCCAACCCTGCTATAACTGGTGAGCTGATAACAAAACTAGGAGCGGGGCCATTTGTCACTATTACAACATACCAAGCATATCATATCAATGGATACACGTTCTACACCACGGCCCAGGATGGCAAGAGCATATATCAAAACAGTCGTGTGCGTATAGATGTCGTCGGCAACGACAAAGAGACATGCACATATTATGGACAAATCGAGGAGATCTGGGAGCTTGACTATTTAGGCTTCAAGGTAGCCTTGTTTCGGTGCCGATGGGTCAATGGGAACAGAGGTGTGACCAAGGACACATATGGGTTTGTCAGTGTTGATCTACGGTCCTCTGGCTACAAAGACGAACCGTTTGTCTTTGCTAAGAATGTTCAGCAAGTGTTCTACGTACCCAACCTGGCAAAGAAGAACTGGCACGGGTTATGCCTGGAAAAAAGAGGGTTGTAGGGGTTGAAAATGTTGTTGAGGAGGAGGAATACAATCAGTTCGACGAAATTCCGGCCTTTGACACTTCACACATGCCCTGACTCTCGGCAGCTGATACAACACCATACTTGCGAACCGACCATCAGGAAACAATCCATGTCCAAAAATCAAGGAAGAAAAAATCAAGGAATTTGTAATATATGTGTCCTGGAATTTTGAACCGAATTTTATGATCAGAAGTGCAATTTGTACTGAGTTTGCATTTCATACTCTGTCTCAGACTCTGTTTCACTATCTGTCCCAAAGTGCCTGTTACTGATAATGAAACAGACAGAAATTTGTGCAGCCAACATATCATAGATCAATACATTTCATTCATGTTCACCTAGTGAAAGGTAACATATCCAGCTAACAACAGGCTACACACAAACACTACTAGAAAACACTTCAAAAGGACTACAATTTCCTTTCCAATGCATACTAGTGCTTTAACATCAGACACCCATACTAGTGCTTCATCTTCTGTTTCCTTAATCTTGTTCATCAGATTGTCTTCTCTCACAGTGGCACTGTCAACCTTGATCTTGTTCAGCACTTCAACGTACTCTTCCTCCCAATACCAAAAGCCACAACCACTGCCATCATTCTGCAAAGGCAAACCCAAATTTTTGATGTCATTCAAACAAATCTGACACTGAATATGAAATAGGGCACTAGAAGCAGAACCTTGCGGCCGGGGCACTTGTAGAAGATGCGCCCAAGATTCCCACTGTCTTCTTTCTTGACCTCAAGCTCACGAATGGTGTACCGTCCGCAGTCATTGCAGGTAATCAGTGGCAGATGCGGTCGCTTGCGCACACTTTGTGTCGCTGACGAGCTCGATGTTGGCTGCGTTGGAGCCATGAGTTGTGCGCGGGATGCGTGGCAGCGACGGGCGGCGGGATGCGGGGCGGCGGGATGCGTGGCGGGGACGGGCGGCGGGATGCGTGGCGGCGACGGGCGGCCGGAGCTTAGCGGAGAATGGAGATTTTTGCGAGTTAGGGATTTGAGTCAACACATATACGCTTATATGTCAACCTGCCCTGTCGTCTTCATCCCTATCCGTAACGGGCTTTTCCGAAGTGACCGTTACAAATAGATATAAGTAACGGACATTGGGAAAGTGCCCGTTACCTATGTACGAGCAGAGTCCGTCAAATGCCGTTACCGAATTTTATTTCAATAACGGGCTTTAAATATGGGCCCGTTACGAAAATGTGTGAAGCAGAGTCAGTTACATTATGCGGTTTGTATGGCCTAAAATTACGCAACAACTGTATTTTGAGACCCCGACGTTGACCGCTCGTCTTATTCAAAAAATTTGTGAAAATATGGTCAAATTTAAGCCGTTTATGTAGACTTTATATTAATAAGGCAAGTGGCCACAAAAAACATGATAACTTGAACCCGGGACCTGCATCCACCCCGGCGGCGCGGCATCCCCGCCCAAGAACCCGGGACCCGGCCCTGTGACGGCGACGCGGACCTGCCACCTCAAGCAACGCGGCGATGCGGATCCACCCCTCCGGGCCCTGCGACGGCGACGCGGACCCGGCCACCTCAAGCAACGCGGCGACGCGTATCCACCCCTCCGGCAACGACGACGGCGAGCAGGACTGCTACCTCTGCGGCGCAGGTCAGTGCTCCTCCAACCCCATACTGCTGTGCGCTGCTGCATCTGATACTGCTGTGCCTGCTACGCTGGGTGCACCAATCTTCCTGTTACTTTGCTGTTGTTTTGGCTCCGTTCACCTTGACCAGATTTGGCTCGATCTATATGTCATGGATACAAATCCTGCTCTGGCTGCTGTTCCTTTCCTATTTTTATTTGTTCAAAGGAAACTCGATCTGTATGTCATGGACACAGATCCTGCTGTGGCTGCTGCCAAGTTATCTTTTCCCTTCTGCATTTTTCCATTAGTTCATGTACCTGCCTAATGTAATATACACTTCAATGATGCTTTGGTATATAAGTAATGGTATATAAGCATCGCACAAGGAAACAGTTGAAGGAACAACAGAGCTGCTTTGATATAGGATCTCATTTCTTCGGCCTGTCTAAATATGGTTAGTACCTATCCCCAACCAGTATGCTAAGTAAACTATCAATTCTATGTGTATATATTGTACATGCTGATTTTATTTAGGACCTGTAAGTATACTGCTAAGTAAACCATCTACACTCACGCACAAGGCATACTATCAATTCTATGTGTATATGTTGTACATGCTGATTTTATTTAGGACCTGTAAGTATAAAATCAAGTTTGTTTTATCTTGTTCACTTCATACATATTTGGTACCGGTCATAACTTGTGTCATTTTGGTACATTCATTCAGTGCCCTCAATAGCCATCGGGGTCCCTTCTCTGTGGATTCTATGTTGCGCTGTATGTTATGGATGTAATCTCTGAAATGACCCCATTGAAAAGGGCTTCTGTAAGTATATTGCTCAGCCTTCTCCATTTGTTTTTATAAACTGATCGACTTTTACCCTGTATTCTCCTAAAAATTGTATTATGCAGGATTTCAACCTTACCAAAGCACCGATTAATTCAAAAAGACTAAGGGTGGTTCAGGAGATGATGTGCGATTTCGTTCGTAACGAGATCATCGACCCAGAGGGCGAATTCCATAATGATAATCCACAACCATTAGGTGATCAAGGTCCAGAAGGTGATCAAGTTCCAGCAGGTGTTCAAGGTCCAGAAGGTGATCAAGTTCCAGCAGGTGGTACTACTTGAAACTTGTAGACCTGAATGAAACTTGATGATGTTTATGGTCTTTCCTCTCATTCTTAAACTTGTAGTTTCCATGATCAGACGGGGCACTTGTAGAAGATGCGCCCAAGATTCCCACTGTCTTCTTTCTTGACCTCAAGCTCACGAATGGTGTACCGTCCGCAGTCATTGCAGGTAATCAGTGGCAGATGCGGTCGCTTGCGCACACTTTGTGTCACCGACGAGCTCGATGTTGGCTGCGTTGGAGCCATTAGTTGTGCGCGGGATATATGGCGGCGACGGGCGGCGGGATGCGTGGCGGCGACGGGCGGCGGGATGCGTGGCGGTGACGGGCGGCCGGAGCTTAGCGGAGAATGGAGATTTTTGCGAGTTAGGGATTTGAGTCAGCACATATATACGCTTAGTATGGGTGGGGCGTTCATGAACACAAAGGTAACGGGCATCAAGTAAGAACCGTTACCTACACAAAGTATCAGTAACGGTTGTTACGTAACGCCGTTACAGGGTCTGACCGGTGGGTCCAGAGAGGAGACTGGTCAATACACCGCCGTAACGGTTGTTAAGTAAAGTCCGTTACAAGTACTCACCGGTGGGACCGGAGAGAAGACTGGTCAATGCGCCGCCGTGTAACGGGGGTTGTGTCAGTGACCGTTACAAATTGATATAAGTAACGGACATTGGGAAAGTGCCCGTTACATATGTATGAGCAGAGTCCGTCAAAAGCCGTTACACGCCGTAACGGTTCTTAAGTCAAGCCCGTTACAAG
The DNA here is from genome assembly GCA_900205405.1 of Echinochloa crus-galli. NCBI lineage: Eukaryota > Viridiplantae > Streptophyta > Magnoliopsida > Poales > Poaceae > Echinochloa > Echinochloa crus-galli. The sequence goes on from OAMR01000025.1 coordinate 290,259, forward strand.
GTTTGCGTTTTAGTAACGGTTGTTACGTAAAGACCGTTACAAGTGTTGTGGTTTAGTTACGGTTCTTAAGTAAAGCCCGTGACAAGTGTATTGTTTTGGTAACGGTCATTTGTCTGTGCGCGTTACGAAATTGATCTGGGGGCCCACAAAAATCGCAAGTTTGGTTACTGGTTGCTTATATTGGTAACGGTCGTTGTGAAGTGCGGGTTACAGGTTTTGGTCGTTCGTAACGGGCAAATTGCCTGTTACCTTTGACCGACTATTAGTAACGGAGTAAGGGTAACGGGCGCATTGCCCGTTACCTATGGCAATCTACGTCCGTTACAAATCTCGGTTTTTCACGCAGTGCCTGCAACGCCGCCGCGCTCTCCTTCTTACTCCCCCTACCGACGCTCTGCGAGGAGGTGCCGGCGAGTTCGAGGAGATAGAGGGCGCGGCGGACATCCCCGGGCTGCCGCCGGTGCCTCCGCTCTCGCATGGTACGCGTAGCACGACCAGCGGTTCGCCGAAGCCGACGGCATCATCGTGAACACCGCCGCGGAGCTCGTGAACACCAACGTGGGAACAAAACGTTACCCCCATTTGCTAATATAGGATTAGAGGAGATAATGGGCTGTATTGGCTCGGCTGTTGGGCTGTTGGCCCTTCTGTTTTTTTCCTCCCAAATGATCCTACGAGGCCACGATCCCATCCCTTGCGAGACTACGCAGCTCGACGGCCGCTGGTTTAGTTCGTCCGATCCACGCGCCGACGCCGCCTCAGGTAGTCTCGCTAGCGCCCTCGTCGCCGACTGGCCGCCTGCCTCTGTCTCCGATCGATCGGCAATCGTACCTCCGCGGTTCCGCGTCGTCATGTGAGTTCCCCCTCAAATCTGTACCGTACTCCATCACTTCGTGGTGCTCAATCAGCAATCAGATTATCAAGAAAAAAACGCAAGGTGAACCCCTTTATAAAATCATTTAGTTTTTGTTACGTAGCTAGAGGCACGTAGTATCCGTAATCTAGTTTTAGTGCTCTAGATGCTAATTTGATAATTAATTTTTAAAGGATAATCATGACACTTAAAAGAAAGACTCTTGATTCTTTTTACAAAAAGTAAGACAGATTTTTTTTAGAAAATGGAATTATCTCCGGCCTCTGCAACCGCACACAGCCAAGTTCTTACAAAATTTTCAGCACACAAGCTGATTATGAAAAAAGCCAAAAGTATGTAAATGATAGGAAGAAATCACAAGCAAAGTCTATTATTGCTTCTCCATCCATTCTTGGCAAAGATATCCAAGACGACAACCTCCAGTGCCTTGCTTGCAAAGCGGATGGTCTCCCTTGTGTCCTCATGCTGTAGCAGGGACCAGAAACGTAGTCAATATGCTCCTCTGAAAACAGCCTGCATAAAAGAGGTAAATCGTTTTTTCTCAAAAACTAAATCATTACGTGTACACCAAATCGCCCACATAATGGCTGCAACCCCAACAAAAATTATTCTTCTATCTTTTTTTCTTATGCCTGTTAACCAATTTCCAAGCATATGAGCTATTGTTTTTGGTGGAGTTAATCCAGTAGCTATATTCACAACTCTCCATATTGTTTTGGCATGTTGACAATCAAAGAAAAGATGCTTGATTGTTTCATTATGATGACAAAAACAACATTTTTGACTTCCAGACCAGTTTCTCTTAGCTAAGTTATCCTTTGTTAAAATAACACCTTGTTGGAGGTACCAAAGGAAAATTTTTATTTTTAGAGGAATCTTTAGCTTCCATATAAATTTGTTGGTGAAAGGAGTATTTTGGTTTATGAGATATTGATACATAGATCTTACAGTAAAATTTCCATGTCTATGTAAGTCCCAGGTAAATTTGTCCCTCCCATCAGAAAGCTGGTAAGAAGCCAATTTAGCTACAAGGTTATGCCAAGCAATAAGTTTATCCCCAACTAACGCTCTTCTAAATGAGAGATTCCATGGCGTTTGGTTCATGACATTTGCCACTGTAGTATGAGGATAATAGACTATATTATACAGGTTAGGAAATTGCTCTTTAAGTGATTTAGAGCCAACCCAAATGTCCTCCCAAAATCTTGTTTGTGAACCATCTTTTATCTTGAAGGTTCCACAACCAAGAAAATCTTCTCTAACCTTTAACAAACCTTTCCAAAAATGCGAGTCTCCTGGTTTAATTGTAACCTGAGAAAGACACTTTGAATTTAAATATTTATTTCTTAGTAAGGTTTGCCATGTCCCATATTCATTCAGCAATTTAAATAACCATTTGCCGAGTAGACATTTATTCTTAATCCAGAGGTTGACAATTCCCAACCCCCCTTGATCTTTTGGTCGACACAGGATATCCCATTTGGCTAGGCGATATTTTTGTTTATCATTGTTGCCTTGCCAAAAGAATCTGGATCGATAAAAATCCAGTCTTTTCATGACTCCTTTGGGGATTTCAAAGAAAGACACCGTGAACATAGGAAGACTACTCAGAACTGAGTTTAATAAAATTAGCCTCCCTCCATAAGATAAATGTTTGGCCTTCCAGGTACTAAGTTTGCGTTTGAATCTTTCCTCGATAACATTCCAATCCGCATTGCGGAGTTTATTGTGATGCATCGGAATCCCAAGGTACCTGAAAGGGTATAATCCTAATCCACAACCAAATAGCTGAGTATATTCCATCTCATAATGTTTGGCTTCCCCATAACAAAATATCTCACTTTTATGGAAGTTAATTTTTAAACCTGACAATTGTTCAAAGACGCAAAGCAGGAGCTTCATATTTTTAGCTTGCTCTAGGTCATGATCCATGAATATGATTGTGTCATGCGCATATTGTAGAATCGACAATCCATCTTCCACTAAGTGAGGAACCACTCCGTTAATTTGGCCATCATCTTTAGCTCTTTTAATTAAAATGGAGAGCATATCTGCTACGATATTAAAAAGGATAGGTGACATGGGATCTCCTTGCCTAAGCCCTTTTTTTGTTTGGAAGTAATGCCCAATGTCATCATTAATTTTGATGCCCACACACTACCTCCAGAAACAAATCTTTCAACCCATTTACACCACTGGGAGCAAAATCCCTTCATTCGGAGTGTTTGTTGAAGAAAAGACCATTTCACTTTATCATAGGCCTTTTCAAAGTCAATTTTAAGAATCACTCCATTAAGTTTTTTGGTGTGTAACTCATGGATAGTTTCGTGTAATATCACTACTCCTTCCATAATGTTCCGACCTGGCATAAATGTTGTTTGGGAGGGTCGAACCACTTTGTAAGCCACACCCATAAGCCTATTGGTTAACACCTTGGTGAAAATTTTAAGACTCACATTGAGTAAGCAAATGGGTCTATATTGTTGTATCTGTGTTGCATCCTTTATTTTGGGGAGTAAAGTAATTACCCCAAAGATGAGACTATACAGAGGGAGGCGTTCTTCATAAAAATCAATGAATAAAGCCATAAGGTCTGGTTTTATGATTTCCCAGAAAACTTGATAAAATTCTGCTGGAAAACCATCAGGGCCTGGAGACTTATTATGCTCCATCTGGAAAATTGCATCTTTTACTTCCATCTCTGTGAATGGTGCTGTTAGGAGATTATTTTCATCCCCTGTCACCTGAGGTATGTCATTATTATGATTTTCCACCATGCTAAAATTATTATTTTCTGGTGGTCCAAATAATCCTTTGTAATAGTTCGTGATATAAGATTTCAATTCAGCATCACCTACTATTACACCCTCTTCTTGTTCTAATTTGAAGATGCGGTGTTTTCTATGTTTACCGTTAGCGACCAAATGAAAATATTGGGTATTGTCATCACCTTCCAAAAGGTCCTTTGTTTTAGCCCTCTCATACCATTTAATTTCCTCCTCCCTCAATAATTGAACTAATCGTTCATTGAGATAGTGTTTCAAATTTAGTTCTTGGTCCGAGAGCACTCTGTTTTCCGCCTTTTTATCTAAATCATCAATCATGAAGATTAATTTCTTTTTCTCCTTTTTGTTATGGCCAGCAGTATTTTTGGCCCAGCCCCTCAAAAATTGGCCAAGAGCTCTTATTTTATTTTGCCATATTTCAATAGCAGTGTCACCTTTGGTTTCAGATCGCCATTTATTAGCAACCATATTATAGAAACCATCTCGAATAAGCCAACCACGTTCAAATTTAAACAATGGTTGTTGTTTGTTATGAGAAGAAGCACCTGTGTTTAATAATAAAGGTGTGTGATCTGAATTGCTTCTGTCTTTTGCATGTACTGTTGTAAGGGGAACTTTTGTTCCCACTCTGTACTTACTAAGACTCGATCAAGTTTCTCATATGTTGGATCATCACCGCTGCTAGCCCAGGTATATTGTCGACCTGACATTTCTATTTCTCTAAGATCAAGGTTTTGAATGACCATATTAAATAAATCTGGCCATTTTGCATCAAAACTGTCCTTATTTTTATCTTCAGGACGACGCATGATATTAAAATCCCCACCAATCAGATATGGTAGTGATTCTTTACTACAAATGTGGGCCATTTCTATCAAAAAGTTTTCCTTATGTTGTTGTTGTGCAGGACCGTAAACTACAAATAAAGCCCATTTATAGTCGTCATGTTTATTACGAAGTGTGAACTTAACATAAAAGTCCCCCTCGTCGATGGCTCCAATATCAAAAATTGTGAGGTCAACTCCAAGAAGAATGCCCCCGGATCGACCATGCGGTGCCATGCAGTGCCAAATAAATTCTTTGCCACCACATAACTTTTTAAGGGTCCAATCTGGGAAATGGTCCCGACCCGTTTCCATGAGAGCAATAAAATCGATGTGCTCCTCTTTAACCAATTCTTCCAAATAACCATGTTTATCCAAGTCCCCGAGATCTCTGCTATTCCAGAAGACCCCTTTCATTTTAAACTTAACTTAGATGGTGTTATTGGTTTTTTGGGCTTTGAGCCTGTTTTATTCTTCTTCCTAGAATTTGATTTTTTCTTACGAGGCGTAGCAACTAGATCACTACATATCTGTTCTAGTCCCTCCTCATGCACATTATCATCTAAATCCCCACACAAGTGGTTGAAGTGAGCATCTATAAGATCATCTTCTTCCTCATCCAGGTTAATATTAGGAGAGGGAGATCTACTGCTACCAATAGTATTTTTTGCCGAAACCTTAAGTCTATCCATTTCTATGTTTTTTAGAGAAGTAACAGAAGAAATGACACTATTATCTCTACCCATAGAAACACCTAGGCTGGCAATTCTAGAAATAATATTAGAATTGGAAATAGATGGAAAAGATATGCAGTTACCTGGCTCCAATGAATTTTTCTTGGCTGCCAAACTCATTGCCTTCTCCATCATGTTTCCATCCTCCATTACAGTTGCCCTTTTACTTGATCTTCTCTCTAATTCTCCACCTCCATTCTCTCCAGTACTGAGCATCTCAATTCCGATAACATTACCAAGAGTGTGGAGTGCATTTGTCATTGCCACATTTGAGAGATTAGCCCGTATCCCATTTTTTTTTGGATAATGCTTGTAATATGTGTCGTGGCAGCCCATGAAATTTTGGAATGGTAGTTGGTGAAACAATCTCCTCCTGGACACCCTCAGTAATAAACAAAGGCTCTACCTCACTGGCTTCCTTGGTCCCATCAACTTTATAATCTGTAGACACGACAACATTAGTGTCAGAGTTCTCCTGGAAGCTAGGCTGTGCATCTCCACGCTGGTAGCAGCATGTGCCAATGGCCTTAGCAGGTGCATGCATGGGGGATATATGTTCCATGCATGCCAGCGGAAACTTGTTCGATGTGATCTGTCAGGACCGACTGCAAGTCGCGCTCACCCAGTAGGTCACCGTCGATAGCAGGTTCTTCCTCATTATCCTCCTGCAAACATTCTTGTGCTAGGGGCGGCACGACAATTGCCTCACCAGATGCATGTGCAAGAGGCATACAAGATATAGTTGCCGAGGCCAACTCCCTACTGTCTATAGCTTCTGATTCAACAACCTGTACCTCTGTATAAATAGCAGAATTGGCGTCTGTTTCAGCACCCAAGGAGAAAGTGCACGGCACATCCATTGCCATCACTGCCTGCTCCTTCGGTAAAACCAATGAGTCACATGCAGTCACCAAGCTAATATTTGTTGTCCCTGTAACATTAGTATCAGCCACCTCATGGTCTAATGGCTTGATAGAATTTAATAACCCAACGTTGGCCACTGATTCAATAATTTGGTCTGTTTCAATGGCCACATTGGCGCTCAGCTCTTCTAGAATAGTGCCCACCGTGATATCCCTTGCCTGCTCCACCATTTTCTCAGTTGGAGCATCTGTATTATTAGGGACTTGATCAGCTTGTGGAGCAGCTGCTGGTGCCGACGAACCAGAAGCACTAGGCCCTGTTTTATGTGTTTTTTCCACATCCTCCATCTCAGAATCCTTCTCTCTATTCTGGTTTTCCGGATCTAAGTCATCATCCTCATCAAACTCATCCGGTTGACCATTATTATCAGAGACTATTTGATCGACCTTGAAAAAAATCTCATAGAGGCAGTCATCCACCACAATATCGGCATCACCGGGGATGCAATTTGCATCAAGAACTGCAACCATGAGCCGTACCACCCCTGTCTTCTTCATTGTCCTCATATCCACTCGCTGTGTTGCACCAAGGATTGTGCCTAATGCACAAAGTGGCAGAAAGGATCTAATCTCATATGGTACACCATAGACATCCACCCATACCTTCTGTAATTTCTGCTTTGGCTTGATCTTGTTGTTCCATTCTTCGAACAACATCATCCCCTCATTATTATCAGTCCGGAGGCGCTTCATACTGATCATCCTCTGTAGCTCCACTTGACACGGGAATGGCACAATATATGTGTTTTTGCCATGCTCCCGTACCACCCAATCCCACTTGATCGGAATTGCTCGAGCAAGCTCGCTTTTAACAAGATCTACAGGAACATTGCCTTCAACAATTTTAATTAGTGCTGTGGCTGATACCTTGCGAGGAGTCTTTGCCGCCGATGTGTAAGGAATGTGGAAGAAGCCCAGACCATCCCAGCGAGGCCACAGAATGTTGCAAATGGTTTGGGGCCATGCAACAGCGGACAATGAGGCGTGAGGTGTTCATCCTCACATATCTCACAGCAAAGCACGAACTTCTTCTTCTTCTTGGAGTCAGGTTCACCTGATGTTTGAGGGCTCATGTGTTTCCCAGTCATCGACCCTTCCCCTTTGTCCTTGCCCTTGTTGTGATCCTCACCACGGTTTCCTCCCCCTGAGCCAACACCATGGGCGCCTCCACGAGAACTACTGCCTCGCCCGCCTTGGTCCCTGTCGCGGCCTGTATCCCGGCCGCGCCCTCGACCATAGGGCCTCGGTGGTCTTCCATTGCCACGCGCTCCTCCATAGTTGCGGCTACGACGTTGATCTCCGTTACCACCCCCGGCTCCTCCTGCCGCCGCCGCGCCGCCAGCCATGAGCGCCTGCGCGTAGGTTCTACTCGATCGTGTTTTTTGATTGATGCGATAGCCTCCAGTGCAACGAGGAAAGACCAGGGTTACGTTGAGCCCAAAGAGATTTCTGGCCCACTACTGGAAACGGCCTGGTTGGGGGCCCAACTGGTGACAATTTTGAGTTTTCATCCATGCGTGAATCCAGATCTGAGCGAAGAACACGCTGCTTAATCTGCGCCGGAGAAAATCCACGATCTGCTTCCAGAATTTTTGGTTGCAGAAAGACCCCAAGTGTTCGTAATGGTGAACATCTTGGCTTGGGTAGAGGACCTTTCCAGCAATTCTTCGTGTTCCACGGCCAGCAGCCTTTTACTTGCCGTATCGCACTACGGGAAAGCCCCCGTTTGCCGAGTGCCTGGGGCACTCGGCAAAGGCCGGTATGCACTCGGCAAAGCCTTTGCCAAGTGTAATACTCGGCAAAGGAGACTCGGCATACCTAGTGTCGGCAAACAGCCGCTTTGCCGAGTGTCTTCTGTCGGGCACTCGGCAAAGCCTTTGCCGAGTGCAAGGGCTGACACTCGGCAAAATAAAGCACTAACAGACGGCCGCGGACGGCGCGGCGACGTTCGCGGCCGTCTGTTAGTGCTAACAGTCTTTGCCGAGTGTCGCACTCGGCAAAGACTCCAGCCTTTGCTGAGTGTCGCGCTCGGCAAAAGCTTGTGTCTTTGCCGAGTGTCGCACTCGGCAAAGGCTTGTCCAGGGGCCCGTCCCTAACACGCCTTTGCCGAGTGCGACACTCGACAAAGACACAAGCCTTTGCCGAGTGTTGGGCCCAGACACTCGGCAAAGGCTTGTTAGGGGCAGGCCCTGGACAGGCCTTTGCCAAGTGTAAGGGCTTTAACACTCGGCACAGGCTGCCTCGAGTGTTAAGGCCAAAACACTCGGCAAAGGCTGTTCCAGAAATGACAGAAACAGCCTGTTTGCCGAGTGTTAAGGCCAATACACTCGGCAAACAGGCCCTTTGCCGAGTGTAACACTCGGCAAAGACACAATATTTTTCCTATTTTTATTTATTTATTGCGTTAAAAGGACCCCTCAACAAAAACATCACAAGCAGTTTATAATAGACATCACAGGCAATTTATATATATATATAGCCACTAAACCATCAAACAACCATAAACAAACACATATAAGTCACTAACCATCCAACATCACAGAAATATCACAAATTCAACATCCAAACATCCAACATCCATCATTCACTAGTTTACACAGTCCAACATCCATCACTCACGGAGGATGGGGTCCGAACAACGATCTAGCCGCCCGCGCCGCAAGGTCTTCGTCTTGAGGGCCGTCATTCGACGCCGCAAGGTCTCTGACCTGACACTCGGCAAAGGTGCTCTTTGCCGAGTGTCGTTGACCTGACACTCGGCAAAGGTCTTGTTTGCCGAGTGTAGCACTCGACAAACATTTCCCAGAATATTTGCATTTGCACCATACCAAATTTTTCAAATTTGATCACATACACATGAAAATATCTTGTCAAATACATTCATCAATGCACATTTTATGCTTCAATGAAATGTTTTCATTATTTCATGCCTATATAGCTCATAATTCCTTCATAACTTTCATTATTTCATGCGGAGAAGGGCATAGAAATAATTTAAAAAATATCAAATGGGTCCGGAAAAATATGATAACTTCAAATGAAGCAATCTACGTCGTCTAACCATTATATTCTCGCTTACCATTAGATCCTATATTTTGCAAAATTGTTAGACTTTGGATATATGAATGCATATTTAGTGAATTTTTTCTTGTTATATATCAATAAAGTTAATATCTATAATAATTAAAAAATTTTACTATACTATATGTATTTGGGTTCTTTGGCCCCCTTATATAAAATTCCTGGCTCCGCCCCTGGTACCCGCCGGAAGAAGCCTGCTGCTCCTGCGCTGTACCCCCATTGGCCCAGTGATCTCGTTCCCGCCGCCGCACGAGTGCATGTGCATGTGGTGACTAGACGCGCAGCCGCCGGTGTCGGTGGTGTTCCTCTGCTTCGGCAGCGGCGGGTTCTTCACGGCGGCGCAGGCGCAGGAGGCCGCCAGCGGGCTGGAGCGCAGCGGCGGTTCCTCTGGGTTCTGCGCGGCCCGCGGGAGCCCACGGACGCAGACCTCGGCGGCGAGCTCCTCCCGGTGGGGTTCCTCGAGAGGACGGCGGAGCGAAGAGGGGCAGAGGGAGATCCTGGCACACGGCGCCATGGGCTGGTTCGTGACGCACTGCAGGTGGAACTCGATCACGAAGATCCTGTGGTTCGGCGTACCGATGGCGCCGTGGCCGATGTACGAAGAGCAGCACCTGAACGCGCTCGCGCTGGTGGCGGCCATGGGCGCCGCCGAGGGGAGATGGAGGTGGACAGGAGAAGGGGAAACTTCGTGGAGGCAGCGGAGCTGGAGTGCGCAGTGACGGAGCTGATGGGCGGCGGCAAGGAGCAGAGGAAGGCGAGGGAGAAGGCCGTGGAGATGGTGGCGGCGTGTGCCGGGACGCCGTCGAGGAGGGCGGGTCGTCGGCCGCTACGCTGAGGCCGCTCTCCAACGATATCTTCGGCAATTGCGCCCCCGTTGCTTCCACAAAGTAGGATTCACTGCGTGTCGTAAATTAATGAGCTCGCTCTTGATTTACTGAGTGAGTACGTGTTAGCAATGACCAATGAGACGGTCTTACCTCCCAAAACCCATGGAACGTGCTCAAGAGCGGCATCCAGGAATTGAAACTAAACTCATCACAGGAGGATAATAACGACAATTAACAATTGACGAAACATAGATTTAATTATATTCTCCATATATGTGATTGCGGAACAAAAACAAACAAATGACGTCTTCAAAGATAGGAATAATAATTGAATTAAAAAAATATGAACGACGAACAAACAAGTACGCCTATGGCTCTGCTTGGATAATTTCAGCGAGTTTGGCCCTATTTGACATTGCGTGCTTGGATCTAATCGTATCCGATCCGCGCCATTATAAGCAGCGCTAGGCCAACGAAGGTAGCGTTGGCTCTATCCCCAAGTCTTTTCAGGCCTTCAATAGCTTCTCCGTACTCATCCAAGGCACGTTCTACAGCTTTCGTCGCCTCGCCAAATTCTTTCTCATGCTTCATTCGTTCTTCATTGTATGATTCGATCCAGGCCTTGGGCTCGTCTCTTGACTCCACCGTCGTCGACCTGCGGCTATGAATCTCCCTCGTCGTCGTGGGTTCAGACTGAAAACAATTTCGTTCGTACGGATTATTTAAGCAACGAACGTTATTAGTTAGTTTGTTACACAAGTACAGTAATAAATAAAGATTATATACGCGCGTGTAACTACACCAAGATCCTAGCTAGCTAGAACAGGTGACGAACCTTGGATACGGTAGTGCTTATGGACCGGGAGGCCGGCGGCGGCGGGACACCAATACGGGGCAGGACGATATGACGGGATTATTAGGAACCCGTCGGAGCAGAGAACGAAGCACCATGCTCGCCGACATTGTTGATCGATTTGTTGTACGTGCAGCAGGAACAGCGAATTGAATCCTCGATCAGGCGAGTCTCAACAGAGAGATCGAGCTATTGTACGTATGTAGCTTCGCGCTCTTGTGTTTGATTTTGCAGAACGATTTGCTAGGGGAGGCGCGTGCTTTTATTTCCACGGCACGTACGTACTGGGGACTCTTCTTGGACGAAACTGTTGATCGAGTCGGCCCGGCCGGGCTTGGGCAGTCCAGCTCGGGCACGTACCCGTCCAAGGAAAACAAAACCAAAAAAAAAACAAAAGCGATCACCTGGCCACCTGCGCGCGGCCGCTGGAATCCGAAGAGAACACGAACCAAAGTATATTTGATGTTTATTTCCACGGCACGCGTGCAAGCTCTTCATCGAGTCGGCCGGGCATGTGACACCTCTGGTTCCGGTACGGACTCTGCCCACACGTCCATGGAAAACAACAGCATCGTTTTCATGACCGAAACCTGGTCGACAGCGCGTAAGGCGACGCCGAGCTCCCGGAGCGCGATCCGCGCCCGCATCCCGAAGCCGTTCGCCCAGAAGTCGACGCACGTCACCTCGCCGTCGGCGGTGTCCATGGCGGTCGTCGTCGTCATCCCTGGTTTTGGTTGGAGGTTGTGTCGAGTTTTGATGGTGTAGGCGGTAAAGGCCGGCCAGCCGGAGCTAGCTTGTTTTATAGGCGGCCGTGGCATTATCACCGCTGACGACACTACAGCTTTGGCTGACCGAGCTGAATGCTGGGCGTGGTCGTGTGTGTAGACGTCGTGGCCATGAAAATGGAAAGCTGTCGTCACGAATGAAGTGGATGGAGGTCGATAGAGGATGTATACTCTGCTGTATGTAAGTGGTGAGCTTTTTTGAGTTTTTGACTTTGATTATTAACTTCGCGCTTCGCGGCGTAGAGATTAGAAAGAGATGGGTCCGAAATTATTGTGGAGTCTAGCTGAAGACTTAGGCCCCCTTTGGGAGCGCTCTAGCTCCAGCTCCGACGGCAGCTCCGGCTGGAGCCGTACCAAACGCTATCCCATAAAACAGCTCCGAAGGTGGAGCACCGGTGAAGCTGTTGCGTGCTTTGCACTGGAGACGTGGAGCTGAAAAAACAAGCTCTGCGCGGCTCCGTGTGCGATCTCACGAACTGCAGGGCACGTTGGCCGGGGCCGGTCCTTCAATTCCCTTGCCTCATTTGCCTGCAATGCCAGACCACAGGCGTGAGGCGTCCAGGCCTCTCTTTAGACTTGGAGCAAATGCAAATTATTATCGGGTAAAAAAATACGTGATTATGCGTCGCCGTTGCAAACATATATATCGTATACACGTGGTTAGTCATCCGTTTATATTTTTTTTCCTTCTTGCTTTTCTTTTCCCCTGATTTTGCCCATTCGTTGGAAAAAAGACTACAGAGGATCAGTACGGTAGAATGTTAAGCACATAGGAGCGTTAAGAAATGTTGTATGTGTGTGATTGAGAGATAGGAAATAAGCTAGGAAACTAGGGGCATATTAGACAATTGAATTTTCTCCTGTAACACCCTAAAATTCATCACAACTAAATTGTAGCAATTTCTGAATTTATAGGATTTATTAAGGCCTAAATAAATTTTCTAATGTCCCTCTCTCGCCAAGTCTCTTCGCGGGAGGTTCGCAAGGAGGTAAGGAACCCTCCCGTGTTGCTCGCGCATCGTTTCCCCGCTTCGCTCCTGTCTCAATCGCTCACCGGAGTTTTTGCAGCGCCGCCGCCCGCCATTCGCCGTCGCCGGCCGCCGTCGAAGCTCCAACCCCGTCAAGAACCCTCGGGGTGAGATCGTCGTCCTCTCCTCTCTCTCCTAGGCCAACTCCCGTCGCGTTTGGTGGCCCGTAGCGCACTAGCGCGTGTGCGCTTGCCGATCTGTTTTGAACCGTCCGATCTGGATCCGGCGGTCCACGTCAGCCCGAGCTCCAAGTCAATCCGACCCATACCGGTCAACCTAGGCGACTTTGCAAAAAGGCCCTTAAAGTTTTCAAAATCAACCCGCGGTCCTAGCCAATTCAAAAATAATTATGTTTAGGTCATGTTTTCTTTTATTTTAGCCCCTGCAAGTTTTAAAATAGCACCCGCAGTCCAGCCCCTGTTATTTTATGGTTTAGCCCTCATAGTTTAATACAAAACTATGTTTTAGCCCTCGGATTTTCGCAGTTCAGCCCCTGGAACTTTTAACACTTTGCCAGCAAGTCCCTGAACCTTAGAAAAGCCATATCTTTTGCGTTTTAACTACGATTTTAGTGATTCTTATATATATCCGGGAGCCTGATTATGAGTATGGAGGAACCAAAGAGGCTGCAGTGCATCACGCCATCGCCATAAGATCAACTTTCGAAGCTGGAATCCAGGATGCAGCAAGACGGGCACTTTCTGTGCTTTGTCATTAGGAGGCTGTTGAAGTACGTCACACTGCTTGGGCATATCTTCCCCGAAGGCAGCAAGGCACTCCAACTGGGGTTGTGCCACAACCGCCCGGCGTGCTAAACTCTACACTCAACGTCCAGGTGGCGTTCACCAAGATGCTCAACGTGCACGCCGATGACACCACAAGGGAGCTAAAAGAAGTGCGTGAAGAACTCGCTGCTGAACGGAGGAAGAACAAGAGGCTGATAGCTTTAGCTTGCTCAACTGGGATTGGTTAAATGAACCCCTACTCTATGTTCCAAATACTCTTTGAATTAATTAAATGGCAAGATCATATCTTTTTAATTGCTCAACGGGTGCATGCTTCGGCAATGGGAATCACGGCTTACGGTGAAAGTGTACAACCTCTGCAGAGTGTAAAACTGTTATAACAGCCGTGCTCACGGTCAAGAGCGGCCTGGACCCTTACATGATAATCATACTTGAACATGGATTAAATTGTGGTTACTTGAATTATGTTGGGAATATGACATTCATTAATTTGTGGGTGGTATATACTTTCATTTGCTAGTAAATAGTTGCTTAATAAAACTTGACCAACTAAAAGTGCTTACAGCAGTATGGTCATAATATTCTTTCGTTATGCATGGTTATGGATATTCACTTGTGACGTCTACCATATGTGTGTAAACTGATCCTGGCGCACATATGAGATGCATCTGGTTTTGCCTTTAAAACCGGGTGTGACATCTCCTCCATTCAAAAAATACAAGAAAAGCCGTTTTGCCACACACCTTTCCAAAATGGCTCCAGCTACACCAATAAAGCAACAACCGGAGCTGTTTTTGGTGGAGCTGGAGCCCTCCCAAAGGGGCCCTTAGATGCTTGGGTCTAGCAAATTGGCAATGAGAGGTCCCAGCCATGCGCCCTTGCTAGCATATCTCTCGATCGGGCCATGTCCCATGCATATGTAAACCAGGAGCGCACATTGTAATGAACGGCTACTCTGCATAGCATTACAGATATTATGCCTTTACTTTGAGGTGAAAGAATGAAAATGGGCACCATCGTTTGATTCATAGATCAGCTTTCTATTCTCCTTGAACTTGCCACTGTTGTGTGTGTTGTCATAAGTTGTTAGCTAGTATCTATGTCACATCTATCCATATCGTACCTAGGATTGGAATTGATCGCACGAACACTGTGGGGATGATCACTCATGGAGTTTAAGAACCGCGCACTTCATGTCCGTTACGTTATCATTCTCTTCTCTTTATTAATTATTAATTTGCAAATTTGAAATAACTTCAGTGGAGAATACAAATACGTAACTAATTTTGACATTTGCTCAAAACGACTATTAATTAGTAGCGGGTGCAAATCCGATATAGACATTCAAAAAACGAAGTAATTTCACTTGAAAGAGTTTTACTCATGATGCTAATTGTGTATTATTACACCCATAAAATTTAATTAAAGATAATAAATCCCATGAATGTTCACATTGTCTACTTGCCTCGAGATATTTGCATTGTATGATGTATATTAAGCCGTAATAGGCAATAGGTATGGCATAGAGTTTCCAGTGGTTTGTCGACCGTACGGCACAAACAATTACGACATACACTTGCACACACACAGATTGAACTTAGAATAATCTCAACCAATACTTTTTTTATTTCCGGAGAGTTACACACATCAGCATGCAAACTTTATTATTGAAATAATAGAACTCAAAAGTCTTCTAAAAGAGTGCAGAACCAATGATGGGTTGCTGCCAAATCCAGCCATTTGTTGTTCTTGTTGGTAGATGGTGGCAGAATTTACCATGACTAGCGGGTTGAATGACAGGAGCTGTTGTTGTTGCCAAAAAAGCAGCATGGTTAGCAAAGGCCAATTGGTTGAATGGAAGCATTTATTGTTGCAAGTAGGCAGCAGGGTTTGCCACAACCAGCTGGTTGAATGGAAGAAGTGGATGTCGGACCTTAGGACCGGCAATCCACCTGGGGTACCCGAGTGGTTGATTTGTAGGAGAGGGATCGTCGAGCTTGTAGCTTGATGATGGCACAGGAGACACGATTTAGACAGGTTTGGGCTACCCGGAGGTATATAATATCCTACGTTCTGTGTCGGTGGTGGTGTTTGTATTGCTGGTGCTCGACCGTGCTTCAGGAAGCAGGGGCGAGCGTACGGGTTACAAGATGGAAAGTTGTTCGGGTGTGATGCGATGCCCCGTGAGGTTGCCCTAGGCCGCCTTATATAGGGTGACGGGCTAGGGTTTACAAGTCGGTTTATATCTAAACCTACTAGATTATGACAGGGATCTCTATCTGAGTTGGTTATAACAACATCCCCGAGATATCCGGCCGAGTTAGAGGCCGCGTCTTCATCAAGCTTGTCCGTCAAGTCGGGGATCCCTTATGGGCCGCCCAGGGGTCGGCCCACAACCTTGTCAGGTGTGGACCCTGGTCGGCACAGTCTCCTCTGATAGTAGGCTCAGGGGTACCCATATCCCACAAGCCCCCGAGCAACGTGCATGCGCCCTTGCTAGCATATCTCTCGATCGGGCCATGTCCCATGCATATGTAAACCAGGAGCGCACATTGTAATGAACGGCTACTCTGCATAGCATTACAGATATTATGCCTTTACTTTGAGGTGAAAGAATGAAAATGGGCACCATCGTTTGATTCATAGATCAGCTTTCTATTCTCCTTGAACTTGCCACTGCTGTGTGTGTTGTCATAAGTTGTTAGCTAGTATCTATGTCACATCTATCCATATCGTACCTAGGATTGGAATTGATCGCACGAACACTGGGGATGATCACTCATGGAGTTTAAGAACCGCGCACTTCATGTCCGTTACGTTATCATTCTCTTCTCTTTATTAATTATTAATTTGCAAATTTGAAATAACTTCAGTGGAGAATACAAATACGCAACTAATTTTGACATTTGCTCAAAACGACTATTAATTAGTAGCGGGTGCAAATCCGATATAGACATTCAAAAAACGAAGAAATTTCACTTGAAAGAGTTTTACCCATGATGCTAATTGTGTATTATTACGCCCATAAAATTTAATTAAAGATAATAAATCCCATGAATGTTCACATTGTCTACTTGCCTCGAGATATTTGTACGATGTATATTAAGCCGTAATAGGCAATAGGTATCGCATAGAGTTTCCAGTGGTTTGTCGACCTTACGGCACAAACAATTACGACATACACTTGCACACACACAGATTGAACTTAGAATAATCTCAACCAATACTTGCACACACACAGATTGAACTTAGAATAGGCAATAGGTATGGCATAGAGTTTCCAGTGGTTTGTCGACCGTACGGCACAAACAATTACGACATACACTTGCACACACAGATTGAACTTAGAATAATCTCAACCAATACTTTTTTTATTTCCGGAGAGTTATACACATCAGCATGCAAACTTTATTATTGAAATAATAGAACTCAAAAGTCTTCTAAAAGAGTGCAGAACCAATGATGGGTTGCTGCCAAATCCAGCCATTTGTTGTTCTTGTTGGTAGATGGTGGCAGAATTTACCATGACTAGCGGGTTGAATGACAGGAGCTGTTGTTGTTGCCAAAAAAGCTGCATGGTTAGCAAAGGCCAATTGGGTTAATGGAAGCATTTATTGTTGCAAGTAGGCAGCAGGGTTTGCCACAACCAGCTGGTTGAATGGAAGAAGTGGATGTCGGACCTTAGGACCGGCAATCCACCTGGGGTACCCGAGTGGTTGATTTGTAGGAGAGGGATCGTCGAGCTTGTAGCTTGATGGTGGCACAGGAGACACGATTTAGACAGGTTTGGGCTACCCGGAGGTATAATACCCTACGTTCTGTGTCGGTGGTAGTGTTTGTATTGCTGGTGCTCGACCGTGCTTCAGGAAGCAGGGGCGAGCGTACGGGTTAGAAGATGGAAAGTTGTTCGGGTGTGATGCGATGCCCCGTGAGGTTGCCCTAGGCCGCCTTATATAGGGTGACGGGATAGGGTTTACAAGTCGGTTTGTATCTAAACCTACTAGATTATGACAGGGATCTCTATTTGTGTTGGTTATAACAACATCCCCGAGATATCCGGCCGAGTTAGCGGTCGCGTCTTCATCAAGCTGGTCCGTCAAGTCGGGGATCCCTTGTGGGCCGCCCAGGGGTCGGCCCACAACCTTGTCAGGCGTGGACCCTGGTCGGCACAGTCTCCTCTGATAGTGGGCCCAGGGGTACCCATATCCCACAAGCCCCCGAGCAACGTGCAGGCGCGTGGCGAACTGTTGATGAAGAAATGAAGCCAACTGGTCGGCTGAAGATGCTTCAACACATGGTCGGCATAAGGGTGGGCGGTGCTCCAAAGAGAAAGATCACCCAACACGACGCCAAGTCCTTCGAGGTAGTCAGACGGTTCTCATGAGGACCGAGTACAGGGTGACGATTAGGTGCACTATACGTATAGTTGCCCACGAGCGTTGGGTTGGTTAGGATAAGCGAGCTAAGGCTCAAAAAAGAAGTCGGACAACCCTGTTGCCCAAAGTTGGTGGAAGCGTGCTACCACCAAGGTACTAGCCGGAGCTAAATTAAAGCTTGGATCGGTCAACATGTTTCCCGAGAAAGTAGGTGAGAGCATGTTGCCACTAAAAGAAGGGCCAAAGCCATCAGCGCCCGTGATTCAGGCTTCGGATAACGAGGCGAAAAAGACGCCGCCGGGCACGTCGGGTCAAAAGAGCAATCAATGACTGCGCAGGATGTGGGGTAACGCATGCGTTACCACACTCAGCGGCCCGTAAGTCACGGGCCAGCAGTAACTAGCCACATGCGCCTATAAATAGACGGCATTATGCCGCCTACCAGCACCATCTCTTCCAGGCTTCCCAAATGTGGTACCCCAAGATTCATCCTCCTGATATGTTTTTGAGTAAGAGTGAGTTAGCGGTAGAGGAACGCCTTGATGCACACCGTTGATGCTAGAAGAAAGCCAGCGAGCGGCGGAGCGGAGGCTAGGTGGTGGCAGCTGAGAACGAAGCTCAATGTTGCTGAGACGGGGGTCGACTTCGGAAGGAAGCAGAAGGAGGAGGCCGAGATGGGGGCCGATTTTGCTAGGAATCTAGCGAATGGCGCCGAATTGATGCCATGGAGCCCATCGAGGACGTCCCCTAGGGTCAAGTCTCAGTGGTGAGAGTAACACAAAAGTTGCCCTCTTCCAGCAATGCGGCCGCACAAGGTTCTTCAGTTGGTGGGATGCCACAAGAAAACCAGCGAGAGGTCAGTGCAGACTAGCTCTGGTTCTTGTGTGTTGAACACTATACTGTAGAAGCCCTAGGACTGTCAAGTAGACAGTTCAAACATTTGTATCTACAAATGGCCCATGGCCGACTGTAATTTATCCTTGTAAACACATGGCTTCGTAATATGGACATGTTCATGTGTTTGAGTGGGTATGGCCACCGACCCAACGAGGGGCGGCATGGCTTTCTAAGCACACTAGAAACCCTACCCAGCGCCCAGCCCCCGAGCATGCGAGGGGTCCAGCCTGGTCCTTTTGGACGCGCCGAGTCTTATTTCGAGCGCCCAGCCCCCGAGCATGCGAGGAGTACTGGCCTGGTCCTTTTGGACGCGCCGAGTCCATTTCTAGCGCCTTGCCCCCAAGCATGTGAGGAGTACTGGCCTGGTCCTTTTGGATGCGCCAAGTCCGTTTCGAGCGCCCAGCCACCGAGCATGCGAGGAATACTAGCCTCGTCCTTTTGGACGCGTCGAGTCTGTTTCGACCCAGCCCACGAGCATGCGAGGAGTACTGGCCTGGTCCTTTTGGACGCGCCGAGTCCGTTTCGAGCGCCCAGCCCCCGAGCATGCAAGGAGTACTAGCCTGGTCCTTTTGGACGCACCGACTCCATTTCGAGCATCCAGCCCCCGAGCATGCGAGGAGTACTAGCCTAGTCCTTTTGGACGCGTCGAGTCCATTTCGAGCGCCCAGCCCACGAGCATGCGAGGAGTACTGGCCTGGTCCTTTTGGACGCGCCGAGTCCGTTTCGAGCGCCCAGCCGCCGAGCATGCAAGGAGTACTAGCCTGGTCCTTTTGGATGCGCCGAGTCCTGTGTATGGAAACATATCTGGTCCGTTAATTTCAGATCCATTGGAATCCGTCCGTTAGTTTCGGGGTCGTTAGATTAGGGTGGCGCCGCGTTATAAATACGCGACCGCGGGGGTCGTTGGCGTCACCCAGTCATTGCGCCGCACTCTTCGTCTTACTCGCCCCACAGCCGTCGCATCACCGTCCACCATTGTGCCCAGCGAGCTTCGCATCTGCTAGGCGTGTTGATTCGCATTTCCCATTTAAGCGCCTATTCAAGCGCCGCCACCACACTAGTCCCATGGTTCAGGGATCAGCTGCCAACGCCGCTACTACCGTTGCTGCCGGGATGCCCAGCGAGGTGGAGCATGAGACGTTTTGGGGGAGGTCGCGCATGACTGCTGAGAAGCTGGCGGACATGGCGATGTGGGGGCGTGCTGCCCCCGAAGGACGTCAGTGGGTGGAGGGGGCCGGAGAAGGAGAAAAGACCGTTCGAGGACACCCTCGAGGTCGCCTGCTTCACCCACTTCGTCGAGCGCGGGTTCGGCACACCGATGGACGATTTCTTTTGTGGTCTTCTCCATTACTACGGTTTGGTGCTCTCCCATCTTAATCCCAATGGGATTTTGGATATTGCTTTTTCATCTATCTCTGCGAGGCATTTCTGGGATTGCTCCTCACTTCAATCTGTTGCGCTATCTGCACCGAGTCAAACGGATTGGCTCGGGTACTCGTTGCGACGCACTGACTCGTATTACCGGTGGGGCTGGCATTGCGCTGCGCCAGGGGAAGCAGAAGGAGTACTTCGACTTGGAGCTGAATGATGGCCACAAGGAGTGGCATCGGGACTGGTTCTATATGAGGGACCAGCCTCCAGTTCTTCTAGGCAGGACAGGTCTGCCTCCTCAAGAGAAAGAGTCTTGGAGAGAAGTGCCCAGGGGGGATGCCTTGAAGGATATCCCCGAGCTGTTGGCCAGGATTACCGAGCTGAAGGTCAATGGGTTGACTGCTGCTGCTATGATGATTTCGTTTGTTGCTCGAGCGATTCAGCCGATCAAGGACCGGGTTCATCCGGCCTATGAGTACTCTGGGTGGCTGGACCCGTCCCGTGAATCTGACAGGATTGTAGATGAAGACGAGATCTTACAGCGGGTGGGCAGTGCCATGAAAGGGCATGTTAGCAACAAGGGTGCCCCATCCACGTTCTGCCTCATAAATCCTCCGGACCCGGTATGAACTCCTTTGTTCTGGACAACTTGCTTGCTTCGTTTTCTCTTTTCTTCTACGTTGACCTATTGTTTCTGTGTTGTGATGCACAGGATTTGGCCAAGTGGTTCTTCAACCCTGCACTGTTGACTGACGGTCCTGGGTAGCGGAAAAAGGTGATGATGTCGGAGGAGGCGCGGACCGACCAACTCCTGATCGAGGCCGAGCCCTGGGTCTCCAGTGGGTTCGGCTCATTGCTAAGCGCGGAGGAAGCTACTGGGGTCACGGCAGGGGCCGCTTCCCATGTTGGGAGGACTCGGCGGGTACGCGCAAAGTGCTCGCCTCCCAGATTGCCAGGGCCGAGACCAGAAAAAGGTCGGCGATGGAGGCGTCGGCGGGGACGAGTAACCCTGCATCGAAGAGGCAGCGCTCAGGTGCGAGGCAAGCAACCAACGAGGAGGCGGACTCTGCAGCTGGTGCGGCTGAGACGCGCTTGCCTCCCGTCTAGTCGCCAGCCCCCGAGCATGCGAGGTCGGCGACGGGAGGAAACGCCGTGTCGTCGCCGCGTGTGTGTTGACACTTCTTACGATCCAATATCAGGATTGTGAATCCCGGCACTGGATGCATGGAGTGTTTCAGTGGTTTTCCTTATGGCTAGTAAAATATGTGAATATTCTGCAAGCGCACAGAATTACCGCTGTAGCACTTCACCTGGGAGTATCCCGAGGTATCATAATTTATATTTCCGCAGGGAAGCTTTGGCAAGAATACTACTGAACAGATATTCGAGACTATCAGAGAAGGGTACACAACTAAACAAGACAAGGGATAACGGTATTGGATAGGAGTGGACATACCGGACACACAGCTCAAGGGATACTCAGGTAAGGGAGAGAAGAGATAGATAGCTGGGAGGACAACGAGAAGAGATAGAGGACTCCTGGATTCTTTATCTACCTATGTCACTCTAGCTTAGAGATACAACGGCTACAGAACCAGCACTAGGAGATCTGGGATAACTCTAATGTCTTAGCATCGGGACAAGGGAACCGGTGAACACACAGAAAGGGATGAGAAGGGGTGCCACTATTTCCCAACTGGGGAATCCTACAGACCGGAACTAACGTGATGGGCTACGAAGACCGAAAGGGCTGTCACCACCTCCCGGCTACCACCTCCGTTGCGACGGGAATAAACTAAGGCCACCGACTAGTCTAGGAACCACTCCTACAATAGGCAACGACTACTTACTCTGCTAGCAAGAGCAAGCAACCTTGTCAATACTCTTGGTGACAATTCACCTCCAGTATCAAGCAAGATCGAAGAACCAGCCAAGACAAAGACTTAAACAAGACTACAAGCACTAGAACTATAACTGACTATAGTCTAAACAAGATATAGCTGCAACTAGGATAAAGTAGAAGCAAGATATAAATGACAAAGGCAAAGTGATAAAGATAACTATATTGATAACTCAAAGTCTTGCAAAAGGAAAAGGTAAAAGATACAAGAGCTTATACCAGAGCTTCTGAAGACGACTCCGGAACCTCCGAGGCAAAGCTCGACTCAACTCTAACTCCCAACTAAACTATCCTAACTCTACTAGAACAAGTGGAATGAGAGAGCTATCCAGTCCAGATCTCGCAGACTGCACAACAACTAGTTTTGGGGGCTCGAGTATAAGTACCCCTTCGCCCCTCCTCACTTGGCTGCCGACCACACACACAAAGAACACTCTCTTGAGCCTCTCTTTCACTACCTCAACTCCCTAGAGCTAATCCTTGTGAGATTTGAGAAGGGGATTGAGTGAGTTAGTGGATTTGAGTGTGGGTGAGCATCAACTACTCCAACTCTTGAGCATTTGAAGCATCCTCGGCCATCGACTCGCATTTGTTACTCTTGGAGCTTTTGCTCCTAGACGGCTAGGCGTCTCCGGCGAGCGCTCAACTCGTGTGAGCTTGCCCCGGATATGTGGTAGCACGAAAAGGTGCTCAAGCCAACGTCATCCACGGACGGGCCTTAATCGACTCAAGCGGTTCTATGTCACCAACTACGTTCTCGTGACCCTACAATCCGCCCAAGTCTCGCAACCATCTTTATCAACATGTTTCAACATTAGCCAACATCTTCCATCATTCTAGTACCAATGTTGTTGACCCAAGACTCCCTTCCCTTGACCCCAAAAGTGACACTTTCCTAACTCTAAGCATGGCTAAGCATTTAATAAATTAAGTAAGCATTAACCCCACTAAGAGCGACAAGGAAAAAGGTATTGAAAATCAAGGAAGGTAAATAGAGATCATAGGTCCTACAATGCATAGTATATAGTGTATCCCAATGCAACCCATAGCAATATAGTAAACAATTTATTGTAAAACAAGGGTTTGGAAGATGCTTAGCGGCTTGCCTTGGTCCTCTTCGGGCTCGACGGACACCTCAACTTCGGGCTCAAACGAGGGCTCGACGGCTTCGCTCTCCGGCGTTTCGTTCTCTATAATGTATGAATGTATGCATGCATTAGGATGATGCAAATGAAATGCTTATGAAATGCGTAGAGTAAGGGACACAATATAATTATGGCAAGGCATGAACTTTAACGAGCAAACATTACACAAGCACCATAACAATTTACACATAAGCACCATAACTTGCAAGAATTACATTAAAACAATTTCCTAGCATGCGAGACTAGCTAACAAGATATTACTCAAATAAATTCACACATAAAAAAAATATTCCAAGGAAAATTTATTATAATAGAGGATTGACAGAACCAAAATATGGAGTTGGATTTGACCTCAAATCTGTTTCCATTTAATAGCAGCAATTAAACTAAAGTAAGCAGCCCTAAAGCATGTAAATTAAGAAACACATCTAAACAGAACATAAAAATTCCAATCTTATTTTTCTCGTAAGCTAAACAGTGAGATAAGATAAAAAGAGGGGGACTCACTATTTTATCACATTTATGCTATTTAAGATAAATACAAAAATTCCAGCCCTAGAACAAAAGATACAACCAAGACAGTAGCAAAATTGTACAAACAGTCAACTTGATCCACATTACTGGACAGAGCATGAGTCATGGAATCCAATAAAGTTGGATTTGCAATTTTTGGAGCAATATACAATTTAATATGCATTTTTCATCCCTAGAGCAAATAAATCTATAACTCAAAAAGTATCACAGTAGCATGGTAGTTTCATATTTGTGGATCTCTAACGAAACATGAATCACAATTTGTGGATCTCCACAGAAATTACTAAAAATCATGCAATATTCCACATACACCTATATGCATCTACACATACACAGCACAGCAAAACGTTTGGCCCGGGGCCGGATCTGGGCCCAGCAGCGGCCCACGGCCCAACAACACAGCAGGCCAGTGGCCCAAGCCGTGGGAGCGCGCACGGCTCGTCCATGGCCCGACGGCAGCACGATGCGCGGCGGCGGTGAAGCGGCGCCGGCGACGGGGAAGCCTAACGGCGGAGGAGAGGAGAGCGCGGCGTGTCCTAGGGTATGGCAAGCTCACCGGAGTAGGTCGCAGTGAGCATTGACGGCGGCGCGGGGGTTGACGACGAGCGGCGGCGACCGGCGAAGGAGCTTGAGCAATGGCGCCAGAAATGCTTGTTGGCACTTCTTACGATCCAATATCAGAATTAATAATCCTGGTACTGGGGTAAGGAGTGTTTCAGTGGTTTTCCTTATGGCTAGTAAAATATGTGAATATTCTGCAAGCGCACAGAATTACCGCTGTAGCACTTCACCTGGGAGTATCCCGAGGTATCATAATTTATATTTCCACAGGGAAGCTTTGGTAAGAATACTAGCAAACAGATATTCGAGACTATCAGAGAAGGGTACACGACTAGGCAAGACGGGGGATAACGGTATTGGATAGGAGTGGATATACCGTGATACACAGCTCAAGGGATGCTCAGGTAAGGGAGAGATGAAATAGATAGCTAGGAGGACAACAAGAAGAGATAGAGGACTCCTGGATACTTTATCTGTCTATGTCACTCGGGTTCAGAGCTACAACGACTAAAGAGCCAGCACTAGAAGGTCTGGGTTAACTCTAATGTCTTAGGGTCAGGACAATGGAACCTATGACACGCAGAAAGGGATAAGAAGGGGTGCCACCAACTCCAAACTGGGGAATCCTACAGGCCGAGATGAGTGTGATGGACTACGAAGACCGAAAGGGATGTCACCACCTTAGGGCTACCACCACCGGTGAATCGGGGGCAAACTAAGGCCACTAGCTAGTATAGGAACCACTCCTACACTAGTCAACAACTACTTACTCTGCTAGCAAGAGCAAGCAACCTTGTCATTACTCTTGGTGACAATTCACCTCCAGTATCAAACAAGATCGAAGAACCAGCCAAGACAAAGAATTAAACAAGACTACAAGCACTAGAACTATAACTGACTATAGTCTAAACAAGATATATTTGCAACTAGAATAAAGGAGAAGCAAGATATAAATGACAAAGGCAAAGTGATAAAGATAACTATATTGATACTCAATGTCTTACAAAAGGAAAAGTAAAAGATACAAGAGCTAATACCAGAGCTTCTGAAGACGACTCCGGAACCCCCCTGCTGGACGTACGGCCCCGTGGCCGTAACCAGGATAAATCCCTTGAGTCATTGTGCTAGCTCTTGCATCGACCGGTGAGGGACGGGACACAGCGCATTCTGTTAGGCGTTGAGGTTGGTCGGCCAATCTCAGCACCGACAACGTCCAAGGGTCAAACACGTCCAAGGGTCCAACAGCTGAAAGACTGAATTACTGAAGTACTAAACGCGTCGTACAACCAAGTTAAATTGCAACTCTTATAGTCAAAGGCTCAAAGCACGTACAAACTAAATCAACGAATAAGGAGAGACACACCAATAATCTCTAACTACATAGTGACAGTACAGCCGCTCTGGATAAAAGAATATCTAAAAGAAAAACTCCGTCAGAAGCCCCCATGTACATGTATGTATATATATATCTTCCAAACAAGACAGAAGCAGCAGAAATGATGATGCCAAGCCGCAAAGGAGACGAGCCGGCTAAGATCACAGCAATCCAGGACGAGACTGGAAGGGGAAGTGATGCACCACAATGGGAGCTTTCATCATCGTCTTCTTCTTCTTCGTCGCCTCCACCTTCACTTCAACACTTAAACAAGATCTAGATGCACTAGAACTAGAACCGACTATAGTCTAAACACGATATAGATGCAACTAGAATAATGTAGAAACAAGCTATAAATGATGAAGGCAAAGAGGTAAAGATAACTATATTGATAACTCAAGTCTTACAAAAGGAAAAGGAAAAGATACAAGAG
Organism: Echinochloa crus-galli; assembly: GCA_900205405.1. Lineage (NCBI taxonomy): Eukaryota > Viridiplantae > Streptophyta > Magnoliopsida > Poales > Poaceae > Echinochloa > Echinochloa crus-galli. The sequence continues at coordinate 316,312 of OAMR01000025.1, forward strand.
CTTATACCGGAGCTTCTGAAGACGACTCCGGAACCTCCGAGGCAAAGCTCGACTCAACTCTAGCTCCCAACTAAATATCCTAACTCTACTAGAATGAAAGTGGAAATGAGCTCCTTGGCTTGGTGTGTCCTCAATCGGGCACTTGGACACTCTATTTATAGGTGGGTATGACGGTTGTAGGCATGGTAACCGCCAAGACATCCAGGGGGAAGATTCCGTGGATTCGGCCGAAGATGCTGGTTCGACCAAACTCCCTGGTTCGGCCGAACCAGTGGATCCACCGACCTGGCCACCAAGGGCCAGAATGCAGCCTGGGGAGGCGGTTCCAGCTTGGGGGCGGTTCGGCCGAATCGCCTTGTTCGGCCGAATGGGGCCTGGCCCGTGGCCGGCCTCCCCAGCACCGCCTCTGGTCCTGGGCTGCTCCGGGCCGTCTCCTCTTGCTGGTTTTCGTGTTGGTTCAGCCCAGAAGTGTCGTGTTGGTTGTCCAAGTGGCTTGCATGGTCGTCCGCTTAGTCATCGTTGACGCGGACGGCCTCCAGTTGTGCGTCTCGTCATGTTCGGCTAAGGGGGGTAACCGGCCGAACGGAGTCGTTCGGCCGATTCGGTCAATTCCGTCCCCTATAGCACGTATTTCGTGTCATTGTACCTGCACAAGTAGAACTCAGCAAAACTCGTGGAACATTATTAGAAATAAAACCTAAGTACATGGAATGATGCATAAAGCCTCATTTATTCCCAAGTATTGGTGGTCGGTTTTGGGTTGTAACGACCGCCAACAGCGCGCCAGCCCGTGAGCATGCGAGGTCGGCCACGCGACGCGAGGTAACGACGAGTCGCCACGTGCACCTACGCCCCCGAGCATGCGAGGTCGGCCGCGCGATCGGATGAACGCCGCTGTACCTATGAGGGAGAGGAAGAAAAATAGTAGTCTTTTGGAGAAACGATAGTAAACTTATTTGTGATAAATATTTGATTTTGCTTTAGCGTTTTTTTGTTTGAGTTGATTTATCAATCCTTGTCACTTCACTGCGGTGTGCACTAGGTACTCGGCCGAGAAGATGGCTGGAGCTCTCATGGAGGCAGCTAGCCTACATGCTACGATGCTTTCATAGAGGCTTAGTCATAGTTCGTGTTTAGACTTTGGATATAGTAAGTCGGACTTGCCGTTTCGTTTTGGTGCTTGCATGAGCAGTTTTAATGGGGGCGAACACATGGTTGCCGTGAATTAAATAACGCAGGTCAGCTGTTGTCTTATGGATGTGGAGAAAAAATTATGTACATGACGATCTGTAGTCGGCGTAAAAATAAAATAAAATATAATAAAAATACTTAGCTTGATTAGCTAGTGGCCGAGTTGGAGTAGTCATCGTGGGCGATGAAGTGGTCATCGATGACGCCGATTAGTCGGGATGTATCCCTAACTAGTACGTCGAGTCTAGGTGGTTTGGAGTAGTCATCGTCGTGTCCGAGCAGTAGTGCCTTGCGTTCGCATAGCAAATTATTGATTTCTTTTTCGGTGCATGCACCTTCCTTGCATGCATATGGACATACGTGGGTCCTTCTGCATACCTGCTTGGTCTGACTCAATGATTTACGCAATAACTTGCATGCGAACGAGTTGGTCATGACGACGTGTTGTAGAGCAGCGTGTGTCTTGATTTGATGACCCCTGATCCATGCGCAATAGCAATTAATTTTCCAACAAAATTGCAGCTCGCCGTCCGACGGCTTCGACGTTTCCGAACGGAACCGCAAGTCCTGTCTTGATCGTGGGTTGGTGCCCCACGTTGAGCGCCAATATCAGATTGATGTGTTATCAAGCTTGAAATTCGGACTGATTGAATAATGCAATCTGAAGCTGCTCACCGGGACGGATATCTCCGTTGCGCACGTGGCGATCAACTCGCCGACTTGATAACTATGGGTGGGCTTGGGCGGGTTCTCAGATCGGATCTGAGATTTGTTTAGGGCGCGTCTCCACGCATGCGGGGAAGACGACGCATTATTGATCTGTCATCAAGCTAGCTAGGTTTTTGAATCGAAAAAACTCAACAATCACCCTTACCTGGCGCGTCAACTGTCGGATCTTAGGACTGGCAATCCACTTTAAAATTAATAAAATAATTCTTGCATGCTATGAAAATTTAATCCTTCGTAGTTTTAATACTGAATATGCATTTAATGTTGTTAGACCGATTAAATGCAATATACTAATTGATATGGACGCTATTAAAAAGTTTCATTTAGTTTTAAAAACACTATTTATTCAGTTGCATTGGTACTGTACTTTATATAAATTTTTACATAATTTTGTGAGATGGCAGCAACCCATCTGGTTTGGGCATCCTAGGCCATATCAAATGTGACATGATCACTTGGACGAGATACCTCATAATTAATTTGGTCCAAAACTTGCTAGCATTCTTCCCGCTCACTCATGACCTTTGGATTTCGGGCTTGATATCTGGTCCACCAGCTTGTATTGCCGCCCTCGCCCTCACCTCTGCTGCCGTGTTTGCCCTTGCTGCTTTTGCTGGTTGCCGGGGTGCTGCCTCTCAAGGGCTTTTACATTTTTAAGGAAAGAACAAAGTAAGAGAGACGTGGGTGCCGTGGGGAAAGTACTAGCTCATATGAATACAACCTTCTGTTTCCAAAAGGAAATATTTCGAACACAATAATTCACCAAGGATAATGCATACATGTTTTCCATTACAAATAGAGTAATTTACTACATGACTTTATTAATAAACTAGGTGATACTTCGCGCGTTACTGCAGGAATTTTTAAACAAAATTTTAAGCTGAAATTTTAAAATAGGTGATACCCCGCGCGATGCTGCGGAAATTTTTAAAACCAATTTTTAAGGTGCAATGTGAAAGTAGGAACATCAAAGTGATTTCATGATAACATTCTTTTGTTAACAACATTATACATGGAAGCATGATGATTTTATTGAGAGAGAACCATTCTAAATTATTGATCCTTTGTTAACAACATTATACATGGAAGCATGATAATTTTATTGCGAGAGAACCATTCTAAATTATTGATGCATGATAAAGGCATGATATTAACCATATATAGAAAATCGGTTGAAGACATAAAGGTATGTCTAGTGGATGGTGACATGTCGTATAGTGGATGATGACGTGAAATGTTTGCATGTTGGGAGAAATCAACTATGACATGCTAGTGGGTACTGATTATATAGGTTATATAGATGTCCCATCCTAGTTCAAAAAGTTTGTTTACTTCGATCACTAGCTTAGTCCAAAGATCCAAGTCCGAGCCTGGCAATCTTCCTCACTCTCACATCACACGTTTCAACTCTTCATGGATACCCTCCGTTCCGTGCCATAGGTTGTGCAATGTTTTCCTTTGTCGTCCTCTCATATGCATTACTTACTCTCAGATTGAGTATCAGGCACCTAACGTTGGCCGGCATGGCTAGGAGCAGCAACGCCACAATCTAGAGCGAGTAGTTATCCAACTTTGGATGCTTCCAAGTATATTGTCGATGGGGTGGTCTCTTTGAACACTTTGATGAACCCTAAGGTGTGGAGTTTGAGCTTGATAGGTCATTAATCCTAACTACAGTGCATAGAGAGGGGCACACCACTTAGAAAAAAATGGAATATGGATAGTTTACTACACTACCAGAATGATCAACATCTGCACCGGGTGGGAAAGCCCTTTAGCACCGGGTTTCCCACCCGGTGCAACTAATCCGAGGCTAAAGGGTCCCTTTAGCACCGGGTGCAGCCACGACCCGGTGCTAAAGGCCCCGGATTTCTTTTTTTTTTTTGCTAGCTAGTAGGTTTTTTCACCAAAACTACCTCCAAATATGACAATATTTTTCTACTAAGGTATAGCTAGAAAAATTATTATAGGTTAAATATATTTTGGATAGCATGATTGTGTCCTATATCCTAATGACATCAACTTAGGAATGAAATGAGCAACTAGGGAGCATGTTTTTCTAGAGTTATAACTCATAATTTACCAGGATTAGTAGGGTTTCTACTATTAGATTGCATGGCAGATCACATCAATGCCAAACTGTCCTAAACAACCCTTAACCCTTATTAGTTGTGTACACCCACTGTGTCTAAAATAAATTTAAGTATGGCACCTACACAGTTGTACCATCACCTATAATTGGATTAGTCACACCTCTAAATTGCAGAGGGCCTAGTCCCACACATCTAATCTGCTGTAATATAAGCAAGCAACATGTTAAGCACCTAACCCCAAACTCCCAGTGGACATTCTCTCCAATATTTTTACTCAAGTAAATCATCAACCCACAATCATCATAATTTGCTATGCATTTATTCTGATCGATGCAATCAAATAGTGTTTTTGTCTTAATAAAATGAAATTGATGTGCATTTCCATACAATAGCATACATGATATTAAGATGGACAAATGATTGTCATGATGCCACCAATCTTCAAGCTGTAAAATTTAGATCTAATGAGAAACAAAGTTACATGGATTAACTTGAGAGAACACAACTAAATCAACTAAGATGTCGGCTAGGATATCTATGTAATGCACCCACATTTGAGAAACATTAATTTATATAAGCAGGTTTACAGGAGGAAAACATAAGGAAATAATCTAACAGTAAGCAACAAGATACAAGTATATAATAACAAAATATGGAACCACGATAACACAAATAGAAAATGTTCTATTAAGTCTAGTTTTTTGTAGCACAAGATCAGTGGTAGACCTAGACATTGACCATGAAGAAATCAGGGGCGGAGCCACGTTGGGATGTGTGGGTGCGGCCGCACCCGCAGCGAAACGTGAAATCAGTTATCGACTGTATAATTTGACCGTATATGCACCCCCTAGCAGAAATCTTTGCACCCACAGGCAGCCTGCAGCCCATGACAGAAGAGCCAGCCCGGGAAATTGCAGCGTGTTTACTTGCCAGCCCAGTACCGTGATTTATTTTTCCGTCAAAAATATCGAACCTGGAACCACTACAAGGGAAAACGGCTTCCGCAAGGCCGCCAAATCGTTGCGATAAGGGTATTTTCGTTGCAATAGTGAGCAAGTGCAACCAAGGCGTGGCGTTGGCAGGCGTTGAATTTGCGACAGTTGAAATAGCATATCACAACACTTTTACGTAGCGTTGCCATAACAAATGGGGTTGTTGCAACGATGTGAGGCGTGGCAATGGGATGTTGAAGCAACGATCATTAGAGTTGCATGAGTAATATTGCCAACCACTGAGGTCGTGGTTATAGTTGATATTGCAACAATCTAGGTTGGTGGCAAAAAATGACTATTACAATGCACACATGTGGTAGCAATATGAGATATCGCCACGCTATGTGTTGGTAGCAAAAACACCAATGATGTTGCATTGGCCTTAATGTCTATCACAACGATGTTAGGATCATCGCTATACATGGCAATGGTATCACAACGAAGTTTTGGATTGTTGCTATATACGTTTGAAGGGTATCACAACGATGTATGAGTTGTCGCTATATAGCTATCACAACGAATTATGAGTCGTTGCTATATGCTTAAAAGATATCACAACGAAATATATATTGTTGTAATAACCACATGTAACATAAGGTAATGATTATAGCAATATGCTTGATGGTCGTGGCAATAGTGATATCATATGTCACGATTAGGCACCAGGCGTCGACATGGCAAGACAGGTGTCTTTTTCATATTGGGCCAATCATTTGATATTAAAAATTATAATTTCATAAATGCTTATCCCAGATTTACATTTTTTGGGCCCAGCTGACAAAAGAACATGCCAAAAATTACAATCAATACCAATCCTTGCTATTCACCCGCTTCTGTTCGTGAGTCGGCAGGCCAACGCATCCCCTTCCTCCCCTGGCTGTGCCCCCATCCATCTCTATCGCTAGTGGCTCAAATTAGGCTGCAGCCAGCCTCTATAATCTTTTTTTTGCGAAGAAAATAACCCTCAACCATTCTGATAATTATTTCAATCCCTGTCAAGTTGAACATTTGAATTGGGTTTGAATCACGTGGTTTTTGTCAAAATTGCTGGGTTACGGTTTTACATTATGTTTTCTTGATACCTATGATAGGAAGCAACTAAATTTTGTTTTTTTGTAAATGATATAACACGTGGAAGGAAAATGATGTGAATAGGAATATGCTAAAAGTGCCTCTATTTATAGTGGATCATTCTGCACTTTTCTCTCATCTTTTTTTTTTGTGAAAGACCATTCTATAATTTCTATTGTTTTCCTTTCTTCAGGCTGCTAAGTGTAACACCCTAGTTTAAACTTTGCTAGGGTTTTAAAATTGGTATAAAACTTGTTAGAATTAGTTAGAAAGTGTGTACAACTATTTGAAAATAAAATTATTTTTCTAAAAATAAATTAATAAATCATAGATTATAAGAAAAATATGTTTGTTGCATTCATGCCGCTTGCATAGTATTTTGTGTGTAAAATAGTTTTATAAAGTGTTTTCAAACACGCTTAGGTTCGACCTAATCTCGAGTTCAAAATCTTAAGAAAAACCCCATCCGATCCGAAAACTAAGTGTTCCCGTGTTCTTTTCACTCATCGAACCAAAGCAATCTCAATCAGACAATAATCCATGCTGTGAATCTCATGAACAACATCTTACATATCTCTTCTATCATTCCTTAAATCGCTTTCTCTGTTCTTCTCCGCAAACTCGATCTTCGGAAAAATCCTAAAATCTTTCTCAAACCAAAACTCTATCCTTGTCCGGCCCAATTCTCATCACTTCAATTCTCCTCGATTCGGGCTTGATCTCGTTTTAATTATGAGCCAGGTCTTTCTCTTCTTTCGCGGCCCAAAAAGAATCAAACAAGGGCCAAGCCCACTCTCTCCTCTCTCTCCACTCTCCCCCTCCCCTCCTGGTCGAATCCTCCCCACTCTTTTCCACGTGAAGTGGCGCCCCAGCCCCCTCTCTCACGTCACCCCTCCCCCACAACAAAAAAAGAAGAAAAGAAACAGCCCCCTCGGCCCTCACGGAGCCCCTCCTCTCCCCTGTCG